>OX596237.1:3052500-3600000 GCA_951394345.1 Salicornia ramosissima
ATGAGACGGCATTATTATTTTTAGAATTATATGACAACTACTGCTTTGAACATGAGAAAAAATCTTCCAAATAATCCATCCATCCATCCATCATTGATTACCGTGTAGCTAGAATAATGTTAGTTACTCACTGTAATTGATAGATTTAGCTGGGATTATGTTTGTGTTTGTATAAAATTGATTTCAATTTTGTTTAGTTATTTGTTTTATGTTTGTGTTTTTGTGTATTTATCTTCATTCTTCATCATCAAATTAAGTTGCTATTTAGGGCCTCTTAGTAATTGATCTTTTTTTTCACTTAATTTTACAACAAAAAAAATGAAAATTAAGGGTATAAACATGTAAGTTATTAGTGCATAAGTGAATACTGAACTGAATACAGCTAAAAGTAATATTTTATAAGAGACGAATATTGAGAGTTGAACTGAATTGAATTTAAGCTGAAGTAAACAGACCCTAAGTGTTTAATGCGTAGAAAACAAAGCAGTTTTTTTTACTATGCTTTACGTACTTTTGAAATTTTCAACATTGTATCTTCCTTGCCTATTGATTCAAGCACAATAGAATTCTCATTTAAAGGCAACTAGATAAGCATATATCATGCTGAGTGCTGATCATCTACCATAATCCAATTATTGAAAAAGGGAAGCAACTAGATAAGCATATATTTTGCTGATCATCATAATCCAATTATTGAAAAAGGGGTCTCTCAAAAAAAAAATTCCAACTAATTTAACTGATTACACTCCTATTTCTTCATTAAAATATGGTAAAAAAAAATTGTTACAACTAAAAGTTTACAAAGAGTATATATACACAAGAATATTACCAAGTTAACATAGCAAAATTAGTATTAAAAAAAAATAAAATAAAATAACTACACTGCACAAATGGCAATTATATACGAATCTTTTATATTTGCCGCCAAAAACAAGTATAGTTGAAAGACAGTTGTTGGCTTCTTGCAAAGGAACCCACAAAAGCCGGTAATAAGACATTGGGTCCAAGAATGAAACAGATTCAACAAACTCCATTTTAAAGGTCACCCTATTCGTATCTTCAAGATCTAGTTGGTCCAAGAAACTCAAGAATCTAGGTTTTTTCACTTCATCCAAATCCAACTCCGAAAAAACGAAAAACCCAGAAAAATTGATTCTTAGATAGATTGGTCGAGCTTCTCAATTAAATTGGTTGTGATATATAGTCGATTATCATCATAATGGAAAATCAAAGTGAAGAATCATCAACAAGTTCGAATTATCGTCAATCAAATGACACTCCAAAAACAACAACTGCAACCAACAGCCCAGATCAGAATTTGAATCACCTACCAAAAAGCCCCGCATTAAAATTGAAGACGCGAGCGACTTGGTAACTCATGAAAACGTAATCCATGTTTCACCTTCTAAAGATGCACTAAAAAAGGAGATCAACAACAACAACTACCCTGCTGTGGTCCCTACTTTACTCCCTTTATTCCCTGAACAACCCACCTTCAACTTTTATAATAAAGCTGCCACTAACCTCATCATCAAAGAAAACAACCAACCACCGCCGCCGCCGCCGCCGCCGCCGCCGCAGCAGCAGCAGGGACGTGGTAAAAAACCCGTCATTGCGCTAGAGAGTGATGATGATGATGATTCTGAAGAATGGCCGACCTTAGATTTGGCAGCGACTAGTTACCCATCGTCAACGGAGGTTGACCCAGTGGCTCTGGCCCCACCGTTTTTGGAGGCAGACCCAGCGGAGACACTACCAATTACCCCACCGTCAACGGATACCGACCTGTCAGAGGCCTCGCCGTCAGCGGAGACGCTCACACTGACCCCACCGTCAACGGAGATGACAGAACCATCATTGGCCCCACCATCAGCGGAAACCCCCCCAATGACCCCACCGTCAACAGATACCGACCCATCAGCGGCCCCACCGTCAAACTCGGCCATCCCATGATCGAAGGACTACTCCGCCCTGACAACACCCGTCCCGCCACCATGCATGGTGATCAAGATCTTGAACTATTACTGTTGCTAGCTAAAGAATTAATTGTTTGAATAAGTGATATCAATGATTAGAGAATGTTGGAGACAATTTGTTTTTCAGTTCGCTTCTATAATTTGCGGTCCGTCTAAAATTAGTACAAAAATAGTCTAAATCCGACCATTATTCTTTTGTATGTATGTACTACTTGCTTTTTGATATATTTTTTTTTATAAAAAAAAAGGTTTTTTTTGATGAATAATCTTGAAGTTATGGACGATATGGTAGTGATTTTAGTACGCTTTTTTTAATCAACGTACTCCCTCTATCCCTAAAAGATTGCCCCATTTACTTTTTCTCATCTCCCGAGACACATCTTTAAATGAAAATATCTTGAGATACATATAATAAAAAATTATAATAATTACATATTAAAAAGTACATATTGAGCCGAATCAAACGAGATCCCATTTGACTATATTTTTCTTTACATGTATAAAATCATAGAGAGTCAAAGTTACCAAATAAACAGTACCAAAAGTCAAAATGGGGCAATCTTTAAGGGGACGGAGGGAGTATGTTGTAAGCATTTTCTTACTAATCAAAGTGGTCACTATCCTAACAAGATAATATGGACAACTCATTTGAGGATCTTATACATGATTCAGGAATTCGAATCAAAGTGGTCACTTTTCTAATTAGTTCTTACATTTGCACCAAATATACCACCTAGTTAATCTTACATGATCTTAGGACTTATAAATTACATTATGCTCTCATAAAGATATTTTGATAATCGGATTGTCACGTATTTTAAGTCTTTCAGCTCGACCTATTATTATATAACTCAACTGCGTCATATACAGATCTTAGTTGGGGCTCTCAATCACCTAGGACCTTAGACAAGTTATTTTATGATATTTTCATTCTTGCTCCTCGGCAACCTCGAAGAGGGCCTCTGTTTTGATTTCCAGGGGATCTTTTTAGAGCCATTTTTATTTTTGCCCTTTGTTTTGCTCATGGTTCGAGAGTCTAATAGGGCGGCTCCCTGTTCGATTTTGTGATTTTTGTGGTTTCCAGTCTCTCAAGAACCCTGCCAAAACATTTTGTGATTTTTTGTTGAGACTTGATAGTGCTTCAATAAAGTAAAATGAGTTAAATTATTTTTTTGAGAAGAAAGAGGAGTTTATTCATTGCTTAAAAATAACAGCATGTCCGAGGCAGCAAGATTATCCACCTCACTAGGCCAATTCTCAGGCCATAACCTTTCCTCTTCACTAAAAGGCTCTAAATTAGCTAGATAGTGGGCAACTTTGTTCTCCCTTCTAGGCACATAAGACCAAGAACAAAAATTAAAAGCATTAGCCAAATTTAAAATGTCATCAACAATCAAGCCTACACTATTATAAGAGCCTTTTCCTTTCTTCAGCAACCGGATTAGATTCAAGCAATCTGATTCAACCTCCAAGCTCCTATACCCTGCGTCCCAGGCCCTCTAAAGCCCCCACAACGCCGCTTCCGCCTCGTGCACAGCTGGGCACAAAAGACCCTTCCTCTGTCGTACACCAGCAGCCACCACCTTGCCCTCCCTGTCACGCACCACAAAGCCGCATCCCAACCCCTCACCGTGAACAGAACCAGCATCAATATTCAGCTTCCAACATCCACCCACAAGAGGTTTTAGTTAAATTATTGATACAATGTACATTATCATGTCACAATAATTTTTTAAAAAATCAATGTACTTCAACCATCTTTAAATTCTTGTAATAATTATACTTTTTACATTATTCACAATTTTCAATTTGTTTTACCCATGAAAAAATATAATCCGATATTATTGGATTCGTCTCAATTTCTACTTTTTCTTATTTAATAATTATAATTTTTAAAAATATTAATTTTCAAAGTTTTATCTAAACATACGTGAAAAAACGTTTGTGGTAAGAATTTAAAGCGGAAAAAGTATTACTTCGTAATTTTTTCTAAGTCAAATTGCATTGTGTTTTTGTATACACACTCCCCCTTCCCTTTATCTCAAATGCATTTCAAAAATCTTCAACGGTAACATACGAAGTAGTTTGACTAACACCATCTTTGACAATAACAGAACTAAAAATGGCTTGTCACCAAAAATCTCCGCGAACCGCAGATTGGTCGAGCATTTCGTCGGAAATTTTAACTGCCGTTGGAAAACGCCTCCAAAGTAACCTCGACATTTTACGATGCCGTTCCATCTGTAAGAATTGGCGAGCTTCTATAAACCGTAACCCTAACCCTAGTCTTTTATCCCCAATTCTCCCTCGTAAAATTTTAAACCCTACTCTTCCTTTCAACAATCGACCCAATGATACCCTTCTTCTCATCGCTCGCACGGTTTTTCTCGTCCGTCCGATTCCGTTTGCATACAACTGTAGCAGTTGGATTCTAACAGTGGAGGAAGTGATTCAGGGTAAGCTTCGAATTTTATACCCTCTTTCGAAGAATCATGTTACGAGTTTACCTTCTAATTTCCCTAAATCTCCGAATTTGTTGGATTTTAGTTTGACTGAAATTGCGAAAACTTATGGCTTCAAGTATGCTAGTGATGGGGAAGACGTATCTGGTGTTCATAAAGTGGTTTTGTGCTCTGGATCCACAGCTATGGTGTTGTTTGGGGGAGGGACTCTTATTGGGGGGGTGAGACTCAAAAATGGGAAATGGGGTTATGTGCGTGACAGTCTGATTAATGCATTTTCTGATGTGATTAGTTATAAGGAAATGGTTTGTGGTCTTGATCATAAGGGTCTTTTGCATTTTGTTGATTACAAGACAATGAAGGTGATTAAGACAATTGCAGTTAAACTACCTGATCCTCATAATCGGAATCCGAAAAGATTGGTTGAACGTGAAGAGGAACTCTGGTTTGTAGCTTGGCCTTATAACAATGGTGATTCCTCAATGGAAAGGGTTAAAGAATTTAAAGTCTACAGTCTTGGTGAGCTGCATAGTAAAAGGTTTTCGCAAACATGCCTACAAAATTTTGTGCTGTTTGTTAGTCTTGATTGGGTAGGGCCCGGTTCCAAGGCCTAGTATCTCACACAATATCCTATAAAAAAATAAAAATAAATAAATCAAATCAAATTAATAACTAAAATCATTTGTTCTTACTATTAATTCAATCCAACTTTGCATGCAATTAGATAAACATCCAAATTCTTACCGCTTTGACTATACATTGGCCGCGATTATGTGTTAATCCATAAGGAAGAAATGTATCGATTGAGATCTTATTTTATTCATATCAATATATCATGTAAGTTACATGTTAAAACTTTTAGTTTTATATGAAACAATTGTATACTTTCATTATCATTACAATTGCTCTCAAATATTAAATTATAGAAAAATTTAATCGTGCATCGCACGTGTATTATATAGTAATTAACCATTAAAAAACCATTGTATGTGGGGTTTTATATATACAACCATTGTATGTTTGGTTTACCCCTACGTCATTTGCTACTACTCATTCGGGCATTTATATCCATCTATCTATCTATCTATTTGATTATAGGAAAAAATATTGTTATGAGCACACCCTTGTGAGGGTATAATTTTCTATATTTCTCTTGCAAATATGTGTGTCAAATATCAACATTTGATGTGCCATGGTAACTTCATCTATATTATTATAGTATTACTTCAAAATAGGAAATCTTACTCGCCATTGTTTTTTACAAATTTTATTTTATTTTATAAAAAAAAAAAAAAAAAAATTCATTAAATATTTTGTTGCATTCACATAAAGTAGATTACTTAATAATATTAATATTTCATTTTTTCATTAGCTTTCTACTAGATTAGTTCCCGTTCTATATAAAATATTTACTCCCTATGTCTTTAAAAAAAAACTCAATTTTGACTATAAATATTATTTATATTGTAACTTTGGCCCTCTTTAATTTTATATAGACAATAAAAAAATATAGTAGTACGTCATGGGGATCTCGTATGATTCGTCTCGAAATTACTTTCTAAATATATAATTTTAATAATTTTTGTTACATATAATTAGAGATAAGATTTAAATACAAATATTTATGTTTCAAATTTTACTAATATAGATTTAGCATAATTAAGGAAAAATAATTCTTGTTTGGGAAGCTACCAATTTTTTTAAAAAACATAATAAAAAAAGAAAATTATGTTTTGGAGGGAAAATTTCATTCTGGGAGTGACATGTGTCAAAGTATTAAAGAAAACATTTTACTTTAGTATATAAGTATATATAAATTTGGTCGGTGTTTTTCTTGTTATATATTATTACTAGGTTAGCCCCGTGTGATGCCCGATTTATTTAGTTTGAATCATAAAAAATGTTGTGTTTACTACTATGAAAAAGTGTTGTCATATTCTCAATTAATTTATAAGAAAACATTAATTAATTAGTCTTGAAATTTGTGATAATTAAAAATTAGAAGGAAAACAATGTCATAATTAGTTTTGGAGGAAAAAAATTTCATGAGAATTTGACACGTGACCCTTAATGACATCATCACATTTTGTTTTAGTATGTAGTTATTATTATAGAAGATTATAGATAGACTAGTATTTTTTGCATGTGATGCGTGTGTAAACTAAATACTCCGTAATATATATATATATATATATATATATATATATATATATATATATATATATATATATATATATATATATATATATAAGTTATATAAAAAATTTCATTAACAATATCATAACATTATTTAACCCTTACATTTTTAAGATAAAATGAGGAGATTATACTCATACATCTTAATAGTTTTAAGGAAGAAGAAAAAATCACTATACTATATATTCGCTATCAAATGTAAACGGTAATCAAAAGGTAGAAGTTTACCTGACAAACTATATTATCAATATGAGTGTCTCTATTTATAGAGGTTTTAAAAATATGAATTTTAGTATTTTAAATCAAAATTTATCTAATTTTCTTCAGAAATATCTATTCCCATCAAATTAATTACCACCCTCCTCAATGTTAATGGATGAGAATAAAAATGAGAAGAAATTGAAGCTTGAGATTTTGGAATGAAAATTTGTTTTATGTGGGATTATAAGGTTCCTCATTAACAAAATTACACTATAAATTCATTACTATTATCACAATTTATTACTAACAACCAAACAAATACTTAGGTGTTGTTTGGTTGTTGTATCCATAGGATATTAAAATTCCTAGGAAATTCAAGTCACCAATGAGGGCTTGGTAAGTTAATTCCCATGTGTTGTGAAAATTTTTATTTTCCTAGAAAATTCCAATTCCCTATAGTTTTGTCAAATACCTCCAACCAAATACAATACCATTTAAATATTTCTTAGGAAGTTGTATTTTTAGGGGAAATCAACTTTAACCAAACAACACCTTAGTATTCATGGGAGAAGCTGAAAGTGAGAACAAAAGGGCAGTGTTGGTTTCGTTATGTGGATGATGTGATCGAGTTCAAGGGGAAGTACTGTGTAATTGACAGGAAAGGAAAGCTTTACCAGCTCGACATTCAGGCCATGGTGGTGTCTAATGTCTTGGTATTGTTGGTTTAATCTCCCCCAAATTAGTAGTATTAATATTTAGTTATTATTGTATTATAAAAAAAAAACAAAAAATATGAGCATGGAATTAACTAATTGAGTCCCTTGGTCTCTAAGAGCATCCACATGACACTAAAGACTAGCTTGCAATTTTACAAAATTATAAGCTACAAACTGAACTATTCTCGAAGAATTGAACTTTTATCTTGCACCTACCTTTTAACTCAACAAAGTTACAAGATTTTGGGCCTTTTTTTTTCTTTTGCCTTTTTTTTAAATTCTTTTTTTCATTAAATACAAGTTATATGTATGCTATATTAAAAATATCATGTGGGTAAATTTCAAGTAACAAAGCTAAAAGGGTTGTACCATGCCATGGTGGATGGTTGTAACTTGGAACAAAAAAAAAAAAAAATATATATATATATATATATATATATTTAATATTTATTGTCTAGTAGATGAAAAGTTTGTAGAGCAAGAATTTGTGCCTATACTGTGTCTTATTTTCATACTTTATTTTTCTCCTCGTCAGTATTTTTATTAGTTACTCGTTTCCCAACAGATATTGCAGGAGGTTTGCAGAGGGTTGGTACCTACCCTGAGGCGGAAGCGGCTAGTGGTGGATAAATCAAGCTCCTCCCTGTACCTAGTGGAGCGTAAACGTGTGCAAGTGAGAACAAGTTTTGATGTTTACAGGTATAATGAAGAAGGTAAACGGTGGGATGCTGTTGAACATTTGTTTCTTTGCCAAAGCAAAGGATTTTGATGGGTGTAGTGGCAACTGTATTGTGTTTGCTGCTAACTGTTTTACTAAGTATGTAGGGTGTAATGCTCCTGATAAAAGCTTGTTTGGTGGTGATGAGAGTGTTGAAGTTGGAGTTTATGAGTTTGGTAGAGGGAATAACTTTAGTTTATTATCCTCAGTTTTCCAAATTTATATGGCCTCCTCCACCATGGTTTTCTCTCAAATCTGTCAAAAGGTATATAAATGTAGTATATAATTATATATATATGCATTAATTTATGATTTTTGGTCATGATAATTGCAATTTGAATGATCATATATATAGAAGTAGGCTCATGTGAGAAATGTAGTTTTGGTGAAAAGGGTGAGAAGCAATCACAACCCTTTGATCACCAAATGAAGGGTTAAGATTAAATTTGATTTTTCTTCCTTACTCCTTTGATAGTTTGGAGTCAATGTATATATGGTATAAAGTCAATGTATTTTTACTCAATGTATTTATAGTGTATGGTGATTGTACCTATAGTTGGTGTTCAATGTACCTCTAGATTACAGTTGATGTATTTATCTCTTCTCACATTTCTCACCATAAGAAATTTCTCACCGGAACTCAACCCTATATATATATATATATATATCTTGTTTTTAGTATAATGTTGTATTTGTATGTGGATATTGTTTGTCATGTGTGCTAAGAATTTTCTGTGATGGGCTATACTTTAGAGCTATCTGTTTGGACTAATTAATTTAAGCTAAATTTAAAACCCATCAAGGTTGGGCTGAATTTTACTGAACTGAAATTTCAAAAATAGATAAGTTGATTAGCATGTTGTTGATTTTAAGATATTAATCATTGTTGTCATTGTTCAACGAAAATGCCTTACAAAGATAATGTTGGGTAAATGTCACAAATTAAATTACTAAAGGTTAACTTTTGGGATTCAAGACCCTTGGCCTCCAAGGCTTATGATGTCATCTTATCTTATCCTTTTTACTTGGTCCTCAATGTCTTATGATGTTATCTTATCTTATCCTCTTTAGTCTTTACTTGGTTCTCGATGACCAATTTACCTCTTGTAGTATTATATATAATTAAATACTCATCATGCTCACTAGTTTTAGCATACAAAAAAAACACATATAATATCAATTATATCATCTCTTTTTAAGAGATTATCTCATTCATGAGATTGCCGGCTCCTTTAGGAGAACCCTAGTTCTCTATGAGAACTTGATCCAATATTCTAGGAGAGTCAATATCATATTCTTTTACCCTTTGGGGTTGTACTTTCCCATACCCTTTTCATATATTGGATATATTAATGCTCGTTGTTTGTGAGTTGTTTATCTCATTTGAGGGTTTTTTCCACGTTAAAATTGTGTGTTATTCTTCTAATTTTCTTGTCCATCTTTTATACATTTTTCTCAATTTATTTATTCTCATGAATCAATTTGTATCATACACCTGGATAATTACTAATTGCATCTTTATAGTAAATAGAAAGTTTGTGTGACTTGCTATATTTTGAATATATGTGGTTGCATCCTAAGCTAACATGCATACAGAACAGCAAACTATCTGCTACTACATCATCTATTTTTATTTTTTTTTCTGTTGAGTTAGTCACTACTCACCACAAAAATGTTTGTTAATTACTATTAATTAATTGCTTCCTTTCAAACTAATAATCACTATTAATACTTGTTAATTACTACTAACAATCACTCCTACTTCCTCTATAAGTACGTAACTGAATTCTTGTAACAAAATTGTCCTTTTTATGCAAGTCGAGAGAAATCTTTGAGGGTTAATATATCTAATTATGTATTTATAAAAATTATAAATAACTAGGCTACAAGTTGACACGAATCTAACGACACTCCATATGTGCAAGTCACATGACTATTTTCTTGGGAGTGTAAGTCACAAGTTATGTCAAAGTGAAAATTATGAACAGTTTCATTCTAAAGGAGATATATTGCAAGAATCTTTTTTTTTTCCCGGAGGAAGTACTAATCAGAATGTGTTACATACACAATTATGTGTGACTAGCTAAAGAGTTTGAGGTTGATGTGATTAAGTGGTTATATTTTATTAGTTTGTGTATTGAATTCAATAATGTAGTGAACACAAAGAAGAGGAGACTACAGATTCAAGTTGTTCCAGTAAACAAGATTCAGATGGAGGGAGTTCCAGCAGCATACAAAGTCTTTCAGATCATCATGCTGATGAAGGGATGCTGACAGATCCATTATCAGGCAATAATAAAAGCTCTTCTGAACAAGGTGGTGATGAGGATCATGATGGGTTAGAGATACTATTAGATTCCTCAACTTCAAACCCTACCAAAGTGAGTAACACAGATAATGAAACAGCCAATTCTGATGAAGATGTACACAAGAGTCCTTCCATTGAACAAACTGGTGATGATTTTGATGAAGCAAATGTTGCTGCCCCTCCTTCTCTGGTTGAGTGCAATCTACACAATGTAGGGGCTTCTGAAGAGATGGAGCATGACAAAACTGAAGAAGGTGATGAAGGTAAAAAACCTAGCTAATTACTATAAGTGGATTGCTATTCACCACCTGTGTTTAATTAGAATTAAGACTTAAAAATGACGAAAATGTTCTTATTTTAAAACTACGCTCCTATTAAAATTTTCCACCGCCACTACCATTTGTCGGCCAACACCACCATCAGAAGCTGCCAGCAACCACCATTGTCACAACCCACGGATTTTTTTTTAAAAAAAAATTAGGGTTGTTACCAGACCCAATTTTATTTTTTTTTGTAGGGGCATGTGCCATTTTAAGTGCTAATTGTAATCAAACATGTGCGACGATTTGTAAATTAAAACGCGGGTGGTGAATAAAAATGTCGATTAGGTATTGATATAGGACAATAGGAGAGCCACCTCAAAAGGTAGCCTATCAAGGGGAGAGCCTATTAAACTATATAAATCTCACATCAACCTCCCATACGATTGATGTGGGATTCAAGTCCCATACCTTGCAATGGGATTAGTCCTATAACATTAGGTAGTTTTTTGACAAATCTTCCTTCATATTATTTCAGGTCAAGATTTCTCTAAAGAGAGAGTTCATAATGTAAATGCAACACCTGTAACTCCATCAGCAAAAGTCTCAGTGCCAGTAAGCAACTAAGCATATTATCATGCTTGTTGAGTACTACATATTAAGTATGCTTATATATATGGAATTTACTCTTAATATATGAATAAATGCAGTCATTTTCACCAGTCAAATTCCAAGGAGTTGATATCAAGGCTGAGTTTTTACCAACATTAGAAACCATTTGGAGCAAAAGAGGCAAACTAATATTTGAAGAAACAGTCCGAACCAAGGAAATGAGATCTTGTGCTTTGGAGTCACTGGCAAAGCTAGTGATTACTCTTCAAAACACCACTGGAAATAACTTAACTCAAACTCGAGTTGAGGAGATTAAGTCAACCCTGTTTGACCTCCAACGAGTTGGGTTGAAAGTGGATTGGCTAGTTCCATTTGTGGAAAAGTCAACGATGCTCCAACAAAACAAGCAAGTGATAGAGTCAGTTAAGCTGCTAAACAAGAGGAAAGCTCAAGTTGACTTGGAGGAAAAGGAGTTCCTAGCTCGTACCACTAAGGTGAAGCAAGAAATTGAGGAGAATATAGCTTGTTTATCTGCCAAAGTTCCTTCCTGGGAGGTAATTGATCTTGATGATTGCTTGGGTCGCAAACTTTTTTGATGGGTTTATGTATCCAACATGCTTGTCTTGCTATACCCTAATTATATATGATCGCTTTTGGGTTATTTTAGCTAAGCCTATTTTGGACGAACTGCAAAATTATAGAATTGAACGGAAAAAAGCAAATTATAATTTGTTTTGGGCTATTTTTAGCCTATTTTGGGTGAACTACAAATGAGGTATCACTGGCTTGTTTTGGTGATAGATGATATGCAAATGTGGCTTAATTAGGTTGTCTTGTTTGTTTTTGGGTAAGTAATTAAGTGAAGTAGAGCAAACTAGTTCTTGTGCTGCTCTTGACATTCTATAAACAGCTTGTAATATATCTGACCTGATCTTATGGAACCTGCTAAGGAAGATTACTATCTATTACCCGATCCAAAAGAGGGGTTGTTTTCTGGGTCGCCCCGTATTTTTGGGTTCGGGTACGATACTGTCAACCACACATTCAAAGTTGTCATGGCCGAGGCTTCACCATCCGTAACTCAGGTCTCTTACTTTAAACTTTTTCAGATCCAAGAACACCCGATATGCATGTCACAAGTTGCGAAACCAAAGTCGAGACATCTACAATGGCAAGTTGTAAGGCAATAGTCAGGGTACTTGATAACACGGCGTACACATACACAAACAAGTCCGTAACACGAACCAACTATCATTGTCGTTTCTAGCATTGAGGTTTCGAACTCGAACCACTGGCGCCGTCGTTTATTTGTTTTACAACTAACTATTTCAGTATATAGTGTTTTTGATATTCTAGAAGGAACCTTAATCAATCGGAGAAGTTAATAATAATGATGACGACGACGAAGACGATGGAGTTATTATTGAATTATTATTAGTAGTGTGGAAATTAGATAAGAGATCGAGGGTTGAAAAAGAACAATAATCTCTTCTGTTGTGGAGTAAGAGGAGTGCGTGGTTTATTTGACATGTTTTTGGATGGAAGGAGACCAAAAAAGATGGAGATCATTAAAAACCCTAGAAAAACGAACAAGAGATTCGCTGGGTAGATATGAACATATTATTTCAATAATATCATTAGGCAGATTTGGTAGCGTTACTGTTTCTTCATCATCACTTTGTTGTTTCTCACTTGGTTTCGTTTCCATCATATCCCTCTAAATCTTAATTCACTCTTTAATCTTTTCTTCACCATATATATATATATATATATATATATATATATATATATATATATATATATATAATAAGAGTAACCCTATTTTCCTGATCTCCTAAGAACTCGGCTGTACGTAGTAGAACAACTGGGCTTTTTTTATAAAAAAAGATATAGACTTTTTTTTTAGTAACTTAATAAAATAGACGTACTTGGCAACATCAGAGGTTTATAATACAACTATAAAAATTAGATATTCGGGCAATCTGAATTTATCAAAGCCCGATCAATATCTGATTCGGTATCTGATTTTTATCCGATCCGAAAACTGTATAGGATCGGCAATTTTTTTCGGATTTTAAATGTTGTTTCCGATACGTAGGACCGTTCCGAAAAGTTTAGGGGCCATGTTCAAAAAATTAAAATTATGTCCTTGGTTTAAATTTTAGATTTTTTTGGCCATAAAAAAAGTTAATTTTTTTAAAAAGCTATGAGAAAGAAATTTGTCCTTTTTTTTTATAAAAATATAAAAGTAGTTTTGGGCCATTTTCATGTTAGAGGGTTGTGGCGTTGGTCTCTTCTCACGCCCTTAGAAATATAGATGGGCAAATTCAGGTACCTGGATTTTCGGGTCGCAATTTTCCGGATCCGATTTTTTTTCTTATACAATTTTTTAAAAAAAATAAAAACTTTTTTTTAATATAAAAAAATGAATGTTTTATTTTTTTTTTAAATAAAAAACAGTTTTTTTTTAATAAAAAAACCTGTTTTTTTATTTTTTTAAAAAAATTGTTTTTCTAAATTTTTTAATAAAAAACAAATTGTTTTTTTTTAAAAAAAAATTAATAAAAAAATTGTTTTTAAAAAAAAAAACTGTTTTTTTTAAATTAAAAAAAAGTATTTATATTAATAAAAAAATTAATTTTAAATTTAAATAAAAAACTGTTTTTTAATAATAAAAACTATTTTTTTAAAATTAAAACCGGATATTGGGTACCCGGTTTTAAAAAATTCCGACCCGATTTTCAAAACCGGATCAGGTACCCGCTTTTTCGGGTAAAAAGACAGGGTGCCGGATCGGAAACCAGATACGGATTTATTTGTCCACCCTACTTATTAGAAACGGCCAGGTAGATATTGCTAAAATTTTCAATATATAATTCGGTGAGTTTAATCCTCGTGATCTCAACTTAATTAGACATCAATATGTCTGACGTTAAGGCCGGATAAGCTTAGTTTGTGGAGGGCACTCTTTAAGTTTGCCATGATAAACCTTCCATGGTGGATGATTGTTACGTTCGTTGTTGGTTTTGTTCATAGCTTGGTCTGATATTTATTATGGTTCTCTTGATAAATTTGATGTTATCCTCTGTTTAATTGGGGTTAAAAATGCATTAGATATATAGGCTTAGAATGTTATATAAAATGTTTACAGACCAATTTTCTGGGTTTAAGATCGATCATCTTAGAAAAAATCGTTTGGTAGGTAGTCAATGTTATGAGTCGGCCGGGAAAAAATCGCCGAAAACTAGAACAAAATATTGGAATAGTAGCTTTTAGTAAGTTAGTAGTATTTGATCTAATCCATGATGTATATTTGTTTCAGATATTATGGGCTCGTTTACATTAGCTGAATTGAGATGAACTGAACTGAACTGAATTGAAGTGTATTTAATTGAACTAAATAGAGATGAACTGAACTGAATAGAGATTAACTGAACTGAACTGAATATAATCTGAAGTAAACAAGCCCTAAATTAGATCATGTTTTGAAAATTTTAAATAGTATATTTGGAATGTGTTCGGGCTGAGTAATTTTAATTTTGAATATATAGAATTGGACTGGAAATCCAAAAGATATTAACAATATTCTGATTGCATCTCTATTTTTTAATCATCAATTAGAAACAACACATACGAAAAAAAAAACAGATAAAATATCGTGGATCTTTAATACAAAATTCTAAATCTGTAATCGAAAATTCGGAAGTTGTACAAAATTGAAAGTACCTACACCGAAGAGATTTGAGATGATGACTTTTTATTTCGGGAATAAGAAGGAGAAGATGGCTCAATCGAGAGGAAATGAAGTAACCAAATGGGCTCTTGTTTGTTTTATTATACATCAACTTCAGCTAGTTTATAATTATTAAAATCCTCTCTTTAAGTATAAGAATGAGAGATAGACTAATGGTTTAAACCATTAATGTGTGTGTGAAAATGAGGTTGCGAGTTCAAGGCTTGTTATATGCTCAAGATTTGATAAATAAGAACAAAAATGAAGGTGCAGCAATAGTGTGCGAGTGCAAAAATAAAGCAACGGAGAGAGGAAAGAAAAGTGCAGCGTTAGAATTTACCAGTCCCAGGTCCAACCAATACCTTTTAATTTGCATTTTAGTTCACTTATATCATTCGCGCTTTGTCTAAAATGGGATAAAAATCTATACTATAGTTCGTTTTTTTAGTTCGTGATTTGCGGACTTTTTAGGGAACTATGTGACACTGCGTTATATTGTTAAGTCTGTTATCCTACAACTATTTGTTACTTGAATTAGTTCAATGTCATATAATTTTAATAAACCCTCTCCAAATAGGGAATAGTATACTTTATTAGTTTTATATAGGATGCATTTGGGCGTCTTAGCTTTTAAGAGAACAATTAGCAAATTCAATTTTTTCCCTGGCGAATTTTGATGTATAAACTGTCTTATACAGATTATTTTTTTCTTATACTTTATTAGTTGTTGAATGGCTTCAACGAACAATGCTTGAAACTTTATCTTTTAGAAGTACTTGTGAAGGGAACTTGAGCACAAGAATTAGTTCAAATGTTCAATTCAGATTTATTCGGCCTAAAATTCAATCCAGTTCAGCTCAACTCAGTTCCTGCCGAATGTTAGCATTTTCAATGTTTCTATTTTCTTTTCCCTCATTCCAAATTGCTTTAGCTGCTCTAAAATTACTGCTCACTGTAATTATCAACACCAAAATAAATTACGATGATTACATAGTCGATCCCTAGCCTATGGAAGTAAACAGCTGCATCAACATGTATGCAGTTATGAGTTATGCACTATAACTAAAAGAGATAGAAATCATATGTATATTTAAATTTTTTTTTTTTTTTCGTATAGAAATATTATTAGTTTGTTGAATAACATTCCACTCTCATGAACAAGAAATATCTCAAATTTTTTCCCCTGCCAAAAACTGGCTATAAAAGTATAGTGCTTCTTTTGGCTTGTATTCCGGAACCGTGTGTCCAGCTCCCTGCACCAAACATATTACTAATTTAGGACTCTGTTAAGCAGTTAAGGGAGTCTTCAATATGAAGAATGTAAATAAAATGAAAAGGAATTAGAGAGAATATAATTTGATACCCTAATGGAATGAATATAATTTGTATTGAGAGAATTAGAGACACATAATTTGTTTCCACAAATATTGGAAACAGATTGGGGAATGCTACCCTAAGTAGGGGGATTTGCATAAATTGGTCAGGGCCGGAATTTTTTTATCGGAACCGGACTGGTTTGGACCAGACCGGGGGATTTTGGTCTGGTTTCGGCTCCAAGAAAATTGGAGTTACAATATCCAGTCCAAATCCGGAAAATTCTGGTCCAGTCTCCGGTCCACTTATCCAACCAATTCCGGTCTGGTCTAGTTTAGGACCAGTGGACCAAACAATTAATAATAGATACTACGTAGAATATATGAATTCGTATCCGATGCTTAAAATCTCATACCAAACACTCCCTAATGGTCCGTTTGGTTATTGGTAATGAATTGTGGTAATAGTAATGGATTTAAAGTGTAATTTATTAAGGAAAAACTTCAAAATCCCCATGGAAAACATATTTTTCATTCCCAAACTTGAAATTTGTTCTTATTTTCCATTACCATGTGGAAGGGTGATATTAGATGGGAATAGATATTTGGAAAAAAAAATTAGATAGATTGGAGTTAAGGTAGCACCACCATGGTCCATGGGAATGAATTTTGATTTTCCGTCCAAATCTAGTTATAAATTCATTCTCATTAACTTCATTTATGACTGGCTATCAAACGAGCCATAAGAGTTTTAATGTGTTCAAACTCAAGGGATTGTGTTAACATATAAAGATTTTTGTATAACAAGCTAATTAAAAAGAACTTAATGTACCAACCTTAATAGTAAGGAAAGTGAGATTCTTCTCATACCCCTGTGTAAACCTGCAATATAGTGAATAGCATTGCCACACTAAGAAAATGAAACATGCTCAACATATACATAATAATAATCTAACTGAAAGTGATGAGACAATAAAGACTCACCCAGAAACTTGTTCATTGCAAAACCATGGCCTCCACTCATCCACAACTTGGTATCCAACAGATTTTGTCCATGCCTCACTCCCAGTATATGGCACACACATATCATGGTCTCCACTGCCAAAAATATATTCACAGAATCAACTTATCAGTGACTCAAATTCTTCTGCTTAGCTTGATTAGATACTATCATTCAATCTGATTTTACCTATATATGAGGGCTCGGTACCCTCGAGAAGTGAGATCCTTATGGTATTTGATCATGCTTCCAGCATCATGATTGTATGAAATTCTGCTTGTACATAGTTCCCAGATACCCGATACGCTTTCCTGTTAATAAGTTACCAAAAGAACAATATAATGAAACTGACATTCTGTATTCTTTTATACTTTTAGGGCAGTGGGAGATAGATAGATTGTCATATTCCTACCTCTTCAGCATGAATTGCTTCTCTCACTGCCTTGTCATTCAGCCATGCAGTTGCAACTTCATCATCCTGTAAAAATTTCTCAAATTATGCAAATTGTTGAGCAAGTCCCACTTTCTCACATTGATAAACAAAATTGTCATTTGCTTCAGTGAAAATTAGGGTTATATATGTCCGGCCACGTCAAAAAAAGAGTATTCTGGGAATATATTTTCAACAAAATTACAAAATTAAATGATTTGTCTGACAAACGAAAGTGTGAGAAATTGGGAATTTCCGTTGATTGCATATTTGCATGACTTACAATGCAAGGAACAGTGACGTCATTGGCAATCTCCGGCCAAGTAGGAACAATACCATCCCTAACAGGAGCCCTGAGAGGCCAAGCGCGGCCATATATTCTTTTCCTCACAGGAAGAGGCCTTTCGGTTCCTCCTAATTTCTTGAAGCTTGAAGGTAATTTTAAGTGAGCAGTCTTCTGTGCATCTGAGTCAGGGGTATGATAACATGGCTCTAAAATGTCATATATATTCAGTCCATCAACATCCTGCAGTTTGATAAATTAATGCATATGTAAAAAAACATGAATTGCAAACCCAATTCCATCTTTCATTGATTTATAACCAAAATGAAGCATTGTTAACAACTAACCTCATTAACTTTTGTAAGCAACTGATCACACCCATCAGAAGTCGGGTTGTAATAGTTTCCTTGACACTCGGCCTTGATCTCCTGCAGAATTGAATTAGACTATAATTATTCGAAAGGCAAAAATCTGGTCTTCTTGCATTATGAAGCAACTGGTCCGACTTATATAGTATATATAGAAGGAATTACAATTCACAAGTCCAAAAGAATGACTTGTTGGGACAACACTTTGGAATAGACAATGCTTTGCTAAGTTTTTCATGTTAGGCTTGTTCTTTGGTCTTAATTTTAGACAAATTCAGTTCAGTTCAGTCTGCTCAGCTCATTCTGAGTCTAGGATATAATTCAATTCAGTTCAGATTCATTCAATCCGAAAATAAGGTCTTACTTGATTTTGGCTCCTCATTACAAGCCAAGAACATATTATCATGAAAAATCCATTCTTTTTGGCAGATAGGGATAAAAATATATATATATATGTACCTGGTATAGTTCATTTGGGATTAGACCCATCCCATGAGCAAAAGGTACCAGAGCATTTCCATCATACATTTCATCTGTAACTCCATTTCCTACCATATAACCCTGTATATGAAGACAAAAAGGTATTACATTTTGGATTCACTATTATATTCAATACACAAACTTTGAGTACTCTACCTTCATATTGATAACAGGCTTCAAACCAGCATCAAGTCCTGCATAACTCAAGAATATTACTCCTCATATAAGATAAGATAAGATAAAATCAAAATTCGAGACATAGTTCTTACGAAACATATAGGAAGAGATTACCTTTCATAACTTCAGAAGCAAGGGTTGGCACATAAATCCCAGCATAAGACTCACCACTGATGAAGAATGGGTTAGCAACAAACTCTTTATAGATATCAAACCACTGCATATACCATGTCCATGACATTAAACTCATCAGTAAGCTGACATAACTCATTATGCAGTCAAAAGTCCAGTAACTAAAAATGTACCTTGAGCAAGAATGTATGAGCATCCGATGCAGTTTTGAGATCCCCGGTAGCATAGTCACTCGTGTTTTGCGAAAAGGAATATCCTACTCCTGCTGGAGAATCTAAGTAGATTATGTTGGAAACCTGAAATTTCGGGGGGGGGGGGGAGTCCGAATTCAAAGTGATGAAGTAATCGAAAAAACGACCATTAACATGAAAACAAGAGATCAATTGTGACCTTGGACCAACTGTATGGATTAAGGACCAGCTTTGGCAAGCCACCCTTTGTCTTTGCTGCCTCAAAATTAAAAGGACCTGTGACATACAGTAAACAGCACCTCAAAGGCTCAAATAGACATCACTGAACATGTAAGGAGCAACGCCCAACACAGCTCGAGCTAGGTTTAAGTGTTTAACTAACGTACCATAGGGGCATTTTAGTATTTTGCATGCCAAAATCACAAATAGGTTTTTGACGTGTTTTGGAGTTTTGATTATATTTACAAAAATGCCACAGAGTTGTGTTAGGCATTAGCCGAGCAGAGCAATGCCCAACATAGCTTGAGCAAGGTTTAACTAACGTAACACAGGGGCATTATAATATTTTGCGTACCAAAATTACCAACAGATGTGTGACATGTGCTTTGGGGTTACGAAAATGCCACATAGCTATGCTTTTCCACATAACTCAAAGCTATGTTAGGCATTAGCCAAACATGAGCCCCTTTTTTTGACCAAATTCATAAAACTATATCAAAACTTAAGAGATAAACAATCCAATAATTGTTATAGCAACATGTTCTGGCTTGGAAGACATACCATGCTCATAGACAAAGCCATCGAAGCTCGAGCACCCGGGTCCTCCATTGAGCCAAAGAACAACAGGATCCTCAGATGGATTCCTCTCTGATTCAACAAAGTAGTAGAACAATTTCTTCCGATGACTCTCATCAATAGTCACATACCTTCATAGTAAACAGGATGATGATCATGGTTAAAACCAAAAAAAAAGTAAACATTCATCATATGAATCATTAATGAATCCTCATATTAAAAGTATATATATATATATATACACACACATATATCATTAACATGCTACCCAAAAAGCAAATGCTCATTGTATAAGTTTAATAAAGAATGAAACTTTGCTCCCCTCCCACCCTACAAACAAGAAAGGAATAATTAAAGATGAAGATTTCACTTGTCAAACAACAACAACAAAAGACATCTATTTGACTACTTAGTCCTTGTTTTTTTTGGACTGAATCTGGGAAATTTCAGTTCAGCTCAGTCTAGCTCTTGACCAGACCATTTAGCTTAATTCAGTTCAGATAATATTAGTTCAATCTGATAGATTATATAACATATTCTTGGAGCTCAACTATCAGCTTAAGCTTTTTGTTGAGATGTTCCTAACATGGTATCACAGCAAACCAAAAGACAAAAAACAGAACATAAACAAAGACAAAAAATTCTCCCAAACTATAGTAATAACATAAACAAAGAAAAAAAAATACAGAGCAATACCCAGAATAGTGCTTGGAGGGAAAAGTGCCATTGAAGCCAGGGAGTTGGGTGACAATAGCATTTTGAGGAGCAGATTCAGTAATCAAAAAACAGAGAAAAAGCGACAACAATAAAATTAATGGTCTTGTAAAAATAAAATTAAGGTAATTAAAGTTGCAATTATTATCCATGGCTGTTCAGATTCTTTCTCTATCAGCAGAACTGCAGAAGTAAGGTGAGGGAAAAAAGGAGGAAAATTTGGGAGTTTTTTCACTACCAAACTTCAAAAGAAATTTTGACCCATTTAAAGAAGCATTATGATCATGTATTTATAATAAGCCAAGATGATGGACTTACCCCCCAAAACGTATGGAGCTTACCTTGGTTTAGATTGTTGTTCCTTAGAAGTCAAGATGTGGGTTAATTAACCCAATAAAACAAAAAAAAATTAAAATAATTGAGATGGGAGTTAGATAAATTAGGAAATGAAATAGGTGAAAGGTCATTGGATTATGAAGTACCAACTGTATTAAAATTACTATATTAGTTAACCTCAATTATAATGCTCTAATCCCAATTCATTTCTTCTCAACTTGTCCATGTGGTCAATTTCTCATGAGTAGGATTTAAGAAGAATCAACACTTGCCCAATGCTCTCTAGTCCCTTAAGAATCAACAATTATTTTTTCACATATTTTAAGAATACGATTTAGAAGTGTAAACGATCAAATTAATCAAAATAATTTTGATATAAATAACTTATAACTTATAATCACATTCTTGGTCGTTGTGTTAAAAGTTAAAACCGTTTTAACTAAGTTCTTTATTTAAACCCTTAAAGCGTACGTGAAAAAGCAATTGTTGAATTTTTATGTTAAAGAGGAAGTACTCCTTTTGTTTCTTAATAATTTTGTTGAGATTTAGAATCTTTTGTAATGATTAAGGCATTATTAATTGAAAGATGATATGAATAACCTTTCAGATTGAAGGGGAGGGGATATTAATGAAACATTGAAACTAATAGGTTGAATGAAACTTTTCGATGAGTTTAGTATAATTGTATCAATGTATGCATTTAATTTGGTACAAGTAAAGGTGAAAAACAACATCCTTATTGGGTAATCGTAAGCTATAATGGAGAATTATGGTAATTAAATTCAATTAAAATAGAAAGATTAAAAAAAAGAACATTTTGATACACACGTGGAAAAAAAAAACAGCATTAAAATAAACAGATGGAGTGTTATGTACAAAATTGTCCATATCTTAGATCATTTATTAAATTAAATTAAATCAATTGAATATACCGCATGAGAAACACCTTTCGCTCAAATGATTAGAGCTAAGGAGCATGAGCCTTGAGGTCTCATATTTGATTTTCATTGTTTTAGAATAATTTCATATTCTATATGTTACTTCGTACTATTTTTCTTGAAATATTTCATATATATATTATGTAGTTTGGATTTTTCTTTCATGGAATGATTTTATCTTTTTTTTTAAAACTTCCACCCATGGGATAATACGCACATAGAGTGATAGAGGTTTATGATACCATTTGCCATCAATTATATGGGATAGGAAGGAGTATTTTGATTTATAAACTTCACTTTTTGCAATTGACTAGTTTAATTTCACTAGTCCTTGAATAGAATGTTTTGGAGAGACACTAAGGATATATCTTCTAAAATTAGGTTCTAATAACTTGGTGAGAAAAATTCCCTTTTCTGTATGCGTTATTTTACCTTTAAGAAATCAAGAATGAATGTATTCATGATATTTTGGCTAAAACCTTGGCCTAAAAATAGAATTAGGTGGTTTTTTTTTATTTATTACACCTAAATTAAACTTATTTAAACCTATCAGTTCAGATAAAGTCTAATCAAATGAAATATAAGTTTAATAAAATTTGATCAAATCCAATCAAGCTTGATTAAATTCAAGTGTTTTTTTATCATCATGGTTATTAACTAGATCCAATCAGGTCCAATACGTTCAATAAGTTTTAGTAGATTCATCAAATAAGCTCAGAAGTCAGAACAAATAAGCTCAGGGCAAATAAGCTCAAGTTCGATAATAAGTTGAAGAGAACGCACCCTGCTTACAACATATTATCTCATGAACATGGATTAGACAAATTACATAAATAATCACCCCATTTTAAAATTCACATAAATTTCAATTTGCTCGATTTATTTTAAGCAACCAAACAACCTCACTAAACCATATACTACATTATACTCTATATATAGACTCTGCATATATGATAGCCGTAGATATAAATTGCATGGTTTACGATAAAGGCTCCATACTCATAGTGGATGACCTCATTATTCAAGACTATAATTGGTCATGGGTGTGACTCTGTGAGTATATTGCCAAGGAAAGTAAACAATAAAATGTTTTTTGTTTCTTTTCAAATTTAGGAAAATGTTAAATATAACTCTAATCGTCTCACAGTACGTTTGGTAGCTAGTTATAATTAACATTATTGAGGATCAATTTATATATAGATATACATATATAATAATTGTACATTCTTATGGTGGTTTCCGTGAGGCTTATTAGGTTTTTCTTTGCTAAATTCTACTTTAAATTCATTCCAATTACTATAATCTATTATCAGCAATTAAACGAATTGTAAAAATTGTCTTTAAAATGTTAAAAATGAAATATTAACTCAAATTTAACATTTATTACACCAAAAGATGCATGATTTTAACCTGCATTTCCAAATTATCCAATTAGAATATATAATAAAGGTTTATTTACAACCCTAAGTATACCCTCAAGTTTATTTATAAAAATATGCAAGGAACAAGTAAATTAAAACTAGTCAGTGGTTGGATAAACCCGTATGTAAAAGCAACACAACTCACTGGCTTTGGCTTTGTATCCATCGTTACAAAATTCCAAAAACAATTGCAACTTTCGATCAGTAAAATACTTTAATTTGCTTTTTCCCTAGTATGGGCTGAACGTCTTTTTCTATTATCCTTCTTTCCTAAAAAAGTTGTCACATTTTAATTTTGTGTAATGATGCCTTTTGATCAAAAAAATAAATAAATAAAATAAAATAAAATTTTTGTGTAATGATCACATGTAAATTTTGACTCATATGTAAGGAAAATATAGTCATAATAGATCTAGTTTAATTCGTATCAATATGTACTTTTCAAATATATAATTTCTATATTTTTTATTATATGTAGTTGAACATATTTTTGTTTAAAGTTGTGTCTTGAAAATGTAAAGAATAAATGTGGCAAGTAAATTTGGATGGAGGAAATATTAACTACTTCTCCGTCCTTACAAAATTGATACATTTCCTTTTTAGATGTTCCACAAAGTTTGCCACATTTTAAAAATAAGTAGCATGATCTACCTATCACATATAGTTTCCACAACTCTACATAGTACTAAAAACCAAAATTTCATAAACATTGTATCATGTGGTCTTTCTTTTTATTTACACACTTCTTTTATGATTTGATTTTTTTAGTTTATTTACTTCTCACATTACTAAGCATAGTAAAGCTTTTTTTAGTTTCATTCTTAATTTATGGGTTTTTGGTTCATAATTTATGGCCTTTAGCAAACTTACGATTTACAATATTCACAATATTATATTGCAATGTTCGACATAAGAGACACCATATACGAAATATTATATTATTATTTAATTTGGTGAAGTGTTCATCATTTTGAGCATAATGTTCACCGACCAATGTTCACTATTTTGAACAGAATGTTCATCAGACCAATGTTCATCATTTTGAACAGAATTTTCACCAGACCAATGTTCATCATTTTGAACAGAATGTTCACTAGACCAATGTTCATCATTTTCAACGAAATGTTTACCAGGACCACAAACAGATGGCTGGTCCCAGGTCCAACCATTAATTATTGTAATAAATTTAGTTGGATTTTTTGGGGTTTTGATTTTGATCCTTGTTTGTATTTTGATATTTGGGGTTCAATTTATGATCAATTAGTGGAGCTTTTAGGGTTCGATTTTTGTTGTTGAAATTGTTGATGGTTAATTGGTTATGGAAGATGGAGGGTATATATGTAGGTTGTGGTGGTGGAAATGGTGTATACGAAGGTGAGTGTGTCGTTGTACGTGATTATGGCCATGGTGGAACGGTGGTGTTAGGAAATAAGTATTTGGGAACCGAATATACATTTTAAGGCACTAAATCTATGCTTTTTTATTAATTAGTTTATTTTTGTTCCACTAAGATCACTGGGTTACCACGAAATAAATAATGAAATACAATGGAGATGACAATTCACTTTTATGATCTATATCAAAGTGATTTCCACACTTCACAAGTGAGCTACAATGGCCTATTTATGATTAAACTTAAACAATCAATCAAGGATGCTATCAGTATCACAATGAGTGTTAAAATTAAACACCATTGAAGAACTCATTAAAATATAATTTTAAGAGAGCATATTAATGACGACTAAACCCCATATAATTTACTATTCTTAACCATCAAAATTAATGCTAAATCAATGACTATTATGTACCTTCATAATACTCAAATCTCTTTTGTATCTTCTCTCTCCCCTCAAAAACCTAAAAACCCTATCCTCTTTTCTAGCCATAAGGGACTACCATCATCATCTTTTTTTATGATGGTAAATCCCAAATATTCTTTTAATTTTTTTTTGTTTTTTTCATTAATAAACTTTATTATCTCTTTATGAGAGTTTTCTACCTAATGTTTGAGTTCTTTGTCTCCTTTAATGGAAGTATTTTGGAGCTGAGTTTTCTTAGACTTATGCGGTATCAAATCAGTTCTCAAATCTGCATGTACAATCAATTGAGTTAAGTTGTATTCAATTCAAGAACTACAACAAATCGCAAAACCCCTTATCGAAGGTTGCAAATGACAACGATGTCAGATCTCATCAACGATTGTAGTTATGTCGAATTAGAATTTTATTTAATTCAATTTTCTTTGTATTTGTTGGATTTGATCTCTTTTGTAGATGTCGTGTGACTCTTTTATCAATTAATTGATCTTTATTTTAAAAAAATACCTTCATAACAGCTAAGGGCATCTGAGAAAAATAAGGAACTCAGTGAACAAAATAGAATATGAAACATCAAAACAATGGATCGGAGCAGGAGATAGAAGACCATTGCACAGAGCGAAGCCCCAATGCGTGGTGCGACCAACTTCCTTTTTGTTCAATTCGATCATCGCGTGGCATGACATCGAATTGCTCTACGTAATATGCTACTGTTTCATTACTTTATTCATTCAAGTCAATTTATGTATAAATGTTCCGACACGTGGTTGGTGGTAGTGTAGGTGAACGATAGTGGTGGTGGTAGTTGGCAACAGAGGTGGTTTGGTGAGCCACAATACTGGTGGTTGTGGGGCATCAATGGTGGATGATAGTGGTGTTGGTGATATATAACAGTATTTCTCTCTCTCTCTCTAATTATTAACTATTAATATCTCAAACTAATTAATTAATTATCAATAACAAGAATTCATGCCAAGGTTGTTTGTTGCAACCTTTTGATCATGAAAGAAGTATGTGAAGTACATCGATATCTTTTTTAGGAAAAGTGAAGGTTGATATTACTTGGACTAATCTCTCATAGGGATACAAACTACCCCATACTATATTATTATTTACATGTAAGATATTATACTAAAAAAAAACAGCCATCTTAATTTATCCATTAAATTGACTTTTAAAAATAATAAGAAAAGTCGAATGCAAAATTTCCGCGAACGTTGTGGCACAACAATATAGATAGATAAATATTGTCAAAAAAAAATATAGATAAATATCATGAAAGCAAAGATAGATCATATAAAGGTCATTAGGTGCTTAGCTAGGTGGGATTAGACGATTAGTGTTAGCAATAGTACGTAGTGTAACTAGTGCATTAGTGGTCCACTGGTCCACGCTAGGATTAAATAGTGGGATGTGTTCCACCATCATCAAAGACAACGAAATGAAAGTGAGAGATAACTAAGGTGGTAAGAGCTTCTTTCTCGATTTCAGAAGATCTGGGATCGATTCTCATCTCTGCACTTGTGGCTCTTTAAACTCCCCATCCCCCTCAAAAAAAATCAACGGACAACAGACTTTCTCAAATTGGTGAATTAAAATGATGAAACATTTTTATCCAAGAAATATTGACTCTACTACTCAGGCAAAGTGAGTGGTAATAGAATTTGAACCGGATTCAACCATAGATCATCCGTCACAATTTGACCTACACACGCATTTGAAAGGGAAAAGGCAATGAATTCTCGCAAATGCATATGGTCGAATCCAAGACCTCATGCTTGGTGTTTGCAAAACTTAACCAGCGGACTAAGACTCATACCTCAGATCAATGTA
This sequence comes from Salicornia ramosissima, assembly GCA_951394345.1. Lineage (NCBI taxonomy): Eukaryota > Viridiplantae > Streptophyta > Magnoliopsida > Caryophyllales > Amaranthaceae > Salicornia > Salicornia ramosissima. The sequence goes on from OX596237.1 coordinate 3,079,911, forward strand.
TTTTGTACATAATACTTCTTCCCTTTTTTAAACAATTTTATTATCATGTAGTTAAAAAAATAGTATTTTAAGGGCACATACTTTTCAACTTAAGAAATTTGATTTTATAAGGCCAAGTTTGATGTGATATGTTTAGAACTCATGAAACATGACTAACTTTAATAAACCTCAATTGATTGACGTTGATAAGACCTGTTAAGTCCTAATTGAAAATTATTAGAATTGATTGAAAATTTTATTAGAACTCATTAACCCTGATCTAACCTGAAAAGGCTTTATTAGTGTTAATTAAGTCGAAGAAAATGCTTGTTTCACAATAACATTTCAATTTGACAACAACTCCTAAAAACAAAATCTAAAAATACACTTGTGTCACTAAAAAAAAATCCTCCAAAATCATGTACATTTTTTTTCCATGAAAAAGTGAGATTATTTTGAGATTGATTAAAGGTCAAATTATGTTGAGCTATAATTGTGAGAATATTAGAATCACTTTTTTCTTAAACAAAATTAAGTTCAATTTTCCAAAAGTCCAAATCTTCATTATACTTTTGGACTTTTTTGGACCTTGGTATTGGGTCATTAACTTAAAAGAATCGACTCACATAACAGCAGGTAGGCCCAAGTAGCAAAAACCATGAAGAATGTAGCTCATGCCATCAATTTTGTTGAAAAACAGGCGTTGCCATTTTTGCCATTGCCATTGGCAAGAAGAACTCAATTACAAACAACGATGAATAAGCGTTTACTCTGCACCCAAGTATCAACTCATATTGAAAACACCATTAAAAACAGTAATCTCAACCAAAAATGGAGAATCAAGCAAGTAAAAAAGTCCAATTTCAACCAAGTATTAGAGGAAATCAAGTCGCATATTTCCAATTCTGATTTCATTGCAATTTCCCTTCAAAAAACTGGCACTCACTCCGCACCATGGCAGAGGGTTCTTGCCTTTGATACCCCAGAAATTGCCTACTTGAAGGCCAAGCGTTCGGCAGAAAGGTTTCAGGTTTTTCAGTTTGCTGTTTGCCCTTTCACTCTTCGGGATTCTAAGCTCACTGCTTACCCGTAAGTTCTCCCATTTTTCTTCTTCTTTTTGTTTGTTTGTTTTTGTTGAATTAATGTGGCCTGTCTTTGTTTTGGTGATTTTAAGGTATTTTGGGTTCTATTTTTCTTGGTTTTATACTGTTTACTGTTATTGTTTGTTGAATAGTGGATGGATGCTTTGATTTTTTTTCTTCTGGGGTGTTGGTTTAAGCTAATAATTTGTTGGGTGATGTATACTAGTTAGCTAACTTAGTTTTGCTTATTTGGGGTTTATTGATTTTGAGTTTTTTTTTTTTTTTTTGGCAAAGGGGATTTTGAGTATTTGTTGTAGTATTTTAGCATATATCTCTCATTTTCTTGTATGAAGGAGAGTGATGATGAGATATAATTTGAAACTTTGGTATATGGCATGTAATGTGAACTTTTGAGTAAGTTGTTTTAGCAACCTGAAGATGCCATTTTTTCTCCATGGATAACCATTAATCTTTAGAAATAACAGATGTCCAAAATGTGGAAAGAGTTTTCAAGGGTGCATGACTGCATGCCCTGATCTATTGTGCCAAAGCATTTTCAAGGGTGCATGCCCTAATCTATTATTCTATTGTGCCTATAGCCCTATAGCCTTGAGAACATTTAAGGGTGCTTGCCCTAATCTATTGTGCCAAAGCATTCTGTCATCAAATTCTCTGTTTACTTCATCATCTTCTATCTTTATTTTTGATTCTTCATCATTGTTACATGACTTACATCCACTTTTGATTTCTTCCACACCCTTGTATACCAAGTAGTAAAGCCCGTTCTTTACCACGCCAACAAATCTAATCTTCTTGGTATATGAGTCTTGAATAATACAATGCTTGGCATAGAATAAGCCTTGACGATTCTCTTCTTTCATTAGCTTATTCATTGAGAGCAAGTTATGCCTATATTCAGGTACATACATAACATCTTTCAAGACCAACCCATTTTTGAGTCTCACTTGTCCTTTATGAGTGATTTTGGCATTTTTCCAGTTGGAAGATTTATCTTAGGAGTATGATTTAGTCTTTCTATGTTACACAGCAGACTCAGGTCCCAGTCATACGGTCTGAGGTTCCTGTCTCCATCATCCACGTCTCTGCAAAATTAAAGACATTAAAGCATGATGCCATGCCTGCAAACCCGGATTCCAACTCCCCCTCTGTTTCTTTTCCTCCTTTTTCTCTGTTTGGCACCAATTTCAATAACTTCTAAAGTTGTTCCCTAGTAAAGTTGATGTCCTCTTCAGTATGAGCAGCAGCAGCTAGCTTGGTCTGTGGCTGTTTTCCTTTGTTCCTTTTGCTTCCCTTCCTTACTCCAGAGGTTCCTTCTCCATTCTTCATCATTTTCTTGGTTTAAAATGCCACTTTGTATAACCAATTATCTTCCACATTTTTGCTTAGTGTGACCCTCAAGTCCACAAGCACTGCAACCATGCATCTTCCTTTACTCCATACATAACTGCTGTCTCATATTCTTCCTTTTCCTCCTTAAAGATTTTCTTTGTGCCTACTCTTTGCACACGCTTCTTCCACTGTTGGCAATGTTGTAAACATAAGCAGATGACTTCTTTCAACTCCATAATCATCATTTAGCCCATTAAGGAACTGGAACAATCTTTGTTCCTCCTTGTGGTTGTCGAGTGCATCAACAAAAGCACTCACTTTAGTAGTTATCACAGTAATTGCAAATTTGCAAGCAAATCATTCATAGCGTCCAACTCATCACAAAGGGATTTCATTGCTGTGTAGTACTCATTATAGTCTTGTTACTTTGTTTGAGATCATATACCTCGTTGTTAAGCTTATATTTCATTGCTCCATTTGTGAGTGCAAAACTGCAAACCTCTCTCAACCTGGTTCCATATTTCTTTAGCAGTCCTTACATATGTGACTGACTCCTGCATTGAGTTGGACATCAATCCAGTGAGTCATGCTATCACCATGTGGTTGCAACTTTGCAAGTATCCCATTGATCTTGCTTTTCTGCATCTTCTGGATCTCTGGTGACCACTCCAGTAACAAACCACATCTTGTGTTTTTAGGCAAGAACTATGTCAACTATCTCGATGTTCCTTCTTGGCTTCTCCACTCCCTTTAGTTGGTTGGACCTGTGAGTTTCTCGCCTATGCAGCCTCTAAGTGACCCATCAGAAGGGTGATGGTATTAGGGTGACTGCATATCTAATATTGAAATGTTGCCATTTTTGGTTGGCATTGTGAGCACTAATTTGAGAGGATAGGATAAGGAGGTTGTAGATTTTGAGAGGATAGAATAAGGAGGTTGTAGATAACAATCAGAGTGCGGAGCAACCTAGCTTTGATACCATGAAATGTACACAAGTTTTATGCTATCCTAAGCATAACCAGAAAGAGCATTGGTAATTGTTTGATTTCTCACTCCACAGCCTTTTAGCATCATACATATATATAGAAAAACCTAGAAAGGAACCACAAAAGGGACATGATCCTTTTAGGACATAATTACAGATAACCAATTAGGTCAGAAATACAGCTAACTAAGAGTTTGTATCATAATCCTGTTATATTCTATGCGACTTTTTCTAGTTTTGGTAGTAGAGCCTAATCAGTGACTCCATCTTCTTTTGTGATGTGCAGATATAATTTCCTCCTATTTCCAAGGGATGAAATGAAACTTGGGATGCCTTCTTATAGTTTTGCATGTCAAACATCATATCTGACATCCATGGCTCGAATTGGTTTTGATTTTAATTCCTGCATTTATGAAGGTAAATTCCAACCCAAGTGTGGAGTCAGGTGTCATATCTCCTATGTGCAATGTTTTCTTCTTCTTTTTTGTTGTTGTTGTAGTAGTTAAATGCCTACCCTTTATATATATTTTCTCAGCCTCCGAAAGTTAGAATGGACAATGGAGTGATGTGGGATTGTTGCCCATTTTGTTAGGGTTCAGATTATTTTTGTCTAGTCCTATTTTAAGCTTGGTCGAAGGAACGCCTCTTCGTGGTGGTCCTCGTGGTGGTTCCTGCACAAGGAACAACGGTGAGCTAGCCCCGGGGTTGTTTCCGGGAAAAGACCCTCCGATGCTTAAGTTAGCAAGGGGATTCAATCCAAGGGAAAAGAGAGAGAGAGAGAGAGAGTATTTGAGTATTAGAATGTACCTTAAATGAGGTTCATCAAATAGAGGAGGATTTTGGTAGATGCCGGCACCCTGGGTGACGCGTGTCAGTCCGTGACTGGCTGGTGCCAGCCTGAGAATCTTAGTTAGTTATTATGTTGAGTGGTGGCTTGGATGGCCGCCACGTGTACGTCTCTCTTTAGTTAGTTAGTTAGTTTGTTATGATGTGGGCCCAGGTGCTCAAGTGGTGCCTTGAGTGGCGCCACGTGGAAGCTGGGACCAGACCTCTGCCGTCCCTGGGTGAATTTAGGTTCTCTCCATTCCGGCGGAGGTTCTGGGTTCTTTTAGCCTTGGGATGCCGTCACGATATGTGGCGGCCTTTGGTTGCTCCGGCGTCTTAGGTATGCTTCGAATGGGTATGGTCATACCAGTGGGCTGGTATGCCCCCATACAACTGCCCCCCCCCCCCAAAAGTACCGGGAAGTCTTGAGTTGGCGGTGCTTTTAAGAAGTGGAAGCGCCACAAGACGTCAGAGTGAAATGTAAGTCTTCAGACGTAGGTGTGTGACAGGTGTCACAAGAATACGAGTAGCCTCGTACTGTAGCAGGGTGGGGCCCAACTTTTTGCCTATAAATAGCTGGGACGCTTTTTCCCCCTCTTTTATTATTTCTTGAAATTCAGGATTTCCAAAAACTTTCTCTCTCTAAAAACTTCTCTTGAGAAACCGTTCAACTTTCGTGATTTTTGAAGATAATTTGCAGCAGTTAGGTTATAATCGAAGCGAAATTTTCAACTTGAAAGTAAAAATTGGCAAACTCCGAAGTTTCGAACAACAATATAAGGTAATTTCTTCTCTTTTTGTTCATTTTGCTTGTTCGAACTTTTGCATGTTACTTGAAGCTCATGCTTTGCTGCGCAACTTCTTTCCTTTTCGCCTTTTTTTTTTTTGTTTACTTTGGTTGAAATTAGTCTTGAATTGCTTGATTTTGCTGCTTTACTGCATTTTCGTTGTTTCTTCTGCATTTTCGTTGTTTCTTTTGCATTTTCTAAGTGTATGTGTGGGTGGATTTCGAAAGAAAGACCCCATTTTTGCTCTCGAAGTTCAAACAGAACTGAAACGTTGCCGCTGACGTCACAACGATGTGACGTTCCAGCTTTATGTCCTTTCATAGCCTGCAGCTTTGGCCACGCGGCAGGGCTATGATACCTAGCCCGTGGTCTGCTAGGTCCAGACGGCGGCCTAGCTTACTTTGTTACTATTAACCCCTCCGCCGTGTTGGCTGGCGGATGGGTCTGCTACTCTGCTATGTCTGCTACTGCTATGATTGACCCTCTGTCGTCGTTGTTTTACTATACTGGTTTTTTGCCAGTTAATGAAAGATGTCAGACGTCAGTGATAGCCAGAATCAAGAAAGCGGTGGCCAGGTTCGCAGCGAGCCTAGCTCCTCTCGGACCAAAGAGACAAGTGTTACCGCCTCCTCAGCGAAGGAAGTAGATCAAGCTGCAAACCCTGCAGCCGTGGCGGAGACCTCTGTTGCTACAGCCGAAACATCTGCTGCTCAAAAGAGAGCTAAGTCAGGTAAAGATACTCCGTATATGACAAGTGTTAAGTCATCCTTTCTTTGCCGTCCTCGAGCCGGGTATCCTCTTCAGTTGAGGAAGGATATCCTGGACCGTCGTCCGCCGATGCGTCCGCCGATGCGTCCGCCTCCGTCACGCCCTGATACGGAGAGGGCGGAATGGGGCGATCGCCTCCCTTCGTTGCCTCCTCCTTGTGTTAGGGGTAGGCGGATGCCGGACTACATCCAGGTAGGGCGTACAGGGGACAACAGGGAGGGGGCCCGTAACTGGAGTAGGGAGCTTTCTGACTTCAACTTTGAGCAGCAAAAGGATGTGGCAGACCTCCGCCGCTTGCTGCGGGGGGAACGACGGCGTCCCTCTATCATAGCAGAGAAATACTGGTTTGCCTCTGTGACTTACTACAAGGAATTTGATCAGTATGGCTCGAACTATGATCCGGGGCGTCCGAATCCTTTTGCTGCTTTGAAGAGAGTCAAATGGGGGTGGGAAAACCCCAGTGGGCGGCCCTCACTAGGTAATTTAAATCTTGCTGTAACATTTCTATGTTTGTTTGTGCCTTGTCCATATTTGCAGGTGATGGGAAGAAAGAACGCCCCGAGCCGGCCTGGAAGGCCGCCAGAAGGGAATGGGTAGAGAATGAACGACGAAGCTTCCCTGAGCCGAGCTTCGTCGCGCATGAAAATTTTGGGGAAAAGAGCCCCTCCGCCGTCCGCCCTAGCGATAAGTGGTTGGCGGAGACGTCAGCGAAGGGATGGGAAAAGGAGTTTCGGGAAAAGTACCTGATCCCTAACAGCTAGGGGCTCAGAGCCCCTCGGCCAGGGGACAACATTGTTAACCCGCCGCACGGGTATTTTGGTGCCTATACCAGGAACTTTGAGTTTGGACTGAGGCTGCCAATAGACCCGGCGGTAATATCCGTCCTTGCCCACTTCAATATAACCATTGCTCAGCTGATGCCCCTCTCCTTCCGCGCTCTGCTGTCCGTCTTCTGGGTCTGCCGGTATCTGGGGATGGCATTATCCCTGGACGTCATCCGGGAGATGGTGGGAGTGAAGAGGAACAGCTCAATGAGGGGTTGGTATGTCATCTACTCCATCGGGGGGCACTACTTCGCCGTCCCGGATAAGAGTGGTCTGAAAGATTGGGTAGGGAAATGGGTGTGGCTGGCTCCATCCAAATTAGTAAGGATGTTGTTCCCCCGCTTCTTTTCTCACCCTAAAGGTAGGATGGAGCATCTCCGCCCCCGTGACCTTACGACGGAGGAAAGGAGGACTGTGGAGTACTTCCGCGCGGGTCGCGGTGGGGGACCCAGATACTGGTTGCCCAGTACTGACTACATCCTGGGTGAGCATGCTGCCCTAGCCTTTGTGGGGCTGTGTGGGCGGTGGTATGTCGAGGAGAAGGGTAATGTTTTGATAACGAACCAAGGGCCTTCGTCCTTGTACTTTTTATGCATGCTTCTATTATACGTCCTTTGTGCAATTCTCTTCTTTTTCCTTCTCTCTTTTTTTTTTTTTTTTTTTTTTAAGAAAAAGTGACCATAGTGTTTTCTGCTCTGTGCAGAATTGAAGATGGACGAGCTGAAGACTCCCGCCGAGGTTGCCCAGATTGTGAATGAGGTGACCGCGGCAGAGAGGTCCGGCGAGGGTGGTAAAATAGCTGCCACCCAGGAGAAGACAGCCATGACTAGGGGGCTTGGTGTCCCGAGGAGGGGTGGGCGGGGTGCTAGAGACTCCGTCCGCGGAAGTGGAACCAACGTTCCCTCCGCTGGTATTGTTATTAGAGAGCCCACTGCTGTAAGGGCACCCTCTAGGAGAGGTGGGCTGACGGCGACCATAACTGGTCGTCAGCATGAGAAGAAGAGGAAGGAAAAGGAGCCTATGCCGCCGTGTCCGGCGAAGGTGCCGAGGATGACGACGGTGGATTGGGAACCGACTGTCCAAACTGTGGAAGGGGGGTGGGGCGGAAGCAGTTCTAGTGCTGTCGTCCCCTCAAAGGACGCTGAGGTTGTGGGGGTATCATCAACCATGCCGGGGGGTGATGATACCGCTGTGATAGGGGAGGTCCCAGTGAGTGGGGCCTCAGCCATCGTGGAGGATGTCAACCCCTTTGTGGGTGACAACGAGGGTGCCCCAGCCGAAGTGAGGGTGACCACAGATGATTTGCTCATGGCGTCTGAGGCCAAGGAAGCTGGTGATACTGCTGTCGTCCCACCATCTCCGACAGCGGATGGTGGGTTCGCCAGCATAGGTGATCTGACGTGGGCCGAGCCTGAGGCCAACGTCCAAGAGGAGTCAGTGAGCCAGAGTATCGTGGCCACTGACAAGGGGAAGGAGAAGGAAGAGGAAACTGCTCCTCCGCTAGGTCCGGAAGCATTACAGAGCTTCCTTACTGAAGTGGAAGAGAGGAAACGCCTCCGCCGTTTAGAAAAGGCGGTGGCCTTAGAAGCCAACGACGCAGTGATGCGTCGTCATCAAGAAAAGGTACGCCTTGCAGACCCTGTAACGGTATGTTCACGGGGTGCGGGCTTTCTTGTCTTTGTTTTGTTAGATAATTACTGAGTGCTGATTTGTTTTGTTGTTTTGTACCAGGGATATACGGAGACCAGCGGGTCTCGTGAAGTGAGGATCCCAGATCGCTCCGTTGCTTTCCGGAGCGTGGGGGTACCCCATCGCGGGGCCGGAGGTACTCTATCTCTAGACTCCGACGGGCGGATGGGGTCCTTGAGATTCACCCTACCCCCAAATGTCCATGTGCAACCCGGGCGGTTGGGGGTATAGAGCCAAAGGATGCCGGCGGAGCTCCTACCCCCTTTATATGGTTCAGGGGAGGTGTTCCGTCCGGCCTTGAATGTGAGGGATAATGAGTCCCTGTTGGCGGACCTGTCAGTCCCTGTTGGCGGACCTGTCAGTCCCTGGAGGGGACCTAGGCTATCGCCTTCTGCAGGGTGTCCGGCTGCCAGCTGAATGCAGTCGTGGAGCCTGGATCAATCCCGGCGCAACCTTGTGCCATGATCTTGCCTGCGTAAGTATTTACAGTCCCCTTCTTTTTATGTGTGTAAACTTCTCAATACTCTGCCCACTAATACGCTTTCTGATGTTTGCAGGCTGCCAACTCTGCTGTAGAGTTGACAGAGGCCTACCAGAGGCTTTACGACGATCTGGATCGTTGTTATGAGGTGCTCCACCCTTTGCTAAAACAAAATGATACTTGACCCGTGAGGGGGCAGAGCTTGCTCAAGCTAAGGGTGTGGCAGAGGCAGCGCAGAAGGCTGCAGAGGACGCCAAGAAAGGCATAGAGAAGAAGTTGGAGGAGGTGAATAGACAGAATGCCGGCCTCCTGGCCAAGAGTGCCACTGATGGTGAGCAGATTGAAGCTCTGAACACTAAGGTTACAGAGCATTTCCAGGAGGTCGGCCGGGTATCCCGCGAGCTGGCGGATCAAGATGTCATTATCAGGGACCTGGGGAGGGATTTTGATGACATCCTAGCCCAGAGTACTGAAAAAGACAATGCTCTGAAGCTGCTAAACAGCCGTGCCCTGGCAGTTGAAGCTCAAGCCCAGACAGCTGAGAGTCGTGTCAAGGCAGCTGAGGCTCAAGCTCAGGCAGAGAGAACCGTGCCAAGGCAGCAGAGAAGACGGCGGAGTCGTCGGGCCGTGAAGCTGTTCAAAATTTTATTGCCTCGACTGATCTCCGCCAGTTCTGTACTGATCGGTTCGACGGGGGATGGATGTCTGCCATGAGATGCGTCCTATCTGTTGATCCAGATTTTGACTGGGATGCCGTCGAAACTTCCTTCAACAATGGAATAGGGGCGCAACCTCTAAATGATGCAGATGCCTTCCCCATTGAACATGCTGGGAACTTTTCTCAGGTACGTACCGGGATCCCCGTCATGCCTCCGCCGGTGCCGGAAGCAGAAGCTGACAACTCCAAGCCTCCAGAGCCACCTCAGTGATACTTCTTCCAACCCCAAGCTGGCGGCCTCTTTGCTTCAGAGAAAACGTCTGTAGTCCGCCATTGCACCTTAGGTATGTTGGTCGCTTAGGCTTGCCAACATTGATGCATGGCAGATCAGCTGAGTACCGCAATTCTATGTTGTGATTATTGACAAAGTACTTCAACGGCGTTTCCTCGGTTGGTTAGTTGGCAACCTCTTGCTTTTTGAGCAGTGTAATTTCTTTATAGATTAGGTTACTTGTAACTACTTTTGTAGCATTGTGTAACACTAATTATAATGCAAGCCATGTGATTGGATTGTAAAATGCCGCCGGTCATTACCGGCATCAACTGAATATATTACAAGATATTTTTTTACTATATCCTTGCAACTTCTTAGATATATATTTTTTATTTTATTATATATATATTTTTTGTTGGTGTTGGCTCTGGGAGCTCGCATCGTATTGGTGATAGCAGCTTCACAGACCCTTACCGTTGGGATAGCGGTGCTGTGGGCTCTTATCATTTTTGGATATAGCAGATGCATAGGGCATCTGCCCTTTTCGTGGCAGCAACCCCATGAACTCTTATCTTATTTTGAGATAGCAGCTTCACGGACCCTTATCTTTGGGATAGCGGTGTTGTGAGCTCTTATCATATCTGGAGATAGCAGATGCATAGGGTGTCTGCCCTCTTCGTGGCAGCAACCCCATGAACTCTTATCTTATTTGGAGATAGCAGATGCATAAAGCTTCTGCCCTCTTCGCGGCAGCAGCTCTATGAACTCTTATCTTTCAATTAGATAGCAGATGCATAGAGCTTCTGCCCTCTTCGTGGCAGCAGCTCTATGAACTCTTATCTTTCAATTAGATAGCAGATGCATAGAGCTTCTGCCCTCTTTGTGGCAGCAGCTCTATGAACTCTTATCTTTTTTTTTATTATTTTTTTTTGTATTTAAGCAAAATAAATAAATACAAGTAAATTGCAAACACGAACTCCAAGCTCTATCTTTTTATTTACTATGAGCAAACAGGGCGGTGGCCTTCGCCTTAGCTACAAATTGTAACTAACCCTGACGGCTTGTGTTTACAAATTTAGATTTTTAAGATGGCAGTGGTCTTCACCTTAGCATTTTTTGCTAACCATCAAAATCTAGTACATATGCAAAAGGGGAGAAATGCTATAAAGATACATTCATTGTTTATACATAGTATTTCTTTAGAGCTTTTGCATTCCACGTGTTCTTTAATTCTTTGCCATCCATATCTGCCAGCTTATAAACTCCGGGGACTATTGTTTTTGTGATGCGATACGGACCTTCCCAGTTGGCTGACAACTTACCCTCTCTGTTCTGCTTGCCAGTGGCATCAGTTCATCGTAGCACCAAATCTCCAACATCCATTGGACGATGTTGGACCTTTTTATTGTAGGCACGACGGATTTGATCTTTATAGGAGGTCTGCCGGAGCTCTTCTATGACCCTTATCTCCTCGAGGAGGTCAAGATCTTCACGGAGGTGGGCATCATTAGCCTCTGGATCATAAGTTTGCACCCGGAAGGAGGGCAGACCTACCTCAACTGGGAGGACGGCCTCATGCCCGTAAGTGAGGCGGAAAGGGGTATCTCCAGTGGCCTCCTTTTCCGTCGTCCTGTTGGCCCACAAGACCTCTGGAACTAGGTCAGCCCACTTGCCTTTAAGGTCATCAAGCTTCTTTTTGAGTGCATTTAGTATTTGCTTATTTGCAGCCTCCGCCTGGCCATTGCTTTGAGGGTGAGAGACTGAAGAATATGCCATCTTTATTTTAAATGGCTCCAAGAACGCCTGAAGAGGCTTGCAGTCAAACTGAGTGCCATGATCAAATACCATGGCCTGAGGTAGGCCAAACCTTGTTATCACTTGCTCCCAGATGAATTTTTTTACTTGAGATGCCGTGATGCTGGCGGTTGGGATGACTTCTATCCACTTGGTGAAATAGTCAATTGCTACTATTAAAAACCTCCGCCCCCCTTTGCCTGTGGTAAATGGCCCCAAGATGTCCATACCCCATTGAGCAAAGGGGATGGGGTTGAGGATAGGCTGCAAGTCATTGGGTGGTGCATTAATCATGGGTGCAAATTTTTGACATTTGTCACATTTTTTGACGTACTCTTGTGAGTCTTGCATCATAGTGGGCCAGTAATAACCGGCGCGTATGGCCTTCAAGGCCAAAGCTTTACCCCCAATATGGTTGCCACATATGCCTTCATGGATTTCCTCCATGATCTTGATGGATTCATGCTTAGACACGCAGCGGAGCAAGGGCCTATGAAAGGATTTCTTGTAGAGGATTCCCTGAAAGATGCAATACCAGGGAGCCTGTCGTCGTAACTTGGCGGCCTCCGCCCTTTCTGTTGGTTCAACGCCATTTTCCTTGAAATTTTTCATGTCATCATACCATTCTTTGCCTGAGATGTGTGTGTTAGCAATTGCTTTTGCTGCTATGGCCCTGGTTTGCCGGACCTCGATCATGGCACCCCCTCCCAGATTGGAGATGGGGGAGCTAGCCAATTTGGACAGAGCATCTGCATGTGTGTTTTCAGCCCTTGGGACTAAATGGATATCCAAGGCTGCCAGCTGAGATTCCAATTGTTTGAGCTCGTCTCGATACTGAATGATAGTAGGTTCTTTGGCCTCCGACGACCCATCCATCTGATTTGCCACAAGCTGAGAATCTGTGACTAGCTTTACATTTTTTGCCCCAGCCGTCATGCACAACTGTATGCCGGCAATGGCAGCCTCGTACTCTGCCTCGTTATTTGCAGCTTTAAACTCGAAGCGAAGGGCATATCTGTGATGAGTGCCGTCGGGGCTCGTGATCATAACGTCGGCCCCTGAACCAGTCTGGCATGATGAACCATCTGTTTCAACAGCCCATTGTGGGAGTGTTGCCTCGGATGTGAAGTTGGCTTCACAAATAAAGTCCGCCAGAGCTTGAGCCTTGATGGCGGTTCGAGGTTTGAACTTGAAGTCATATTCTAATAGTTCTATTGCCCAGTTCATCATTCTGCCGGAAGTCTTCCACTTCTGGAAAGTCTTTTCCAGAGGTTGATTTGTAAGGATGACAACTGGGTGGGCGTCAAAGTAAGGGCGAAGCTTTCGTGCTGCCACCATTATGGCCAAGGCCAGCTTTTCAATGGATGGGTAGCGTGTCTCCGCCCCTATCAACACATGACTTACAAAGTAGACTGGCAGTTGTTGTTTTTCTCTTTCGACTAGCAGAGCTGCTGCTACCGTAGTTTCAGTAGCTGATATGTACAACTGTAAGTTTTCCCCTACTTCCGGCCGTGTCATTGCAGATGTTCTTTGACGTGCCGGAATGTCGTGCTCTGTTCTTCACCCCATTCGAACTTTTTGTTTGCCCTCAGAACTTTGAAGAATGGGAGAGCTTGTGCCGCTGACTTTGCTATAAACCTTGTCAGAGATGCCATTCTTCCTGTTAATTTTTGGACATCTTTTATCTTTTTAGGCTCTGGCATCTCGCATACCGCTCTGATTTTGTCAGGATTAGCATCAATTCCCCTTTCAGAAACCATAAAACCCAGAAATTTTCCTGACTTAACCCCAAACACACACTTTTTAGGGTTAAGCTTCATTTGATAATGACGGAGGGTTTGGAAGGTTTCTGTTAGATCTGCCAGGTGGTCGACCTCTGTCTTGCTTTTGACAATAGTATCATCTACATACACCTCCACATTACGACCTTTTTGTTCATCAAAAACTTTGTCAACCAGCTTTTGATAAGTGGCTCCGGCATTCTTTAGACCAAATGGCATGGCCTTGTAATTGTATACTCCGGCATCCGTTATGAATGTTGTTTTAGGCCTGTCAGATTCACATAGACTTATCTGATGGTACCCGGAAAAGGCATCCATGAAACTTAACAGAGCATGATTGGTAGTAGAGTCTACCAATTGATCTATGTGCGGAAGTGGATAACAATCTTTTGGGCAATGGCGGTTGAGGTTTGTGAAGTCAACACACATCCGCCATTGTCCGTTAGCTTTTTTAACCATCACTACATTAGCAAGCCACTCAGGATAGTCACAGGGCTCAATGAACCCCGCTGATAAAAGTTTATTTATTTCAGATTTGATTGCATCGTTTTTTTCAGCAGAGAAGGCCCGCTTCTTCTGCTTACATGCCTAGTTCCATCTATTACATTCAATCTATGTTCTATAATACTAGGATGGATGCCAGGCATCTCATCCGCAGAAAAAGCAAATACATCAGAATTTTTCTGTAATAGATTAACTAGGTTGACCTTTAGATCAGGTGAGAGGTTCTTCCCAATCTTCACACTCCTTGTGACATCATCGTCCGCCAGCTGGACGTCTTCTGTTTCCTCCTCAGGTTTAGGCGTCTCCTCGAGCCCAGGTTGCAGCAGATCCTCCAATGGTATAGGGTCCACCGGAGTCTCTCTTTTCCTCTTCTTATCTGCTACCGGTGGGGGCGGCGGTGGCTTCATGGCTGCCACATAGCAAGATCTGGCCTCTTCTTGACTACCCCTGATCTTTGCCGGCTTTCCTTCATCCGCCACGTATAGCATAGTTTGGTGGTAAGTTGACGGAATAGCCTGAATGTCACCAATCAGTGGCCGGCCCATGATAGCATTATAGGCCGCCGGCACATTCATAACTAGGAAGTCCACCATGACTCTAGTTTGGCGACCCTCTCCCAGTTGGACCGGCAGCTTGATGATGCCGTCCGGTGTAACCCTTGCACCTGTGAAACCGCTAATATAATAATGAACAGGTTTCAGGTGCTGCAGCTTTAGGCCCATTTTGTTGAAGGCCTCCCAGTACAGGATATTAGCAGAAGATCCGCCGTCAACCAGGATGCGGTGGACCAAGCAGTTAGAGATGGTAAAGGAGAGAACTAGAGGGTCGTCATGAGGGTAAATTACCCCCCTGGTGTCCTCCGCTGTAAAAGACATGTCTGGGATCTCGGGAGGTGCCGGCCAGTGCCGTTGGTTGTTGTAGTTTACTTGGTGCCTGACCTCTTTCAAACTCGCCTTAGCACTGCTAGAGGTATCACCGTATACCGGCCCCTCAGTAATCACCAGAATCTCGTTTTGATGCTGTTTTCCTTTGCCTTTCCAGCTTCCACCGCCACCCCGTGGCTTTTTATAAGTCACCTCAGCTTTTCTCTTATATTTGGCGAAGTAACCCCGGCGCACCTGATCCTCTATGTCGTCTTTCAGATGCTGGCAATCCTCTGTCATGTGGCCGTAGTCCTCATGGAACTCGCACCACTTGCTCTTGTCCCTGTTTGGGGAATGCATTTTTCTTGGCCTCCGCCAAGTATCCTCATTCTTATGTAACTCAAATACCTTAGCCCTAGGAATGGTCAGCTCAGTGTAGCTGTCATACCGTTCCACCCTAGGCCTCTTCTCAGCTGTGGTGACCTCCTTCTTCGCATAGGTCCGCCCATAGTAATCCTTGTTTTCAGTTGGGAGCTCTCTTTTGAACTCTTTCTTTCCAAACTTTTCTTTCTCGGAGCTGCCGGCATACGCAGCTCTGCTGCCCATTTTGCTGAACTCTTCAGCTCTGATATACTCATTGGCCTTGCTCAGTACTTCCGCCAAGGTCCTGTAGTTCTTCCGACCCAAGTATTGCCGGAATGGCCCATCCCTTAGTCCTGTCATCAAAGCTAGGACCGCGACCTCCTGCTGCATATCAGGAATGGTCACTGCCTCAGCATTGAAGCGTGTGATGAATGCTCGGAGATTTTCATTCTCCTTTTTCTTTATCCCTAGCAGTTCCCAGTCATTCTTTCTCTCCTTTTATTGCTCACAAAATGATTTAGAAATCTGATGGATAATTCCTCCCAAGTAGCTACGGAAGATGCCGGTATAGACTTGAACCAGCTCTGGGCGACCCCTGTTAAGGTCAGTTGAAACGCCTTACACCATGTCGACTCTATAGTTGTGCAAAGCTGCATGTGCCCTTCATAAGCACAAATGTGGTCTGCCGGATCTGAGGTGCCGTCATAACGGCACGTGGGCATTTTGATCCGGGGCATATCCTCATCTAGGATATGCTGAAAGAAAGGAGAGCCCCGGGGAGTGATCCTTCCAGCACGATGGGCCGGAGCTGAGGATCCTCCGGGAGCTCCCTCAGCTGTGCGCTGCCAGACATTGTTGGGATGCTGCCGGGGTGTGAAGGCATTCTGAAATTGCACAGTATTCTGCTGGGGCTGTCGTGGGATCCGAGGAGGGTTCTCCAGTATGATAGGGTTGGACTCAACATCCTCCTCCTCCTCTTCTTCTTCTTGCTCCTCTTCTTCCTGAACCTCATTGGCTGAGGTCAGTGGTTGCATACTCCTAATTGGGGAATGCGGGACGGCATCCTCGGCGTTACCCCCCACCGTAGTTTTCTGCTGGGCTTCTTGTTGGGTAATAGGGGTAGCTGTTTCTAGTGCCGATAAGATGGCTGCGGCACTGACTAGCTGTTCAGGGGTGAATTGTTTTTGAATCGCCTCCAGGCAGGATGCTTTAGAAGGCTTTTGAGGATTCCCCCTGGGCAACAACCTTCTTTTTGAGCTTTGGGTTGGTTTTGGTTTTCTCGCTGTCCGTATGGACAGAGATAGAGGGTTGTTTTTGTGTGGAGTTGTGTGGTTGTGGTGGAGGAGGTTGCTGGGAGGGCTGTTTTTGTGGTTGTTGTTGGTCCATCGTTGAAGCTTTTAGGACGGTTGTTTTTGTGTGTTTTTAGGAAGAGCTTTTGTTAAGGTCCCCACAGACGGCGCCAATTGTTCCGTCCTATTTTAAGCTTGGTCGAAGGAACGCCTCTTCGTGGTGGTCCTCGTGGTGGATCCTGCACAAGGAACAACGGTGAGCTAGCCCCGGGGTTGTTTCCGGGGAAAGACCCTCCGATGCTTAAGTTAGCAAGGGGATTCAATCCAAGGGAAGAGAGAGAGAGAGAGAGAGTATTAGAATGTACCTTAAATGAGGTTCATCCTCCTCTATTTATAGAGGAGGATTTTGGTAGATGCCGGCACCCTGGGTGACGCGTGTCAGTCCGTGACTGGCTGGTGCCAGCCTGAGAATCTTAGTTAGTTATTATGTTGAGTGGTGGCCTGGATGGCCGCCACGTGTACGTCTCTCTTTAGTTAGTTAGTTAGTTTGTTATGATGTGGGCCCAGGTGCTCAAGTGGTGCCTTGAGTGGCGCCACGTGGAAGCTGGGACCAGACCTTTGTCGTCCTTGGGTGAATTTAGGTTCTCCCCATTCCGGCGGAGGTTCTGGGTTCTTTTGGCCTTGGGATGACGGCACGATATGTGGCGGCCTTTGGTTGCTCCGGCGTCTTAGGTATGCTTCGAATGGGTATGGTCATACCAGTGGGCTGGTATGCCCCCATACAATTGTCTAAAAAGCTTTGCATCCTTATGTGATGTTTAGAATAGGGTGTTTATTTGGTACTTTTGCACCATAGGTCCATATCAGCATTCTGCTAGTGCATTTTCTCCTTTCTTCTATCCCATTGACTACCCTCTTTCCTGGATTCATGAATCATTTGCTGGGAAGTTTTTTTTTTCTTCGTATCATCACTGTTTCAGTTCTTGCACAGGGATCTCTTACATCTCCAGAGCTCAAGAATCTACTATGAAACATCTTACTGGAAATGCAGTGCTGCGTGCATGTGGTGTACAATCTTCATCGGCCTCATCAGTTGCTGATTCTGTTTTTATTCAGAGGATAAAATCAAGAATTCAAACCTGGAGAACTGCATGCAAAGACTCAAAAAGAACAAATGAAGGTTTGGAGAAATCTTTTGTGAGGTAACTTTCTAGTTATCCTTTTCTTCTCTTGTCAGCTGAATATGGAACATCTTTACTCTGCAGATCCATTGATGAAAGCTCTGAGAAAAGTTTTAGGTGAGCATGGATCCAGACCATGCCTTGATGTGGATGTTTGCAGTGAGCGCCAAGTGCAACTTGTCCTTGAGGTTTTAATTTGTTGTATCTGTAGTGCCCGTTTTTAATATGATGCTGTAGCTATTGTGTGTGTGTGTGTGTGTGTGTGTTCCCCCTCTCCCCCCTTATCAATGAAATCAGCAGTGTCCTTAGGCTGTTACTTTGCTCCAGGCTCTGAATGAATTCTCTGATGACACTGTCCCTCTGTTAATTCCTACAAAGCGCGGGGGCACACAAAGTGTTCGGATGGTTTTGACAAGTTCAAAAGAGGACAAAATTCTTTTCGAGGTAATTCCTGAGAATTTCTTTTGTTGCACTATTGATACAAGATTCTACAGACTGTAAACTTGGGTCTCAAATTTATAGAAAGAACTAGACGATCTTGAGGAGGAGCAGAGCAAGAATGTTCGTGGATTTCGGGAGGTGATTGATCTAATTTCTGCTTCGCAGAAACCTGTTGTTGCCCACAGTTCACTTGAGGGTATGTTTCTGCTCAGATTGCCTCCTCTTATATTTGAGTTTACTTTGGCAATGTTAACTTGAGTTATATGCTGTTGCAGATTTCACTTTTATTCAATCAAAGTTTCTGAGTCCTCTACCTCCAAGTATTGATGAGTTCAAATCATCATTGGGCTCATACTTTCCCTATATCATTGACATGGGCCATCTAATGAAGGAATTCAACCCTAGTGGAATTATGAGCAATGTACCTGCAGCTTCATCTTTCTTGAGAAGTCGGTTCTTTGCACCTGTCGAAATTGATTTTCCTCTTAAAGGCAAGCTGCTTTAGCATTTTAGTGAGTGCATATGTTCATTTCATGTGTACAAGATAACATGCCATATGACCCCCCAACTAACACACCTAATAAAGTAAGAGAAGAAAGAAAGAGAAGTTTTTTCCTAATAAAGTAGACATAATACTATTACATATTGTTTGCAACTTTCCACTTTCCCACGCATGGTGTGACAAAACTTTAAATAATATCTTTAATTACATTTTTGTAAAAATTATAATAACTAAATATTAAAAACTACATGTTGAGACGAATCCAACGAGACTCCATTTGTCTATGTTTTTCGTTATGTGTAAAATTCAAATCTTGGTCAAAGTAGATAACGTGAATAGTGCAAAAAATTTATTGATGCAATAAGACGTAACAGAGGTAGTACAAAACTTCTATTTGTGGTTTATGCTGTTGGCTAACATGTATCGGAGATAAGTTTTAAGTGTATATGCTTTGTTGAACACAGGAACACCAGATGAGATGAATGATGGGAAGACCCGCGGTCATAAAGTTTTGCAGATAAGTCATTTATTTGCAAAACTCTACTCCATAATGAAACGCAATCATGACCATGCAAGTGAGGGCAAAAGCTTAGTCCTCGAAAGTTTTGCAAACATCTTTGACCCGCGTAGCAGTCCTCCCCTCGAGCATCCTGATGATGACGATGTCAGGATTTCATCAGGCAGCATGAGAAAACTGAGTTGTGATGATATGGTTTTTGTATGGGGATTCAGGAGTGGCTCGTCTGCTGGAGAACTGAAAAGACTCCTCAGCAAATCTAACGAGGCATTCTCCGAAGAGTTTGATGTCCAGCTAGTGGATAACAGCTGCGCAGTAGTTGCCTTTCGGAACCCTGGAGATGCAGGAGCTTTCATAAATGCTATGAGGTCTGGAGAAATTTGCAATGAAGGCTTGAAAGAATTGATTTCCGAGGGTTGGAGAGCAGCAAACTATGAAACATACAAGTGTGCATGTAACATGGTCAAGTGGGACTCCAAATTGGCTGATTCCTTGGACTCTGTTGTAATGTCAACTGACCACTTTTCGGTTGAAAGTCATGGAAGAAGCCCATATGAAATCTGGTGGGATGACGATACTGTCCTTAACCTTGATGCTTTATAAAACTTGGTAGGTTACCAATGCCCAGGAACTTGATATACATGATTATAATTGGTGGGAAATACTGAGTAAGAAAAGTATTAATTCACCTGTTGCTGAACTAACCAGAGTGGAAGTGGGAGAAGGATCAGCTGGTGAGTGGTGAGTGACAACATACACATTTTCCCAAGCTGTTTATGGCATGCGACATTGAAATGGTTTTAACATTCGAAAAATTGATTTTGACATTCCAAAATTGATTTTGTCGCTCCTTTATATGATTAAAGCATTGGAAACTGTACTCTAGAAGGATCAGCTGGTGAGTGGTGAGTGACAACATACACATTTTCCCAAGCTGTTTATGGCATGCGACATTGAAATGGTTTTAACATTCGAAAAATTGATTTTGACATTCCAAAATTGATTTTGTCGCTCCTTTATATGATTAAAGCATTGGAAACTGTACTCTCACAGTTAGTAGAGTATGTCAAAATCATTTCCCCGTGCTACAGCATCATTCTCATTATGGTTGAGTCTTGGATCATCAAGTCTTCATTGAGTGGTTCATGGTCAAGTCTTTAAGTTCTACTGTGATGAGAGAAGAGTTTAAACGATTGATTCGGGCTTCAACCCAAGCCAATGTTGATAAGTTGCAGTTCAAAATCTCAATCCAAGGCTCCCTGGTGGGCCTCAGTCATTCCTGATGGGTATGCCACTTGTTAGAAGAAAATTGCAAATCTGCATCATTCATTGTAACTTGTAAGTCTGAAAATTTAGATGCCAAAATTAGTTAGCAACAAAATCAAATGTGATTTACAAATTCATAGTGTAGTTAGTGTTCAAATGGTGTCGCCTACTAGCCTGCAATATATGAACATGTGCTAATATCTAGACACATTAGGTCTCAGGAGCTTAACTTGACTGGAATAACAATGTTCGCGTTTTACTTACTATCGTTTGTGTTTTGACAATTTGCCTTGCCAAGGAAGGGGTGTCTATTATAGGCACAAGGCCGCACAACAACCTTTGTAAGGGCTCGCCCTTGCCTTGATGTGACCTTGATTTTATCATGTGCGCTTTAAAAAAAATTAAATGCCCCAATATTGTTGCTCCAATGTTTTTCGGCTGTGTTGGCTGCTTGTGGGTGTTAGTCCATATCACTTAGAGAGAGGTTAAATGATGAGAATAATTTATCAATTTTTAACCATGTATAAATTATCAAAACGTTGCGTTAGTAATTAAAATGAGGGTAACGTTTATTAATATCACTATGGATTGGATTTGATTGATTTCACGAATTAAACACACTAACCACATTTACCACACCATATCCAACTATAAATTACAAGGACTAGGGATGGTTGGAAGGATGCAGTTCTGATCCAGTCCAGACATGCAGTGTGATTTGTTCTAGTCAGAAAAAAATATATCAAAGTGTTGTGAGAAATAAAGAGAGTTTTATTTAATATGTATACTGATATATTGATTTTGCATACACTGATTCTCAAACTTACAATACATATTTATATTGGTGAATTGTACCACTATTTACATAGTATAGGATCATAGGATGGTAGAAATTTTTGCATGCATTTAATTCTTAGGAAAATAGTCAAGTATGGTGGACTGCTTTGACATTCATATATCATAACACTCCCCATTGAATGTCATATATAGTAAGTTATAAGTAATTATATATTTATATGTTTTGTTATGCTGCCTCATTAAAAACTTTGTTAGGAAAAACCCAGTGGGGTAAAAACCTAAACAAGGGATAAAGAGTGTTTAGCATATAATACTCCCCTTGGATCTAACATATGTCCCCTAAGTGACACATTCTAATTTTATGAACTAGTTCTTCAAATTTTTTGATGGAAGCGACTTAGTGAATAAGTCTGCAAGTTTGTCGCATCACCTAACTTAGCTTGTTGGATGTTAACCTTCCCTTCTTTCTGGAGATCATGTGTGAAGAAGAGTTTTGGTGATAGGTGTTTAGTTCTATCACCTTTGATGAAACCTTCACTGACTTGAGTGATGCATGCAGTGTTGTCTTCATAGATTTCCGTTGGATTTTCTGAAATTGTTTTCATTCCACATGATTCTTGAATATGATTGATCATTGATCTCAACTAGACATACTCGCACCCTACTTCATATAAGGCGATCAACTCTGCATGGTTTGATGATGTAGCAATTAATGTTTGTTTTGTACGTTGACCTCCATGATATTGCAGTTCTTCCAAAGGTGAACACATATCCATTTTGCGATTTTACCTTTTGAGGGTTTGACATATAGCCAGCATCTACATATCTGATAAGGGTAGCACCTTTACTTGATTGATAGAAATAAACCGATATCCTCTGTTCCGCAAAGATAACGGAATAAGTGTTTGATTTCATTCCAATGTCGTTTGGTTGGTGCATTACTGTACTTGGCTAACAAATTTACTGTAAAAACAATGTCAGGTCGTGTATTATTTGCTATGTACATTAGAGAACCAATAGCACTTAGGTATGGTATTTCAGGGCCAACAACTTTCTCACCATCTTCTCGATGTAGAAAGTGGTCATGTTTCTCGTTTAGAGACAGAACAACCATGCGGGAATTCATTGGGTGTGCTTTGTCCCTATAGAAAGGTTACAAAATCTTTTTAGTATAGTTTGATTGATGGACAAAAATTCCTCCATTTTGATGTTCAATTTGTAAATCAAGACAAAATTTTGTCTTTCCAAGGTCTTTCATTTCAAACTCCTTCATCAAGTATTTCACCGTCATTTCGAGCTCCTTAGGAGTTCCAATAATATTTAAATCATCAACATAGACTGCAATGATAGCGAACCCTGGCTGTGATTTCCTGATGAATACACAAGGACTATTTTGGTCATTTTTTGAACCCTTGTTTTAGGAGGTATTTACTGAGGCGATAACATTCCTTTTGCAGCCTAAACTCTAAAGACTAAAGTACACCAAACTGCAAAAACACTAAATTTATGATATATATGAATGTCAAAGTAGTCCACCATACATGACTATTTTTCCTAAGAATTAAATGCATGCAAAAATTTCTACAGTCCTATGCTCCTATACTATGTAAATAGTGGTACATTTCACCACTAGAAATAATTAAATATACCAACGTTGTCTTGGTCTAGTGGTGTCAGGGGCTAGATAGACTAGGTAGGGAGAATCACGGTTTGATTCCCCACAAGCACGTTGGGAGGAGTTTAAAACCTTAACCCCAGGACACACTCCGAATCCGAATTAGCCTAAAAGGGTGAACCGGATAGGTACACCAAAAATAAATAATTAAATATGTATCATAAATTTGAGAATGAGTTTATGCAAAATCAATAATTCTTAACATATTTTTGCAGTTTGGTGTACTTTAGTCTAGGCTGGCAAATCAGGTTGACGGATCAAGTACGGTTTTAAATTGTCGAATTATCAGGTCATGTATCATTGTATCCTCAACTCAAACCCGACCCAAATAAACGGGTTTGAGTTTTTTTAACTTATTAACCCGACATAGAAAATAAACGCTATGGTGGGAGTTTCAAAAGCTCTCTTGTTCCCTAACTATAGCTTGAATTTCAAGCATCAAATTCGCGGACCATCAAATCACAACAATCAGGTATTCTCAATTTCAACGTCCACGAGTAGGATTAAAGGCAGAAAATGCGGCAATTCGGGGCTGAGTGCTGTGTGTGCTACGCACAGTTTCGATGTCGTTGTGGTTGGAGCTGGTATTATTGGGCTGAGCATCGCCAGAGATCTCCTTCTTCGTTCTAATCTCTCTGTCGCCGTCGTCGACGCCGCCGTTCCCTGCTCTGGTGCTACTGGTGCTGGTAAAATTTTAAGTCAACACTGTTCTAATCTTTACTTTGTTTTACGAGTATCTTTGATTTTGCTTCCTCATTGTTGGATGACATGTTTTGTATTCGATTTTATGACATGCGTGTTGCGTTGTACTAATTTGGTGATTTAATTTCTGCTCTATTATATTGCTATATGATGTATTAGTTGAATCAAGTGGAGGTTTGATTTAGTCTTTATTGCCTGATTTTGAGGTGATTATTGTACCTGGCATTTGAATGAACTTAACTCTTGCATTCTATGCTAAGCGGTATTGCTAGTTGCTAACTTGCTATTTGCTAATTACTTATATTGGGCATGCTATATTGCTATGTCCAGCTTGGCTTGATGGTTGTTTTCATATATGTGTACACTAAAGAGTGTTTCACATTGGATAATACAGAAAGAAAATAAACTTATAAGCTAGGAGTTACTCTTCTATTATTAATTGGTTTTGGTAATGAATCTCCTTGGACTTGTAAGTTACTGAACTACCCTCCCTATTGGGTTGTCAGGTGTTAACACTCCCCCTCACTAGTGAGTGTCCTTGGAATTTAGAGCTAACTGGAAAGGAAAATTTGAAATAATCCTTTTAGGGCTGGACATCCTGTCGAGGAAAACCCTTTTCAGTTGCTTAGTAAGACCCAGTTTAGAAGAGACCCACAACCTGGGCTCTAATAACATGTTAAATTTGTTTAGAATATTAGAAACGGGCCTGGGCAACCCAATATGGAAGAGAAGAGTTTGGTTACTTACAAGCCATAGGAGGAGTAACTCCTAGACTTATCAGCTAGTTTAGTCTCTCCTCATCTTCCGATATGAGACACTTACTAGTGCACTATATGGGGTTCAATACCAGGAATGTTTCAGATTCTATCAAACTAACTAACTAAGTAATGGTCAAGTTGTTATTTAGGCCATCATCAGCAATGAAAAAAAAGTTCCATCCACTATTCATCAATTTTTACTCCACGTCACAATGAAGTGATGAAAAATCATTTTCGCTTTCTTCTTTCCTCTCCCACAAGGTAGTATGCTTTTTGGCGCTGTTGTGCTAGTTCGCAACAGCTTTGTTCTTACTTTTTGGCCTTTCCGCACTGCGCCTGCGCTATGGCACGAATGAGATTCTCATCTGCACCATAGCGCAGCAGCACGAAAAAAAGAAAAAAAAAAAAAGCTGTTGTGATGTAGTACAACAGTGTGGGAAAGCAAAAAAAAGGGGGGGAAGGTTTCAGCCGAACAAATGGTTCGTCAATTTGTTCATTGCTATTTGGTTCTAAAAATTATTCATTCACCATGTACCTTTTTTTTGTTCATTGCTAATGGTGCTCTTACAAAAATTTCAATTGTCACAAATGCTTTGTATTCTGTAATTCTCTTGATTTAGTTATGGGGAAAAGGCGAAGTACTTGCTACATTTTATAGAAAATTCTGAAGATTTAGAGGTTACTATGTCTTTGCCGATGCCAAACACCTTTGCCTGGTTGTATTTGTTATCTGCCTAAATAACATTGAAGCTTGTAAGTTGGGATTCATTTAAACCACTTTAAGCCATATGAATAATTCGATTGAACTTTTGAAATTGCCTTTTATCAATAGTAGTTTGAACTTAGTGCTGTGTTTCTGAACTAAAAGTTATCTCTTGTGCAGATCAAAAAAGGATTTCTTCTTTTTGGTTAGAATATTAGAGATTTATTTTTTAAACACCTTACTCTTGTAGAAAACCCTTCAAGCTCTTCATAAGCTCATTCTCCTTGCCATGTTCTTTCATCACAAATATTAAATTTGTAAAGGTGTTTAGCATTGTCATTCGTCAATATTTAGGACTGTTTGAATAACTCCTAACCTGAAACTTCTTATTTTGACTTGTTATAGGGCAGGGCTACTTATGGATGGTGAACAAAACACCTGGTAGTGATACATGGGATCTTGCAATGAGAAGCCAGAAGTTATGGCGTCTGTTGGCAGATAATGTACAAGATCAGGGCTTTGATCCCTTGGAAGAATTGGGTTGGAAAAATACAGGTACGAAACGTGTGTATGCTCACATATACTATAGTATGAATGTATGATGACTAATCATTTTTAATACAATATGCTTGAAATTTATAATCTTATTGCTGTTAAGCTTGTTTGATAGAAATATGGTGCCAACATTTCATTATATTTCTAAAGGACCTGTTTTCTTGCCAACGTTGCATGTGCATATCTATATAGCCTTTAAGTAGAGAAGCAAGATCATGTATAATCCTTATACAAGTTCATAGTTTCATACTACATATATATATATATATATATATATATATATATATATATAGAGAGAGAGAGAGAGAGAGAGAGGAATAGGATAAGCTGGAAATGTTTTCAGCTTGAAAACCCTACATTAGACAAAAAAGGTGTACGAGTGCAATCATTAATGACATTTTGGTAAATACTGACAACTTTAGCCATAAACCACATGTACAGAACTTGAGAATCTGTTGGCATAAATTTTTTGACATCACAAAAGCTATTGGTTTTAATCTTGGCCATTTGTGTAATGCTTTGGATGAATGGTGTGAGTCAGAAAACTCTGATATTGGTTCTGCTTTTGTAGGAAGCTTATTAATTGGTAGAACTGAAGCAGAGCTGAATCAGTTAAAGGGTCAGGTGCAGCAATTATCTGCCACTGGTATAAGAGCAGAATATTTGTCAAACAGTGATCTAGCTATGAGGGAACCGGAGCTTGGCATTACCCAGGACAATGGTGCTGCCTTTTTGCCTGATGATTGCCAATTAGATGCTCATCGTACTGTGGAATTTATAGAAAAGGTTTGTACAGTCATGTCATGAGATGCTGATCAGGACTTGTTGGTTGGTCTTCTTTTGACATATGATTAATATAAAAATTGACTTAGTTGCTTGTGGTTCACTGCTTTGTTTCCAGGATAACAGACGTTTCATATCCCAAGGCAGATACGCCGAGTTCTATCATGATCCAGCTGTATCTTTCATAAGGTCTTCAAATTGCTATTGTTTCTTACCGAAACTAGAAGCAGAATGGTGTTTTCAATATCTACAGACAGATGGAATAACTGTTGAATTCTATCTGCTTTCAGATCGAACATGAAAGAAAAGGTTGAAGGCATCAAAACACAAAAGAACACATTATATGGTCAGAAGGCTATTATAATTGCTGCAGGCTGTTGGACTGGATCTTTGATGGACAAACTACTTCAAGATGCATATATTGAATTGCATGTTCCTATTCAGCCTAGGAAGGTCAGTACTAAAATTGAGCTTTTATCAGCAAATATCTAACTAACTAATATCAAGTTTAAATATTAGGAGCATATGCAAATTAAAGTTTTGATGCAAAGAACTCCTAGCCATTTGGAAATCTGGATTTGTATATCAAGTGGCTTGCAATTAGCTTTTGAAACTTATTAATGCATCTCGTCTTTTTTTTTTTGTTGTAGAAAGATGATTGCTTTTTATGAATATCTCCTACAGTTTAACTTATTCATGATATACAATCATCCAAGTTACTTTTCCTGTATTTATTGTTTTAATTAATATTATTAGGGTTTTCTGCTGGCATTGGAGAATTTCAATCACCTCAAACTTAAGCATGGTCTAATGGAAGCGGGTTATGTTGATCATCAAAGATCGGTCATAGCATCAGAAGCTGATCTTGATGAAACCTTGTCTATATCAATGACGGCCACAACAGATGCATGTGGGAATCTTCTTATTGGTAATTGTTTCATTCTTGAGATTATTTTACACTGCCTTTTCATGTCTTTTGTTCAGTATTCACTTCCCAGAATATTAACAATTATGTGTCATGTCAAGTTCTCATATTCTCTCATCCCTGGATATATTGTCCCATGCCTTCAGGAAGCAGCCGGCAATTTGCTGGATTTAACACTGAGTTGAATACAATCATTGTTGTTCGCATATGGGAACGTGCTCAAGAGTTTTTTCCTGCCTTGAAAAAATTTTCGATCAAGGATTTGAGTGAACAATTGAAAGTCAGGATAGGATTACGCCCTTACAGTAAGTTTCCTTCTAGAAATTAAAGATAGCAAGATGGTTACAAAGTGAAGTCACCACTCGACATCTTAAAGTTCAAATTATTGTCTTTATGTCTGATCTTGCACTTATATGCCATATTCAATTTCAGTGCCCGATAGTAAGCCAGTCATTGGGCCAGTCCCTGGTATGCCCAATCTCTTCCTTGCAAGTGGACATGAAGGAGGAGGACTTACCTTGGTAATATTCTATTTCGATCTTGCCTTTGGTTACAGTTAGTTTTTTTTTCTTTGCCCTGAATGATTGTTTTTTGTTCCCAGGCTCCAGGAACCGCTGAATTGGTCACCGACATGGTCTTGGGTAATCCATTACAACTTGATATTAAGCCTTTTGCTGTGGAAGGTCGATGTTGCTGATCAGCTGAAGCGGCAACTGTGGCTATTTTTTCCTTTAAACATTGCTAGGGTTGTGTATGGATTGTGAATTCAAAGCCAAGGGCATAATATTTGGAAATCGGATAAGGATTTGTAGTGGTAAAGTTCTCAACTTCCAAGCATTTACCCTTAAGTTAGAAGATTTAAATATGAGTTTGTCTCTGCCACAACCCATAGACATCTAGGGGCCTAGGGGGAATATTGTAGTACTCGTCCTCTTTGGCGCTACTCTAACCCAAACCTTAATCTAGTACAAGGGGGGGAAGGGGTTGGGCAAGTGATGTAACAAATTAATGATCTGATGTTTTGTGATACTTGCAACTCCATTAGGACATTAGACCCTTTTTAATCATGTGATTTGAATAATTGTGCTTGCTGGTGAAACTTTTCATTTTATACTCACGTAATATATTATAGTAATATACTCAATTCATACTTCGTACACAATGTGGTTACATGTCTCCAAAAATTTGTGCATAACTTTAAATAACTAAGATGGATGTTGTGAAACGGAGGAAATTATAATTGCAAGTACTAGAAACTAATACGAAGTAATATGATTGTTATTTCATATGTTTTTTCTTTAATTTACTGTTCATGAGAAAAACTTTGTAATTAGTTTACCCTTCATTAATAAATCAAAATTTTTACTCAAACCAATAAGGGAATTAGAGTGCATGAACCGGTAAAAAAAAAGTGCATGTAATTCTTGTGGAATGTATACTTCCTCTATTTTTTTTAGTTGTTATACTTTATTATTTTATCTTTCACATATATTCCAAAACTGTAACAACTAAAAAATTGGAGGAAGTATATCATAATACTTTGGATAAATAAACAAAGTAAAGTTGTCAAAATAGATTAGACTAGGGATTAAAAATTCTAATTTTATATGATCTTTCATAACTTAGACCTAACAATTTCTTTAATTAGATCCCATTTTGTTATCCCTAAAAAAACCAGTAGATCTTTATACTCTATAAAATTGAGAAATTAGAATAAAGTTTTGTACAAGTAAAATTAGAAGCAAGCATCTTATCAAAAGAAAAAAAAAGAAGCAAGGAAAATAATGAATACTTGGAGAATTAGAGAAAAGAAAAAGGAGTTCCTCAAAAAAAAAAAAGAAGAAAAAGAAAAAGGAATGGAACAATAGTCCTTCCTAACCTTGCACCAAAAAAAAAAAAAAGTCCTTCCTAACCCCAACCCCAGACCAATTTTCTGTCATTTGGCCATTTCACAAACCCCAGTCCCCAACAATGGCGATCGCAGGTCTCCACCGTCTCTCCACCCAACTCCACCGCACGACCACCACGTCTCCCGCCTTCTCTCTCCTCACGAAATCACTCCTCACTCGCACCACCGCTACCACCGCTGCATCCGCTGGTGGCTCAAAAAAAGTTTCAGATCGAATCGTGAAACTCTTCGCAATTGATTACGAAGGCCACAAACGCGAAATCATCGGACTTTCTGGACAAACCCTACTAAAAGCCCTAACTAATCATGGCTTAATTGATCCAGCCTCTCATCGCTTGGAAGAGATCGAAGCTTGTTCTGCTGAATGCGAGGTTCATATCGCTCATGAATGGCTCCAGAAGCTTCCAGCAGCTTCGTATGATGAGCAGTATGTGCTTCGTAGGAATCAGCGTCATCGTGTTCTTAACAAGCATTCTAGGTTGGGCTGCCAGGTTGTTCTATCATCTGAACATCAAGGTATGGTTGTCGCTCTTCCCGAGCCTAAGCCTTGGGATATTCCGTAATTGGGGTTTTCGGGTTTAAAAGTGTAAGCTTTCCTTTGTTGTTTCCCCTTTTCTTATGAAAATTCAATAAGGATTTGCTACAATTGGATGATGACGACTTGTAATTGTTGTTGACAATGTGAAATTTTTGCAATTGTTCTGATTATATTATGGTCTTTGTTGGGTTATTGAACTTTGAAATTGGTATCTTATAAGAATTCCTTGTAGGAATTATGTTTAATTAGTGTGTTTTTGTTTTCTCAACATTTTCTGCTGATTGTTTGCTGATGCTTAGATATTGTGTTGTGGAGTATTGCCGAGTGAATTGTTTGTAGGAGCAGGATTCATAGTTGGAACTTCTATAAGTTTTGCTTTAAGCGTTCTGAATGTCAGATTTGATTGACCAAGTGATTGCCAGCTGAATTTTAAGTTTTATTTCACTACTTGTGTGAGATGCTTTTGTTTCATTTAGGGTTGGGCACTTGAGCTTGTATCGATTTAGGATGTATTGTTGAGAATTAGGCTCTTTGAAATGTGGTTTAAGGAGATTAGGTAATCTGAACTTCTGGCTCTTGGATTTTTCTTCACTCATGCATCATGTTATACACAGTAAATGCTCTAGTTAAGAAGGTGCAACATTTTGTCAATGAATTTGGAAATGCAATTGTGCAATATGGCTATATGGTCATTAGATACTTGTGCTTACCATCCTAGTGTGAACAAGGGAAACTCTGTTGTGGATTAGGCCCTATCCTGCTCTAGGCAATAGGCCCTATCTTTTTGGATGAAATCATGAGTTGAGGGAGTGGATCAGTGGATGATTCTTAATGATGTATCAAGGAGAGAATGGGCATGCTCCATTTTTCAAAATTTCCTCTTCTATTGTGTCTTCTGAACCAAGCATATCAGTTATATCAGTTTTTCCCTCTACAATCCTCAACAGCACCCTATTCTTGTGAGTAGTGACATAAAAGCAACTGTTGGGGAAAACAAGTATCCTCTCTTACCATTCTATGCGTCTTTGAGACAGGAATGTGTTTTTATGCTTGGACATTTTGTGTTAGTGGAAATTCTCCTGATTTGCTGAAATTTTAGATGCATGAGCTTCAATAAATCAATTAAACTGATAGGTTTGAATTAGAATTCTATTTAATCCCTTTCCTTTTTCCTGATTCAAGTGATATTTCCCTGTCAGCAGGTAAAAGTTTACACCTTCTTCTAGTCATTTTAGGTTGGTCAAAGAATTTGGCATGCATAATGCCTGTAACTCAAATCAAGCTAGAATAGATGATGAAAATCATGTGGCATCAGGTTTTCATAGGAACTAAAAGGTTTTTCTTAATTTTCAATTGGCTGAGGGTAGAAATTTCTTATTATTCCCAGCATAGTTGTGATTTATCAAGACATTAATGGAATGGATATGTATAGGATTAAAATCTGATACTAATGTCATTGATAATTTGATATTGATATGCTACCAAGTACTCCTGTCTCTCTGCGTGCTTGTGGTGGTGGTTAGTTTCCATTATCGTTCATCACCCTAGTGTGGAAAGAAAGCGAAGAAGAAAAAATATATGTATGAATACTTGGAGTCTTGGAGATGCAACTGTAACTATATAGTTTGACATCAGTACATCACCGTCTATGTTATGGATGTTGGAAGATTTCTCTAGATCACACAGTGTTGCATACTTGCTATAGTCTGTAGTCACCGTCTCCTTGTCACTGCAACATGGAATCATTGAAATGTATAGCTAATAGCCTAATACTATACTAGATCGATTGAACCGATTGCTTAATTCAGTAACAGTTACGATAATGGATTTTGGACTTTTGGGTTGTCAACTATCCATATTGTGGTGGGATGAGTAGATGGAAGAATAAGGTCAATACTGCGCAATTGAGCTCGGCTCACATTCAAACGTTACCATAGTTTTAAGTACTATTACAGCATTATGCAGCAGCAGATCGAGCCATACAAATAAGCGATTATTTCATTTGTTTGTACCGGCTGGTAAAACAGCAATAGCAAATTAAGCCTTAAACCATCAAACAGATTTGTTTCATCTATTCAACCAATAATTTTTGCATCATAGTCGTTCACAAATACTCCATCATTTAGGTTAGGATAGTAAACCCAAAGGCAGATGGAGGAGGTTTAAGTGGGGTCCTTTGATCCTGCTTGGATCCAATAAAGGGAAATTACCTATAAATTTTTCATTTTCTTAAGGTTCGTTCACTTAATCCAATAAAATTTATAAAATGTATTTTTACCCCATTATATAGTATTCCTTGATTCGCTATTGAAACACAATTGCTCATACTCTCATGGATACATTTCTTGTTGGTACAAATATGATGCTTGAGCTGGAGCCTATTGTTTCCTTTTTTTTTATCCTTCAACTAATACTAAGGTGTAAAATGACCAAGTTTATTTGGTCTAATTTGATTTTTTATTTTTTTTATTAGACTTAGATTGTATTTATACTAATTTTTAAAAATTATCAAATGGGTTATCATTTTATTCATATTTAAGAGTAGTTTTTAAATGTGTATTTTTCATCATATATAGATTAAAATGAAATTAAAGATATTTAACAATAAATAAATAAAAAAAACAAATAAGATCTAGTTTGAAATTTTCCAATTTAATATGATATAATTTGATCTAATTTTTTTATCAATAAGCAAATTAGAATTTTTTAAATAAGCTGAATTTAAACATAGCCTAATATGATGTGATTGTTTAACTCCGTATGTAGTAATTCTTAAACAATGGTATGATTATATGAGTAATTATAAGTTGTTACCAAATTCTACTCCCTTTGTCCCTTTTCCCATAAAGAATGTTTCTACTGTTTATAATCTTTATATACTCCTTCCCTTCCAAATTACTTGTTATATCTCTTTTTCACATTTTCTAATACACAACTTTAAATAAATATCTTGAACTACACATAACGAAAAATTATAAATATTATATGTTTGACAACTACACATTGAGATGAATAAAACTAGATTTATCATGATTATATTTTTCTTTATCTACATAAAAATATAAATAGTCAAAGTTTACAAATGAATAGTACTCCCTCCGTAACATATTAATGGCAACGATTTGACATAAAGTAGAGAGGAAAAATGTCAAATCGTTGCCATTAATATGTTACAGAGGGAGTATCATTTTCCATAATGTAGCAACTAATTTGGGACGGAGAGAGTATAATTTTGACTCTCTCTAATATAATTTGATTCATTTTAATGTATCTTTTAAATATATTATTTTAATAATTCTTTTTACATATGTCTAAAGATATTATTGTTAAAGTTGTATTATGATAATTAAAATTAAAAAAAAAAAGGGACAGAGGAAATATTTCATAGATACATTTTCCTCACTATCATTTGGAGGACTTTCCTATCCATATTCCAATTTAGAATAAGACATCTTTGCAAAACTAATTTTAACTTTCAAGGCTTGTTTACTTTAGATCAAATTAAGTTCAGTTCTTCTTTATTAAGTTCAGTTCATCTCTATTAAGTTCAATTAATACACTCTGTTAAGTTCAGTTCATCTCTATTAAGTTCAGTTCAGTTCAATTCAATTCAATTCAATTCAGTTTATCTTTATTCAGTTAATGTAAACGAGCCTTCATTAAATTGATTTTGACATTTCACTTTGTGTGTAAACCGTAAAACATACGGAGTAGATAATTGTACACTCACAGTTTTGAAGGTGTAAAATATCATTTCCCTTTTCTTTGTTATGCATTTTACTGTGGTGGACATCAGGACCTGGACATAATAAAAATTGTAATCGGACTTGCAAAAAGTGGGCTATGTTTGGGCTTACCATACGCTTCAAAAATTAGGGTTCAAATCGAAGCCCTAACTTCACACGCGTTTATAAGAACTCACATTTCTCCTAAACCCTAATTATCGCTACTGCTCCTGAATCATGTAATGTAATTCCAGTCTCTGCCTTCTTCTCTCAAATTTCCACCTGCTAACTCCAAAAAATTAAATAAATTTGTGTTTTTGTTCAATCGTAAAGTATTCTTTTTTACGCAAGGTAGCTTCTTGTTTGGATTACGATAATCAATCCAGCCAATTTTTCCTCAATCGGAACCTTGCTAAACCTAATTTCTCCAGTATCACTCGCCTGATTTTGAATCTTTTTTCCTGATCTTTCAGGCCCTTTTTATATTGGAACATTTTTTCTTACCTTTTTTTATTCTCGATTTTAAAAAAATAAATTAATTTCATCAATTTGTGAAGCAAACGCACTCTGTCCCTTAACCTTTTTACATGTTTTGAGGCAATTTCTTCGTTTGCAATATTAATGAATTCATTTTTCGGCTTCCAATTTCTCGCCCTTATGTTCTTATTTCCGATGATCAATTTGGGCACATGGTTGGATTACATTTTCTCAGATCTTTGATTTCATCATTATTGATTTGTTTTCCCGATTTTTTTCCCCCTGATTTCTCTAGTTGATATTTAATTTGTTTGATATAGTCGATTTAAAGTACGGAGTAGTTTCTATGATTAAATTTGCACTTTGATGTAAAATAGGTGCCCATTGATTAAATCCAATAATGGGAACCTTGGAATTAAGGTGCGTAAAGAAAAAGCTGTGTTTGTTGTTTTGGTTGATTCAATATAGCAAATGCAGCGGCGGCCAGACAACCGTAGAGATGGATCCACAGATGAGGTTGCTCATATATTGCTCCTTTTCTACTAATTCCTTCTCACATTTCTTTTCTAACTTCTATTGATTTTTGTTTTCAATAAAATTCTTGATTTTATTAATGGCTTGATATTACTAAAAATTTCCCTTTTTTGGTGAAATTTTAATTTCTTTTGGTCAAAAGAGTGAGGCTGCTTTTAGTTGGATGGAGAATTATCTGCATGACAAAGTAGATTTCCCCCTGCATACCCCTCTAACGGTTCTAAGACCTTCTTTGATTGAATGGTAATTTAGATGGAAATGCAAATTTACACTTTTGAGTTTTTCTCTTACACAAAGATTTGAAACCTAATTAACAAAAAGGTAGGAAAGGAGTACTACATCAGAGGAAAATGTGAAAAACATGAGAAAATTAAATTCTAAAGCAATGCATATTTGCAAAAAAAAAAAAAAAAAAAAAAAAAGAGAGAGAGAAATGTCTCACCAACTCCTCTCTTGATTAGTTAAATTTTCTAGGAAATCTGATCTTCTATAACCCAACCAAACAATTTTGTTTAATTCCTAGTAAATGAGAAGGGGGAATTTTCCCATAAAATAGTAAGTTCTATGTTAAAATTTATTTATTATGTGATTCAAACAATGTTTAAATTATCATCAAAGAGACCACTTCTTGGTAGACCTATGTGTGGAAATTTTCCTCCTTAGACAATAATATAAAATCCCATTTGTCAACTCTTTACACATGACATGAGTCATGACATTACACATTTAAACTATATATGAGACATGACACTAGACTAAATGGCTTTTTATTTCAACATGCCAAGTCCAAAACATGAGTATCATACTTGTAGATTCTCAATAATATCATTTTTAATAGCTTGAAAGCATTCAAACACAACCAAGACCAAGTGTTTATTTATTGTACTTTTTAAAAAAAAATCCAATAGTAATGGAAAGCATGAATTATGAATAAGCTCTCCACGACGAAAAACGCGCCAAGTCCAACTAACTTTCATAACATAAATATACAGTCCAACTAGCTCTAAACCCCCCTTAAAACAGGACAAGCCAATCATATTTTGTAACTAACTCCTCATCAACGTCCCAACGAATTTCTTGCTTTCCCTCATATATATCTCATTTCCCATCTCTCTCATTCCCCCTTTTTTTTTCCTACCCAAATTTCTTTTTTTTTTGGTCCTGCAAAAATTTTTTTGCCATCATAATTTTCATACCCAATTATCCTAATTCCCTTCTTCTCTTGTGATGTATTTGTGAAATTTTTGCCTATTTTTTCATGTCGAAACCTTGATTTGTTTTTTTCCATTCAATCCCATCAAATTAAGATTAATCATCTCCTAATTAGGAGATCATAGAGATTACCCATTTGTTGTCATTGTTTAGAAGGCTATCAATCTCATCAATCAAAAGAAAGGTACAATTAATCTCTAATTAACCTTCTTAATTGGATTGAAGAAGGAAATCAATTCAATAAATTGTTTTTAATTTTTTCCGATGAATATGGATCAAACAGAGCTAAAAAGAGTTTTCCAAATGTTTGATCGCAATGGAGATGGAAAGATCACAAAAAGAGAGTTAAACGATTCCTTACAAAACCTAGGAATATACATCCCAGATAAGGAACTAACTCAAATGATCGAAAAAATCGATGTAAACAGAGATGGGTATGTAGACATGGAAGAGTTCGGAGCTCTGTATCAGACGATAATGGACGAAAGAGATGAAGAAGAAGATATGAGGGAGGCTTTCAATGTGTTTGATCAAAATGGGGATGGATTCATAACGGTTGAGGAATTGAGATCGGTGTTGCAATCATTGGGGTTAAAGCAAGGAAGAACAATAGATGATTGTAGGAAGATGATTAGTAAGGTGGATGTTGATGGTGATGGTATGGTTGATTATAAAGAGTTTAAACAGATGATGAAGGGGGGTGGTTTTGCTGCTTTAGGTTCCTAGATGAAATTGTTTTAATTTTTTTTTTTGGTTTTGTTATGATTTTTTCCAAGATAACATTACCTGAAACAAGAAGGTGAAAAGGGGGACCAATCGATGTAATTAATTGATGTGAGAATTAAAAAGTTTGGAGGGTCAACAAGAAAAGAACGTATTGTAGTAAGGTCTCTTATATGAATGAATTCATGTGAAAATGTTTTTTTGATTTTGTGTTAGATGTAGATTTTTAATACATTGCTGAGATATTTTATTTTATTTTTTTTGGGTTCAATTGAGATTTGTCTCCATTTCTTATTTTATTGGAAGATCTAACTTCTTTTCATTTTCTTTTTTAGCTATTACACACATCACAAACTACCATAGGAATGATCAAATAGCCGTTCTTGATTTTGATATTACAATTATATAGTAAATCTAGAACAACTCTATTATTATTATTATTCTTGATTTTGATATTTGAAATTTTAGTACATTTCATTGTTGTATGAGTTGTA
This sequence comes from Salicornia ramosissima, assembly GCA_951394345.1. NCBI lineage: Eukaryota > Viridiplantae > Streptophyta > Magnoliopsida > Caryophyllales > Amaranthaceae > Salicornia > Salicornia ramosissima. The sequence goes on from OX596237.1 coordinate 3,116,626, forward strand.
TCATAATTCATAGAGATAACGTGTTACAAATAACACAATTAGTCAATTACGCAATATGTAGTTATTGTGCAATGTTGCTATGCAGTAGATTTGCTAATAATACAAGGTAAATACTACTTTCTTAACCGTTTATTTGCAACGATTTGAGATTTGTACTCTCTACTTTATGTCCAATTGTAGCTAATAAATTGTTACGAAAGTAGTAGCAATATTGGTTATTTGCAAGGAGTTGACAGTTTTCAACCATCACATAAAGCATTTTATGGTTTTCAATGTTTGCGTGTTTTGGGCCTTCTAAGTGTATCGTATTAGTCTGCAACATCTGGTATCTGACTTAGGTCTTTTTAGCACCCAAGGACCCTATCATAGTATTTCGGGATGTTTTTGTTCCCTAGCCCCGAAAATGTGAAAACCTTGAAAATCGTAGTTTATAGCTTTCATTTCGGCTCTCGAGAGACCATTTTGTAATCGTTGACCAGTTCTCAATCCTGGACCCATTAGGTTAAGGATCGACCATGTCAACGTATTTCTGAGTGTTTTTGTTTTCGAACCTTGAAAACAAAGAAAATCGTAGATTATAAACTTTGACTTCGGCTTCACAGGAGATCGTTTCGGGACAGGCTATGTTTCTGTTGAGTTTTTTCCTTACTTGAACAAAGGGGTTATAGGGAGGATTCCTATTAGTTTTCTACCCCCATAAAGAAGTATTCCATCCTACACAATCATTTTTCAGTGTTTATGGTGTTTTGGGCCTTCCAGATACATCGTATCACTCTTTATATTAGAGTCTAATATCATTCTTTAGGTCTTCTCGACGTCCCGTCACCAAGGACCATCCCAAAGTGTTTTAGGTTGTTTTTGTTGCCAGATCTAAAAACCTTGAAAAGCTTTTATTATAGCCTTAAAATTTCATCTCTTAGGAGACAATTTCAAGGTCGGTTTTGATTTTAACTAGTTGTATATCCCGGACCCAGGGGTTGGGTTACATGGAGGATACTCGTTAGCTTTCAGCTTCCAAAACAAAGTATTGTGTTGCTTAAAAGCATTTTCAAATTTTGGGTTTTGTAGTATTTTGGGTGCTCCTGGTGCATCGAATTGCTCTGCAACGTCTGATAACCTATGCCAGAATCTCACCATGTTTCGAAATGTTTTAGGTCTGGGGCTCCAAAAAGCTCGAAAAACAAGGATCATAGCCTTCGAAATTGGATCCTTGGAGGCTGTTCTATGGTAGATTTCATTTTTGTCAGGTATTCTCATCCTGCCTCCAAGGGGTTACAGGGTGAGTGCTTGTCTATTTTCGGCCTCCATAACTAAGTATTACATCCTCCAGAAGCATTTTCCAAATTTTTAGGTTTAAAGTGCAGCAATTGCCATATAAACATCTGCCTTAATAATAGGATCAAGCTAACCGCGTTAACAAATTAACAAGAACAGTACGAGACAGCTTTTGGATGTTTGATTTCCACATTTATTTATTTATTTATTTTTGAAAAGGAAATAAGATCCAAGGATAAGCCCAGCGCATCCTTGCGCGAAATTAAGGAAAAGTGGAGGTCCATCAGATAGAACCAGCAAATTAAATTGGTATGAGCATGACCTTTGTGAGCTAAGTAATCCGTTGCTTGGTTAGTTTCTCGGACTCGATGTGAAATGTTGTAGTTACTAAAGCTTTGCAGGTCTAGCTTAACATATTGGATTATGGAGTTGATTTCCCAAGGGGTCTTCTAAATTGTTTGATTTCCACATGAACAACACCCTGTTCTCACCTAAATGTTCTCCTATCTCTATTATATAAGCCAAGAGGGGAGCCATGGTGTCCCATCGAAAAGACCATATTATCCCTCAAGACTTTCTAAAATCTCACTCCTAATTATTAAGGAAAGTTATTATTGCAATTTTTGAACTTTTTTAAATGGAAATAGTACAAAATATAAAATTCTATAAAATAAAACAAAAATACCAAAAATCATATTTTTAAATTCTCTATAAATAGATATACATATTGATATAGTTCATCAAATAAAATTTATATTTTGATTATCGTAGTAATTTGGTAGCCAATAGAATTTGACAGTTTTTTTTTTATTTTTCAAACAAATAACCTTTATTTTTTATTTGTTTAGACAGATTAATAGATGTATTTAAAATACCATCGCACGCAGCGTGCATAGAAGGCTAGTAACGAATTAAGGCTAGAGAATTCCAAAAGAAATTTAACCAGAAAACCTTCCAATTTCAAAGAACATCCTAGATCCACCAAAATGGGGGGAATAAACATTTTTAGAATTTGTTAAATAATAGGTAATTTTGTCACAAATCACCTTTTAAAATATATTTTTTGTCAGAAACCACATTTAAAAAAAAAATGGGTATAAAGTCACCTTTTTCGATCTAGTGTATGTTGGAAGCCACCACAAGTCGAAATGTGGTACCACTTGCACTTATCTAACGGTTAACTTAACATAAAAGCATTTACATCAATTAGTTGTTGGCCCAGGCAATCAGGCATACCCTATTACCCTGAATTATTTATGTACTGTGTGATTAAAATTATTAATCTAAAAGCATCCCGTTAATATATTGTATGTTTAGGGAAAAAGTGGACCTTTAAGTTCAAAATGAATTCCTAAAGTAAAACCTTTCAGCAATAACGAAAAAGTAGCAAGTTATTTTAATTTTTGCAGAGTACATTTTCGCTTAGATGCACTTTTAGCCTTAGCTTGTATCTATTTTATTTTATTTTTTTGTGATCTCAGTCATGCATTTAGAAGGTTTCTGTTGAAAATCATGGTATTTTTGAAGAGGAAGTGGAGGAAATAATCATAATAAAGAATATAAGGAAAATGGAAATTGATGATCAATGTCTGAAAGGTAAACTTATGAACGAGAGTCATTTCAAAAGAAATGTATTAGCACAACACATCAAAGAAACATTTTCTAGGAACTTGTCTAATCATTTGCTACCAATGAAATACAATGTTTCTCTATGCAGCCTTCCAGGTTTGAATTCTATGACCCGGAGAGTGGGCTAGATGGGGTTTGTTTTTGAGGGGGAAAGAAGGGTCGTAGTAGGTAGTTGATTCGTTAATCATGTGTTCTTGTTGCATAAAATAGGCTGAAGTTTCTGGACATTCAAATGAAGAAATTATGCCAGAATTCTTGTTAAAATGCTATGACTATTTTGGCAACGGTGGGTATTGTCACTCCTATTTTGAGGCAATATAAGTGATAATGTGTTGTTTATGATTGTTTTCTAGGTACCCCATCGTCTAAGCAACGGGCAGATGTAATTGCATTATCCAAGGTAAGCCCTTCATCAAGAAGAATTCACCAAAAATTTCTAAGTTGTTGAAAACCATGTTGATATAGAATCTTATGCTAAAACAATATATCTCGCATTTGATCTTTTAATCAGATTGAAAGTCGTCCAAATAGGGATAGCAAAAATGGATCATTGAAGTAAGCTCGGTAAGGTGTAAAATAATTTTTATTTCGCAACATGTGTTTTCTCATGCTATACAACATTCAAAACAATTAGAATTATGATTTTTTTTTGTTTGTTTCCTTTTCCTACCTTTTGTTTTTAATTTGCTTTAAGAGATTCAACTATCTGGTCTATTTGGATTTTGAAACATCAATGGCAAATGATTCTGCGCAGAATGCTGTCAAAAATCTTCAGGTTGTTTTTTTTAAGAAATATGGCACAGGGAACATATGTTTCTATTCTTCAGAATTATGCTTCGTTGCTTCGTGCTTCTCTTTTAATTTGTTTGTTTGGCTATTATGTAGCAGTTATTGCCATTATATAGAGCACGTCACTTCTTCAACATGCCTATTTAGTGTGGTCTTATTAGCAGTGGGCTGATACGACAGGTTTAAGGTCGATAAGAAAAGCGAGATTAGAAGAAAGGCTGGAAGATTCAGGACTGGAAGAGAGGTTGTATCCATTTGTTTTGAGTGTTATCCATCAAGTTCCAGCCGTAAACTGTAGTTATTTCCTATTTATAGTTGCAGCAGTATTACTTTAATTGCAAATTAGTATAGTGGTCTATCTTATATGGATTATTTTAGATCCAAGAGCGTGATGAGGAAGCTCTCAAGTTACAAAGTGTGTGATGAGTGATAACTCCACCACTTCTATTTTTGTACATAAAACTCAATTGTATATGTATTATGATATACTCCGTACTTCGTAAGGGTTTTTTTTTTATACTATTTATAAATCCTTAACCTTTAAAAAGTGGAGAAATTCTACTATTCCAAATGAACAATAGTGATCTAATAGTTGTGCTCACTTACACCTAATGGTCCTCCCATTCTGCATACTATAATTTTCAAATGATGTTGGAATGTGGCTTAGTAGTGAATTGGGTATAATTTGTACAGACGACTCATAAATGTTGTGTATAATAGTTGAGACAAATTGCAACATGTATTTTTAAGATTTTGTGTTGGTGGTGAAGTGATGATTTTTGATATAGTTGTGTTGTATGTTTTTCTTCATAGTTTCATACCAAGTGTAACACCATACGCAATATGTTATATCTTGAAACACACACCATTTTATTAAAAACTTAACAAAATGGCATGCATAAAATTTAATAATAACTTCACGATTTATAGTAGCATTTACTATTAGGCTGGCTTCTTTATTATTTCCTTCGTACGATAACTTATATAAAAAAAAAAAAAAACAGGTCAACAATAACTCGATACGTGCAAGCGATACTTTAAAGCGTCCGAAAACTTTGCGTTAGACACGACAACATGGTAGAAATAGTTAATTTTTTATGACAAATTAATTATATAAAAAAAAATAATGACAAATTGGTTTATTAAAATTCAAACTTTAGATGGAAAAAAAAACGACATTTAGGCCAAATTTTTTCCTTGAACCATCCTTATTATATAATTTTTTATTTCCTTGTCAATTTATAAAACTTTTTGTATAATTTATGGAAAATTAAATATTTTTTTAGGTTCTTTTTATGCATTCAAATATATAAATAAATTTAATTAATGAAGAAAAGATTATGATAAATACAATTTTGTAATGAATATATATGACAAATTAAAATTAAGGACATCAACACATTAATTTAATCATGATATTCCCAATAAAATTATAAAACACAGTTTTACTTTTTATTTGAAACTAATGTTTACAATATTGCATAGTTATGCTTCAATATGAAAATGATAGTTTTTTTTTCCTCGATTTGATGTATTTTCATACTCTCGATTACAACTATTCGTCTACTCCTCATATGTATTAAATATATAGCTCTATTGGCAATTTACTTTATCCGATAACTTTTTCAACATAAGTGAACATTCTTTTTTATATAGTTTATACAAAATTAGAGGCGTTTGCTATTAGGTTTATTTATCATTTTCTTCGTACGATAGCTTACATAAAAAAATAGGGCAACAATAACACGATACATGCAAGCGATACTTTAAAGGGTTCGAAAACTTTGCGTGGACAACTAGTTACCTAAAAAAGTACTTTTAAGAAAAAAATGACTAAACGGATTAAAAAAAATAGATTAGCCCAATATAAAATTGATATTAAATTTATTTCTCCTAGACTTAATGGGAAAAATGACATTTAACATTTGATAACTTTTTATTATATATGTATATTATTAATATAGTAAGTCAGATAAACAATTGCAAGGAAAATGAGATGAAAAAAGAAAATAATTAACCCAAAAGGCACATTAATAAAAAGGGTGTGAGTAACAATGTGTTCGAAATCTTAGGGCTTTTTAAGCGAATTGTTCCGGTCCCACCAAAGTGGGCAACCCATGATAAACGGACCCATACCCTAAGTCCGATTCTGTTAGGTTTAGGGACATATCAGATATACATAGGCAAATGGCGTGGTGACATGTGTCATGGGCCAGGCCCACATACTAGTCAGGCTGACCCCGCTTAAACCCTAACTGGGTACCAACGCCTATAAAAGGACCAGTCAAATCACTTTTCAGGTATGCAATATAAAACACACAATTCACAATACTCTGACTCCTTACTCCCGATATCTGACTTAAGCATCGGAGGGGCGTTCCCGGGTTCCACCCCCCGGGTTAGCAACCTTTAACTATTTTGCAGGACTTGCCCCTAGCAAGGAACACTCAGAGTCAACATCAACACATCAAAGATCATTGACTATTCATAAGAAGTTCCAGAACAGGAACATGAATCAACGAATTAAACAATCTCTGGATGTGAATCTTTGAGACATGAACTTGCTATCTTAAAAACAAAATTTTGACTTTATGAAAGTAGGAGTATCTATCACAGTTTTTATTTTAGATACAACGAAATACAATGTAAACCAGGCTTTCACATATTTATGTAATGCAGTATTTTTAGAGGTTTTTGATGCAATATAGAGAGAAGAGCTTTTGCAAAAATGAGTGTGAGAAAAGTTATGAATGAATTCTCTCACCACTTTCATCATATAACTCTTAATCAGAGTTAGTAATTCAAAAACTAAGCTGCCAACTACTTTTACAAAATAATTTACACAAAGACCTCAAAAACAAATGCAAAGTATGAACGAGGCGAAACCCTATCGCACCGAACGTTTGTGGACGTGTTGCGTGGCGTTATGATTTGTATTGCGTGCTTGCTCTCTAGAAAATGCCCAATTTTGTCAATATTGCAGTATGCAGACGCATTGCGTTATGTAACTTCGTGCCGAGTGATATCATTGGCAGTCAAATTACGTATTATTACTTGATTATTTAATACACCATGCCAACACAAACTAATCAAAGCAATCATTAAATTGTTTCTTATACTCTAAATAATTTCAACATAATGCAAGGATAAAAAAAAACTGAATGTTTTTAGGAGGATCGAGGATTCGAACTTTGCACATTAAAATGCTATGGAAAAATACATGCAACCTGCTAACCAATGTACTAACTCTAATTTAGTGATTCACATATAATCAGGGCCAATCAAAGGGCGAGATGAGTTGGGCCCATGAAAAGGGACAAAAAAATGGGCCGAAATTTTTTGAGTTTATAATGTTGCAAAAAGTATTAAAATTCTATTGCCAATAATTTATCAAGTAAATGAAACATGACTTCTAAAACAATTTTAAAAAATGAAACAATGGTATAGTGGAAATTTGTTTTATGGTAGTCTTCTATAGTTTGTGCGTGTTCGTGGTTTCTATTTCCATGACAAGCAAACTTTTATATTATTTTCAATTGATTCCTTTTTGGATTTTTCATCTATCTATTTCATTTCAATCCATCTTCTTTAACCTTATTACGAATCTCTCTTATTTTTCTTCCACATTGACAACAAAATTATTCCCTCTGTCCCAAAAATTAAAACTGCTCCGTAAGGGTTTGGAGTAAAAAATTTTTTGCGATCCACTTTTGTGAAAAGTAAGGATGAAAGTGTAAAGTTGTAAGTAAAAGTAGGTAAAAAGTAGTAAGTATTAAGTAGTAAGTAAGAGTATAAATGTAGAGTTGTATGTGATTCATTTGCCAAAAAAAATGAAGCATTTATTTTGGGACAGATGGAAAAGGAAAATGGAGCGGGTTTTTTTGGGACTAAGGGAGTAAAAAATTCTTCCCAAATTAATAACTTGACCAATAAGAATTCCTTGTTTACATTCCTCCAACATAATTGCAATTATTTTCCAAAAAAAATAATTTATTTCTAGTTTTTAATCAATTGGTCCAAAGTTTTCATAAGCGCTATTATAATAATTAAATGATTTACTTGCATTGACTAGTTGTAAAAAAAAAAAACTTATACGTTTTTAATCTCTTGTGTATTTGAGTATCTTTCTACACACGGTCTTTATACTTGATCTTATTTCTTTTTGAAGCTGTGACAATTTGAAATGAAATACATATTTCAAAACATTATCTCTATTATATAAGCCAAGGGGGGAGCCGATCAATTTTTTGTAGAGGATTGTGTGTTTGTATGTGATGAACAAGGATCTAAAGCAAAGATAATTTCAAAAAACTATAACCTTCAAGATACGTAATCATTGTCCTTTGACTTACCAATAGAGCATGGGTTTCCTTAAAACAATCTTAGAGATACAACGAAGAAGATGAATAACAATGTCGATTGTTGTTGGCAACAATGTCATGTGATTTGAGTTTCTAATTGGAGAAAAAAATGTTTACAAAATGATGAAGTATGATGAGATCTGAAAACCTCAAATTTGCGGTTATGTTTATAGCCATGTTTATAGGGAACTAAGACGCTCCATCAGTTATGCAATGTTTCGTAAAAAACCAAACGCCAGAAGTAGTTCAAGATGCAAGTTGCGGGGTGCGACCCAGGCTTGCGGGATCCATAATACTCTAAGGTTGTATTCAGTTTGTCTGAACTGTTCAGATTTGACTTGATTTTTTTTTTAAGGAATATTTATAATATGATCTGAATCTTTATGATATGATATAATTTTTCTAATATGATTTTCTTAATAAGCAATAGAGTATTTAAATAAGTTGAACTGAACAAAGCCTAAATCATTTCCAACATTTATTTCATTGTAAAATAAATGAAAAAAAAATACCTTTATCTAATTTATAGGGCCCATATTATTATGTTCAGCCCACACCCTTAAAATCTCAAGAATGACCTTGTATCTAATCATATTATTAATAAATTTAATTTTCTAAATTTAAAGGGGAACACTTATACCTCAATAAACTCTCTAGTTCCGCACATGATTGCTAGGAACAACCACAAAGTTTATAAAAGAAAAATACGACACATATTAAAATGAATTTAAGATTATGCTCCATACTTTAATTTATTATTATGGATATAAATATTAATAATATGTTTATGAATTTCTAACATTTTAATACTTATACATAGATGCATTGACGCTAGCCATTATGATAAAAGAGAAAAAAAAAACATGTTTGGAAAGATTGATACTACACATACCATAATAAGTCTAAGGCCCCATTCTTTTGGGTTGAAATTATAGAAAGTTAGGAACCGATCTTAAATCAGGAAAATTGAACTTAACAGATAAAGAAGTAAAAAAAAACCTAAGTGTGTCTTCATTAAAAAAGTACTCCGTATATATTTTTTTTTATTGACTTACGAAATTTCCTTATTGACTTGTGTATTTATACTTGAACATTTGGACAACACACCCAAGCCCTGTTATTTGGGTATGAGAAAACAGGAACTGAAATGAGAAAAAAATTATTTATTTATTTATATTTTTTATATATTAGTTTTTTAATATTTATATATTTATTTTTAATAAAAGTGATTGGGAATCAGTCGCAGGGAAAGTCGGCCCAAAAACCATCGCCAACAAAGTCGTTTGAAAAACCACCATCGGAAAAGTCAGCCCGAATACTATTGTAGGAAAAATTGGTCAAAAAAACCTCGGAAATAAAAACGATGTCTGAAAATGTCGAGCAGAAAAACGATGCCGAAAAATAATACTAATAATTCGGTTGGAAAAGATGGTTAGAAAGTATGTTCGGGAGTCGGTTGGAAAACCTTTTCCGGGAAAATAGTTTGGGAAAAAAGCGGCGGAAAAACATTTCCGGAAAAAATCGATCGGAAAACAATCGCCGAAAAAATCGGCCCAAAAATCGTTATTAAAAAAATAATTTGAAAAACCACCGTTAGAAAAGTCGGCCCAAAAACCTTCTCTCACGTCATAAACCGTTTGTAGCCGACTAGCCGTTGCCATGCCAGTTGTCACTTAATAGATTCCCGCTTTAGGTTTTTCCCGCTGTAGGTTTTTCGCGCTGTTTATCTTTCATTCAATCCTTCACTCGCAGTCTCAAACGTCTCTCTACATGAATCTTCTCTCAAACGCCATTGATGTGATGATGACGGCCGTTGTAGCCAAGTAGCCGTTGCGATGCCAGTTGTCTCTTAATAGATTCCCGTTTTCTCCTCTATTTATATTTAATTCAAGCAGGGGCGGACCCTAGCCCTCCATTTTCGCACTGTAGGTCACGAAACCTCAAACCCTAGCCCTCGACGACGGTCGGCAGTCGCCCTCCCTGCGACCAGCCCTCCAGTTTCGCACCGTTGCTGACTTGCTGCGTTGCACCACCGCCAGACGCCACTCACGACACTCGTCCTGACGCCACTCACGCCAGTCGCTCTGACGCCCTCCCTGTCACTCTCTGCCTCTCTGAGTCTCTGACGGTCACGGTATGCTTCTGGCTTCTCAATCTCATTCCCCATTTGATCATTTCTGTTTTTTTTTTTTTTTTTATTATTTAAAATTTTAAGATTAGGTTGTTTAATTGTTTGTCATGTGTTTAATTGATAATTTGTTTGTTTTTTTCATGTTATTTTTATTTCTAATTTTCTGTAATTTGTTTGTGTTTGTCATTTTTATTATTTTAAACATTGGAATTGTTTGTTTGTCACTGGAATTTTTATTATTTTTGTAATTTTCTGCAATTTTTTGTTTGATTTGGAGTTTTGGTTTGATAGTTAACATATTTTCATCGAGTCTTCTCACTTTTAGGGTTTTATTATTTTATTTGTGTGTTTGATTTTGTTCTCTCTTTTTTTTAATGGTTTTTGTTCGATTTTGATCTTTTTTTTTTGACTATTTGTTTGATTCTTTATTCGACTTGGTTCTTCTTCAACCATCTCTTCTTGTTTTTGATTTTGTTCGGATTTTTTAGTTCAATTTTTTAAGCTGTTTCTTCTGATCGTGCTTTTACATTTTCTTTGTGTTTATTGACTTTTAGGGTTTTGATATTGGGTCTCTCACTTTTACAACAATAGCAACAATGGTGCCGAAGGGCAACTTCGAACAACAGCAGCAACGGTGCCGAAGACCCCGATAGATAGATGTTGTTTTCGACAAAACAACCACTTTCACAACGATAACTGCAGCAACGGTGCCGAAGGTCGGAGATTCTATTACGGAGTACTTTTTCCACTTCCTCAAATAAAATCTGTTTCGAGTTTCATCTCAAATTAAATCTATTTTAAGGCCAAATGTAGATGTTCTTCTCTGGTCAGATTTTTTGTGCCTTTTATGCTTTTATTGATGTTGTTCTCTAATCAAGATTTTTGTGATTTTTTATCTTTAAATTTTGTAATTTGTCTTAGAGTTTGTGGGTCTTTTTAACGATGATCTATGATCTCTTTCTTACATTTCGATTTCTTTTCCAGCCAGTTTTGATTTTCACCATTCTATTTTTTAAAGTACTTAACAATTTTGATGATTTGATTTAATAATGATAGGGGTTTAGTACCTTTTGTTCGATTGTCTTTTTATCACTCCCTATTCAATTCAATATGTTTACTCTAGGGTGGATCTTTCTTGCTACTACAAACCTGCATTTCTATTATATGCTTTTTATTTAATTTGGCTCATAGTTTTTTTGATTTTTTATGATGATTACCATGTCGATGATATGCAGGTTTTCTTGGTTTTATTGATGTATCGTGTTGATTTCGGAGGGTGTTTGTTCACCCTTTTGTTGTTGTCTCAGTAGGTGTTTCAAGGCTTACTTGTGTGCTATGCTACTTTTGCGAGTGTTTGAAGGTCTTTGTGTAAGGTTGTCATGGTTTGTTACCGGGGTTGCTTCAGTACTTGTTGTGGACTGTTTTAGTGTTGTAATTAGGTGTCGTAGCTGCTGTTTGCATTGATTTTTTGGGTCTGTTATTCATTTGATTTATCTTCTAGATATCAAGGATTCAGGTTTATTTTGGAAGAAATCTTTTTTTTTTTTTGGTTGGAATTTTAATTGGTTTTGGTTATTTTTTCAATTCAACAGGGTTGTAGTGATTGTAGTTTTAATTGTGTAGTAAAATGGTTTAAATTTGTTGTTCTCATTTTGTTACTAATTAATCTTTTCTTTGGTATTTATCTATACACCTTAAAAGCCTCAATCCCCTCTTCCTGTTCATTTTGAACACTATCATCATCCTACGGTGATTGCTCTTGCTGATTGCGTCACTTTCCACTGTGCTCGCCTGTTCACTCATCCAATGTTTTATGCATAAACCCTATTTTCCCGTATATATTCCTTGCCTCCTTTTTCATCTTTGACCTCCGTCTTTCGTATGTTACTATCCTTTCTCTCTCGTTCATCGGCTCTCCATTACTATAGCGTGGCTTGCTATGTTGCTGCGTTTTAGTAAATGGCGAGGTACAATTCTCTTTTATTGGATTTCCCGGTTGAGTATTGTTATCCTGATTTTGCTTTGTTATTCTACTATGGAATTCTGCTTTGCTTTTGAAGTCTTGCTTTTGTTTAGTTCATCATATTCCTGATGTTTTCTTTTCCAAGGGTTTTCATGTTTTATTCTTAATTATTATTGAGTATTTTTTCAAGAGTTTCGTTTTTAACGTCTACCTTTTGTTTAGTTCGTTAATTTATTTCTGAATCTGAATATAGGGGGGCAAGCAATCAAATGAAGAGGCCGATGAACCTTTTGATTGTTTTGTCAATGTCCTTGCAGAAATCAATATTAATACCCAGGACAAGGTACCTACGTGTTCTACAGGTTACTAGTTTTGATTGTGTGTGCTTTATTAGGATCAGGATTCTACATTGGATCGATAAAGGCTTTAGGATCGGATCATAGGATCGTAAAATCCTACTAAATAGTAGAAAAATTATAAATAATGACATAGCTAATACAAACTCAAATATTTAATGAAAAAGTTTATATATTAAAAGATATTATTTTGCTGATATAAAATTGAATTTTAAGTGGGTTTACAAATAGTTTCAATCCACAAAACACAGTGATTGAATATACTCAAAGCTTTTTGAAACATGAAATTTGATATTCCAAGTCATAAGCAATAATATATATATATATATATATATATAAACATACAAAATTGATATATATATATATATATATATATCAATTTTGTATGTTTTTAGCAACAATTGCTACATATTTGTAGATATATGTGTTTACGATCTAGTGACTAATAAAATATGTTTGAACATGGTTTTTAGCATTAAATTGTAGTTGCATGTACACTAGGATCACATCCGCAGATCTTTGGATCGTAGAATCATATTATGATCCTACCATTCTAAAATTTTTCCAACTAGGATTTTATGTTCTCAAAAACTACAAGATCCTACCTAGGATCGGGATCGTTCATGTGTTTTTAAGTTGTAGATTCGTAGGATCGTAAGATCTAGATCGGGACTTTAATAACAGATCTATACTGTTTTTTGTGCATTGAATACTTGGATATGTTATCTATTGAGATGACAGGTCTGTGATCTGTTTCTGAGGGCTTTTGTTCTTCTGTTTCATTTTGTCTCTATTGTCAGAGTCCATTATCTTGGATCTCTAGAGGCATGCGTCTCTCACGACAGCTTAGGGATCCGTTGCTGTATGGGATGGAGAACTGCATTCTTCATGATCTAATGGATAAAAAGAAAGAAACTAACTTGTCTAATTTCTTCGTTGTTCGCTTTTGTCTAATTTCCTTTATGGCTATCATTTGACGAGGTCAGTTTATTTCATACATGATTTACTCTGTGCACTTGTTGGTATGGTTGTGTTATATCTGATTATATGGATAGAATTTATTTTGCAAGTAATTGGCTTGTATTGAGGTTTAAAAGGACAGTTCTCTTGCTTATTTGCTTTGGCTCGTTTAAAATATAATGGGGTTGGTTGTTGCTCAAACAGATGAATATTTTGCAAATTTTTTAACTGATTTAACTAGAAGTTATTGTTTTGTCTATGAAGTGATGATTGTGTACAGAGACCTCTGGCTCCAACTTTTAAGGATCCTCATTTCTAAGCAGGGGTTATGGATTTAGGAATGGATTTAAGAAGAACCTGGGCTTGTTCCATTGAGAGTTTTATGAAGAAACTTGAGAACTGTTATACACACTTTTATAATTGTAGAAAAGGTATCTGGGAGTCAAATTGAGATGCTAAACTGAATCTGCTGTGCAATTATTTCAATAAACCAAGACTCACAAAGTCATAGTGACAGAAATGTTATGATGATACAATGGAAAAATCGACAGTTTGTTCATGTAACCACTCTGTAGATAAAGTGATACTCCCTCCGGTTTTTTTAAATGTAACACTTTGACCTTTAATTGTTTCTTATACATAAAGAAAAACATAGTCATGTGGGATCTTGTTGGATTCACCTCGGAATACACTTTTCAAATATATAATATTATAAATTTTATAATTTTTACACATATATTTAAGAAATAGTATGAGTCCAAGTTGTGTCTCGGCAAGTGTGAAAAAAGAAGTGTTACATCTAAAAAAACCGTAGGGATTAGTATTTTTACTAACAAATTACAAGATACTATTGCTTTATAAGCTTATATTTTACAGTTACACTACTATCCGTTTGCAAAATCATATGACTGTTTCTACTTGCTTGCGTAACTAGATGAAATGATATTATATTTACTTGCAAATTAGAAAATATTATGGTATTACGTGCTTATATTTAACGTGTGGAGTTACTGGAGGCAAAAGTAGAAGGCTGACTGGGTGTGTTGGTGGAGTCGGGGGAGGGGAGGAGAGAGAATAATGTAACTAAGGGTGATTAATTTAAGTTAAATGGTCATGTGTAAGTTAAATGTTATTGTTAGCATGTGTTAATTAATACGAGTAAGGCAATAATGTAACTTTGTTTTTTTTTTTTTTGTTTTTTTTTTTGCCAAAAATAGAATAAAATGAAATTGGTAAAAAATGTTGCTAGTATTATGTTAGAACAAAAAATAGAAAATGTTGCTAGTAATATGTTATGGATGGAGTACTTTAATTTAATAGATAAAATAAGTGAGATATGTTTTTTTATCAAGTAAGATGTGTTAATAATGTAGTCAAAATTCTAGGGTATTACATCTACTCCCACTTATGTAAAATTTTGTCCCGAAACTTTGGTTGGTCTATACTGGGTTAGCATAGTTAATAATAAAAAAATTGTGCTAGTATCACAATGATTAGCTCTTAATTTTTGGCATATAGTCAAAGACATCCTTATAGACCTCAATATGTTTGTGGTGAGCCTTTTATTTTTTGATATGTACTCCTACAGCCTGCTCTATCATGTGGAAAGTTTGATGAATGAATTCTGTACTGAACAACAAATATATTTAAAATTCGTAAATTGGGGAAATTAGGATTGAGCTCTATGCTGGAAAACTATTCTTTCCCCTAGTATGAAATATATTCGCAAAGTGCATCCTCTCTTCTCTTCTTAAGCTTTGTAGAGAGGAGCGTGGAGATTCTTTTGTGTATCTTTGTTAAGGTTGTGATTGTGGTCTTTAGATAGAGGGATTGTTGTTGCTGGGGCATATGTTATAGCTTTTTGGATTTTAAGGTGCAATGTGAGAGCCTTTTATTAGTGATGTTGCGTGTCCTCCATGTCCTTTTGGATGTCCTAGTGAGGGTTCTAATTTGTACATTAATCGTCCTTTCCAATACTCTGTCTTCCTTGCTTGGAATGCCTAGCTTGGAATCATATTCATGGAATAAGAACGTTTTAAACATGATTTCAGAGTTTGAATCTCCTTGGAGATTTGTTGAACAAAGTTGTAGATTCTTGTTTACTTGATTGGCATGGACGTCAAAAGCTGGTAGATTGCATTTGTGATTTCATCTGTCTAAATCCTCTGATTGGCCAGGTAACTTTTTTTTTTTTGTGTACATATGCCATGTTTCGTAATAAGTAGATTGGGCTTGGAGAAGACATTTTCTGTTTGTTATTTTTCTTTCAAAATTTCAGTAAGGGATATATATTTAGAAAAAAAATTATGGTTAATTTACGTAGTTATATACTTTTTATGTTTGTGATTTCCTCTGAAAGTGTGGATACTTAGAACTCGAAGGGGTATCCAAATGACTGTGCAGTGGCGGAAATATTTAGCTTCATATATGTATATATACATAGGGTCAGCTTGCCTTTTCAGCAGTTTGGTAAAGTGTCAATTGATTGATATTTCTCATATCTTTGTTTCATAGACAATGATCCAAAGTTTGTTGATATTGCTGAAGGATCCTGATTATCGAGTGAGGTTTACTTTGGCTCGACGAATCGGTATCCTTTTTCTCACATGGGATGGTCATGATGTGTTTTTTCAGGATATCTGGTGGGTTTAGTTTATTTCTTGTCTGAATTCTCTCTCTTATAGCTCTATTATTTGGTTTCATGTATGGTCACATGATTATTTCAAGCTTGATATAGTGGTGTAGCCGTAAATTGCAAGATACCGGCCTATCTTGCAGTGGTTTAATAGAATGAAGCAACCATTTCAATATGCTAGTGTTGCTATGCAATTAACTGAAATATTCAAGGAAGAAAATGTGGAAATATTGATTAATAACTCAGAAATTGTAATACAAGGATAGTTTAGCAACTTGAGGTTGCAATTCTCTAATGAGTGACTTTAGGTCACCACACTCCTAAGCCAAAGCTTCAAATGATTTTTCTGGATAATCACTATCTTCCCCCTCCCTACATATTTATACTAGCACTACCACTACATATTTTGTCCATACTCAAGTACAAAATCACCCAAAAAGCTACAAGACAAAATACTACAAAACAAGGACAATTAAAGATAAATAAAATAAAATAAAAATTCTGAAAATATAAAAAATATTAGAAAATAATTTTCTAATTACTTGATTCATTACACTACACCCCCTAAAAAACCACCTTGTCCTCAAGATGGTGCCGTGGAAGCTTGCGCGGCCTCCATGGCGGCAAGTTCCTGCCTCTCGTATTCGTCCTCATCCTCCAAGTCCATGAGCATGACACTCAACTCGCGAGCCTTGCATTTATACCCAATGCTCCATCTTTCATCATATTTGAAGCATAGCCCTTTGGCCTTACGCTCTTGAAGTTCCCTGTCAGTGAGGCGGTGAACATGGTCGGAAAATTATGTGGAAGATTGGGTGGACCCGGGTTGGCTGGGTGGGCGGTGGTTGCTCGTACTTCCTGTGTTAGAGAAGTTCGAATGGGAAGCAGGGTGCTGGCTGCTTTGTGGCACGTGGGTTTGGGAATGGGAATTGTTTAAATGATGTTGGCTAGGGTTTTGGAATTGGGTCTGAGGCTGGGCCATTTTGTTAAAAGTGGGAAGGGTTGGGCCTTTATTGAAAAAAGAAGGAGGTTGGACAGCTGGACCATCAAAGTAAGAAAAAGAGTTTGGGAAATTAGGTTTTACCTCCTGGGCCTTGGACACGGTTTTTTTCTTCAATCTTCATAGCAAGGTCCATGGCTTGCTCCCGTCTTCTAGGGTTTAACATCCTCACTTCTGCCCTAATCTTCTCCTCAAGCCCATTCACAAATTGCCCTAACATAATATTCGCTGGTACGTCTTCCAAAGGGGTTGCCCTATCTATGAACTCCCTCCTGTATTCTGCGACGATGGTGGTGTGTCTGACCGCCAACCACTGCTCATGTAGGGTGTTGTAGTTCGTTGGCCGGAATTGGAGCAACAATCTCTCCTTGAAGTCCCCCCACGACGCCATTAGCTGACGCCTATTTCCCCATCAATTCCACCTCAAAGCTTCTCCCTCCATGGAAACCACCACAGCTTAAAGCTTCTCTATAAACTGGTGGAATTCGAAGTATTGCTCGCTTCTCATTAACCATCCATCAGGGTCTAGGCCTGAGAAGACCGACATCTGAAGCTTTTGAAACCTAGGGTTTCCTCTTCCCTCGAGTCCCTTGTCGCCGCCGCCGCCAATGGGTCTAGCTCGAAACCCTAGCCCGGTCTGGGATTCTTCCTCGCGCCCTTGGATTCTCTCCCCTAGGGTTCGAATCTCAGC
This sequence comes from Salicornia ramosissima, assembly GCA_951394345.1. Lineage (NCBI taxonomy): Eukaryota > Viridiplantae > Streptophyta > Magnoliopsida > Caryophyllales > Amaranthaceae > Salicornia > Salicornia ramosissima. Next base: position 3,134,416 of record OX596237.1, read on the forward strand.
TCTCACATCAGCAAAAGAGGTATTTTGCTCCCCTTTTAGGGTTTCGAACCTCTTCTCTTGACTTTCCTGGTGTTGGGTCAGGCGACCTTCCAGCCACCGGTGGTTCTCCTCTTGCATCTTAGCGAGCTTCTCTTCCACCGACTTCCTCCATTCTTCCATACTTAACGCGACAGCCTTGGCGACCACCTCTGGTATTGAAGCCTCCAGCTGTTCTACCCTCAAGGTTACCTCTGCCAGCGTCTGGACGAGCGGTTAGAATGGATGAGCGAAGAGTGGGAAATATCCCGGCGTTTCTTCAACTTGGTTAACCCTTTGCGAGGTACTCCCAGGAGCCATGTTGCTCTGATACCAAGTGCAAGGAACTGAAATATTCATGGAAGAAAATGTGGAAATATTGATTAATAACTCAGAAATTGTAATACAAGGATAGTTTAGCAACTTGAGGTTGCAATTCTCTATTGAGTGACTTTAGGTCACCACACTCCTAAGCCAAAGCTTCAAATGATTTTTCTGGATAATCACTATCTTCCCCCTCCCTACATATTTATACTACCACTACATATTTTGTCCATACTCAAGTATAAAATCACCCAAAAAGCTACAAGACAAAATACTACAAAACAAGGACAATTAAAGATAAATAAAATAAAATAAAAATTCTGAAAATATAAAAAATATTAGAAAATAATTTTCTAATTACTTGATTCATTACATGCTATAAAGTATACTCAATCTGTTTTGATTTATATAGGCTTTGATTGAATAATTTTTTGAGGATAAATTCTTGGTCTCATGTCAAAAAAAATTCAGTCACAATTCTTGTTACATTTCTTGGGTCAATATGGAGGAAGAGCAAGACAAATACCAATGGGTTTCTTCTGTATAGTTCTCTGAACTCCGCAATCAAATGGAGAAACTCTGCGGGCTTGGTGACAATCCAATATATCCACATATCCCAATAAGTATGAAAGGCACAAACCATGCAGTAGGATGTACATTACAAATGCAAGGTTCTCCACATTGTTAAACCTTCATAAGTAAGATTAGGCATATGCTTACGAAGCTAAATATGCAACAATGCTATTGTTAAAGAATCGTCGTTCTTAAAAAGCTTGAGGCAACTGCCACTTTTGTGCCTTTATTTCTACATGACTTTTAGTCTTCTGGTTTGTTACCATCTCCATGTATGGACTACTTGAAGGTTTCAGCCCTTGCCTTAAAAATTTTGGTGTACAATAAGTGACCGTTTAGAATTTACTTGTTTTATGCTGAATTGTTGGAAAACCTTTGATGGGTGATTTTTTTTTTTCCGTTTCCATTTTTAAGTATTGGTGTAAATCTGGAAATTTAGTGCCTAACATTATGGCGGATAATTAGCTCCTGATCATTCTTTCTTAAAGCCTTTGCTTTCCTAGTTTTTGTTTTCTCTTTGTGAATTACTGTGACTTTAGGTATTATGCGCCGCTCCCCCATTACTTAGTTATGTTCTAAACTTACAACCACCTTACCCCCTCAACCCCACCCCTTTTGCTCCCTCCCCAACCATCCCCCACCACTCACTTCCTCCCCTGCCATCCCCCACTCCTTTCAACCTCTATCCAACCACCCCAACTATTATAACAAGTCTCAAGCAATGTAGGGTGTTCTTGAATTACAAAATAATATTTTTCTTAAGTTATGGAGTATATAACTTGTTAATGTCACAATCAAATATATATTTTAAAATTTCAAACATTTTGATATATCAATGGACAGTGAAATTTCGGGCTTCCGTTACGACTATTAAATTCTCAACTATATAATGAAAAATTTCCATAATAAGATATCCTTTAGGAAAATTTTGCATGTAATCAAATCAACCATTATTGACCAATTAATCATTTGTTTTAACCCATGATTGACATGCACAATTATACTTGTATGAGAATATGAGTTGAGGACAGATAAACTACAACCTACTTGTGGACAGAATAGTCTACAATTGTGGTAATTCGATCATTTTATTTATTCAATACAAAAAAAATGTTTAAAGATACAAATATTTTAATGTGCCAAGAGAGATTCACATTTAATCACGTTCAATATAAATTATATCTAGTTCGAAGTGATATTTTATGAACTTAATATAATAAATATTGCTATCCGATATGGAATTTTAACCCCTTCATTTTTTCAATGCGCTTTCACACTCTTAAGTCTTAAATCAACACATGTGCATTGGTTTATCAATTGAGAATAAAGAATCATCATTCCCAAGAAAATATTTTTCAAGAGTACAGTGAATTACTTGATTCATTGCAGAGGATTGGATACAAAATTACAAATAGAAAGCTTGTGAATCATTTGATTGGATTGCTCAAACTACAATTAGAGCTTAATTAGTTAATACTATGTTTGAGCTCGAAGTATCGTATGAAACTATGATTCCTCGTTGAACCAAACTCAAATCCATTTGCATTTATCTTTAAAACTCTTTAATATTAATAAATTAAAAAAGGCAATGTAGATATATATTCGAAAAGTATATATCAAAATGAATCAAATGAAATTGTTAAAGGACTATTTCAACCAAAAACTTAAGCTAGTAGTTGAGCCCATAAATATGTCCAGGGCCGTCCCGAAAATATTTGGGGCCCTGTTCTAAATTTTTAACTAGGCCCTTGATATTTTAGTAAATGCGATAATTCAATATTATATTGACAACATATGTATATATCTCAAAGTTTTTTTTTAGATAATGATATATTTATCTAGAAATATAACAATAAGACAAAATAATTTTTTAAAAAAAATTAAAAAATTAGGCCCTTTCAAAAACGGGGCCCTGTGCAGAGTCTTTTTGCACACCTAGCTATCCGGCACGGCCTTGAATATGTTATGTACTCTATTATTTCCCCTCACATGAAAGACTATTTGAACTTAAAATGTAGACGCAGCACAGGCCATATCATACCCAGACAACCCAGCACGAATTAATTCCACTTACAAAGGAGAGTGAGAGATTCAAACTCGTAACCTTTGCATAACATTGGCTCTTAAAACTATGTTCAAAGACCATCTCAAACAAGATCTTAAAGTAATAATTGAGACCCAAAAATATGTTATATCAGAATATCACGTGACTAAATTACTTCAGAATAGATTAAAGGGATGAGATCATGAGAATAGATTTGAATTGAAATTGATTAAAATGGATTGGATTTGAAAATATAAGCCTAAAACCTTAAAGAAAACACACCCATATCATAAATAAATTTATTTTAAATTTCATTACAAAGAGTGGCTAATTTTCGTATAAACTCCCAACTTAAAATGACAAAAGTTGCGAGCATTGCACGGTAGTAAAATAACATAACCAATAAATAGCAAAGGAGCAAGTATTGCGGAGTACCAACACCATTTTATCATGCTCGTTGGAATTCGAACTATTCTCATCAAGCCAGCCCAAATAAGGTGTTAAAAATTTGAGGAAGACCTTTTCAAATTCAAACTCACTGTACGCTCCCAAACCCAACTCCAATTTCTGATTTCTAGAAAACACAATCTTTTCATGTATTTGCAGGTAATGGCAATTTGTATGTTGGCAAACCAATATTTATAAAAAAAAAATTAAAAAAATAATAATAATTTACACACTGTTGAACATGGAACTCAACACTCAAAAAATGTGGTTCATCAGATCTCTACCAGACATAACCATAAAAAAGATGGAATCATATACTGGACTCCCAAAGACCCAAACCACAATACATCCATCTCATTCTAACATAAACTAATCTACTCACAAGTCACAAGTCATAAACATTTGTCAAAACTCAAAACCAGGCCATCGTGTCAAGTAACACATAAACATCTGTCTAAACCAGATTCGCATCAACATCGTCCAGCTAAACTCAAGATGAGAACCTATAATGTAATTGACGGACTCGCCAACAGGTTCAACACGATGTTACCAGGACTAAAAGCATACTTCAGGTGGGGTAAACAATCGCAGAACCCCATATAAGCAAAGACAAGAAAAGTGCTTCTGGTTTTCGAACATTTGACCTACAATCAGCAAAAAAAGGAATAAGCTTTCACTTCACCTATTTACCAACAGAATCAGTGAGAATCTCAATGAGACCCATCATAATTTAAAGGCTTGAAGCAGAATGCAAATACCCAAATTGCTTTTCTCAAGTCTCCAGAGGCCGTGCAAGCAAGTAGATAAGAAGTCCCTCCAGAAAGGTATTTGTATTCTCCATTGCTCCCTCGAGCTCAGGCCAAAAAAGGGAAAACAGAAAAGGAAAATAAAAATGATCAAAAGAGGCACTGATGACTACCAGAAGTTAAATATAAATGTTCAAATGCTGAACTGTTTAGCCAATTAGTGTAATATATAACATATATTTGAGAACACAGTGTAGATGGACAACATTCCATCTGTACAAGCAAGTCCTCAAGCCCCCTAATCTGAAACACGTCTCTAATGTATTTCTACTTCTCACAAGCAAAATTCAGGCATCAGGATTAGAGCATAATAAATCTAGAAGAGTACCCTCCAGCACAACAAAAAGCATTTAAAAAATAATACCAGATCTAGTGTTACAAAATCAAGCAAAACATGAGTACAGTATATCAAAGCAAAAGGAAGATACAGCAGCAGCATCTAATTGTGATTCCAACCTCAAGATGACCAATATGAGTTCCAGTACAAGTAAGACTCTGGTTATCAGAGAATAGAATACCTGCCTGGCTGAGTACCACCTGGAAGAGAAATGGCTTGTGCTGTGATATCCTCCAAAACCCTCTTCAGTTCTGCTTTAGCTGTCTTGACTGAATGCTCTGAACGGCCCTCAATGAACAGATAAAGTTTACGTTCACCAGGACCAGTAATCTTTCCAGGAGGGTAATACTGTCCCCTGGTTGTGATAGCAGCTCCAGTCCAATCAGATATAGGACCCAATGTCTCCTTATGAGTCACCTTCCAACGAGCATTCTGTGGGAAATCATTGATCTCGAGTTCTGCCTCATAATGCTCAGGCATTGCATCTTGTTGCAGCTTAGCCAAGTTCTGTTGTAACTTCATCGCTGCTGCAAGTGCAACCACCCTAGCTGGATTGTCTGATGAATTCATGGACAAGACAGAGGCAGGCATTGTGCCCGCTGTGGTAGGAGCTGAGGCAGGAAGCCCCGTGTTATCTGGTTGAGCTTGCCCACCAATATTAGAGTTTGGAACAGTAACATCTGTCCTCTTGCGGACTTCATCATCTTCATCCTCTGAATCTGACTTGTCATACTCAAAACCATACTCTTTGGCCTGTGCTTTCTTTGCAGCTTTCCATGCTTCATCCTCCTGTTCGTCGAACTTGAACCCAATTCCCCCATAACCAGTTCCATGGACTTGCTCATACCCCTGTTTCACCTTTGCCATGAATCCATCAGCAAGTGCTTTCAGGTCCTGTGGAACAGGCTGCCCTGAGAGTTCCAGAGCTTTTAAAAGATCGGGAGCATATCTTGCCTCTTCTTCTGAGATAAAAGTAATAGCATGCCCCTTCCGGCCAGCACGACCTGTCCGGCCAACACGATGGACGTAGTCCTCATAGTGATTAGGGACATCAAAATTAACTACTAGCTCAAGATCCTTTACATCAAGACCTCTAGCAGCAATGCTCGTAGCAACCAATACGTTGCACACATTACTTTTAAAATCAGCTAGGGTGGATTCACGGTCCCCCTGGTCTTTTGCCCCATGAAGAGAAAGGCAGGGATAACCACTCTTGAGTAAATCCCGGAATAAGGCGTCACATTTATCTTGAGAATGGACAAAGATCAGAATCTTTCCCTTCTCATACCACTCCCCAAGAAGCTCCAACATCCTGAGAAACCTATCACTTTCAGGCCTTACTTCAACCATCTGTGTTATGTCGCTGTTGACAACACTCCTCCCACCAACTTGGATTTCCACTGGTTTATTCAAAACTTTTTTTGCCAAGACCTCAACTTGACGCGGAAAGGTGGCTGAAAATAGTACAGTTTGACGGTCAGGTCTTATATTCTGGACAATTCTTGTTATCTGAGGTTCGAAACCCATATCAAACATCCTGTCAGCTTCATCCATGACCAAAAAAGTGACTCTTCTAAGATTTGTGATTTTTCCACTACTTGTACAAAGTACATCTATCATTCTACCAGGGGTGCATACAACAATCTCTGCACCCTTCTTTAAGTCACCTATCTGCTGGGCAACACCAGAACCACCATAAACAGGAACACAATTCAGATTCATTACTTTGGCAAACTTCTTTATGTCATTGTGAATTTGCTGAACCAGCTCTCTAGTAGGGGCCATAATAAGCCCTATTGGACCATCTCCAGACATCAAAGGGGGCTGGTCCTTTATATGCCTCAACATAGGCAACACAAAAGCCAAGGTCTTTCCTGAGCCAGTTTTTGCGACACCAATACAATCTCGACCACTCATAATTACAGGAAAAGCCTGAGCTTGGATTGACATTGGTTTCTCAAAATTCAGCTTTCTGATCACCTCCAAAATTTTTGTGGTTAGACCTGTTTGGTGCCAAGTCTTGATAGGCTTTGGCACATCTTTTCCATGAACCTTCAGCTCCAACTCCTTCCTATAAGCAGCAACATCCTCAGGAGTCATCCGTGCAATCTCCTTAACTTCCATGTAAAAATTCTTCCTGAAATCAATATAATCAATCTTTGAATGATCAACTATAGCTAATTTCTCAGCTTTAGTCTTTTTCACCCTTTTTTGAAACTCATCATCATCTTCATCCTCTAAGTTTGTTCCGCCATCTTTTTCATCATCCAAATCAACATCAGAATCCTCATCAGGCATTATTCTTCCAAGAGATGTTTTTGAGCTTTTCTTAGACACTCCACCATTTCTTTGTTCTAATTCCTTATCCTGGTCATTCGATTCGGCATGCTCAGCATCAGTCAAAGAACTACCCAGCTTCTCAACTTCAGGTAAAACCATTGAGTTCATAAAAGCATCCAGAGGATCAACTTCTTCTTCTTCAGTTGCAGCAGCACCATTTGGCAAAGCATTCACATCCTCAGAATCAACATCCATTGTGTCTCCAGCTTCAGCTGACGGTTTAGATACTCCATCCACATCCATGTCTGCATCTGATTTACCCTCTGGAGGAGCTTCATCATCATCAGATTCGCCTTCCAACGTCCAATTCTTACCTGCTTTAGGCTCTTCGGCATTTGCCTCCCCCAGTTGTTGTCTTTCCTCCTCTTCCTTTTTCCTTCTTAACTCCTGCCATTCCTGTACTCTCCTCCTCCGTTTTTCCATCTCTTCATCCAGTTTCCTCTGTTCTTCTTCCATCTCTTGTTCTGTTGTCTTCATTTTCTCTTGGTTTCTTTCAGGCTCATCATCACTCTTCTTCCTTTGGGAGTCCACACTATCTTCTCTGTGCCTCTGTGATTTACTCTTTTCTCGGTCTTTTGATTTGCTCCTTTCTCGGTCTCTCTCCTTGTAATCATCATCTCTCCGTCGCCTCTTCCTATCTCTGTCCCTCCTCTCATCACCACTGTCATCACTTTCTGCTTCACGGCGCCTTCTTTCTCTTTCCTTCAACTTTTCCCTTTCCTCCTTCTCCCTTTCCCTCTCCCTCTCCCTCTCCCTCTCCCTCTCACGTTCTCGCTCTCTCCTCTCACGTTCTCTTTCTTTTTCTCGCTCCCTCTCTCTTTCCCTCCTTTCCCTTTCTCTCTCCCTATCTTTTTCCCTTTCTCGCTCACGTTCTTTCTCTCTTTCTCTTTCTCTCTCCCGTTCCTTCTCTCTTTCCTCTCGTTCTTTACCCTTTGCCTTCTCTCTCTCTTTCTCCTTTTCTTTATCTCCATCCCTGTCCTCTCGGTCTTTTTTCCGCTCCTTCTCCTTGTCCCTGTGCTTATCTTTATGCTTCTCTCTATCCCGCTCTCTTTCCTTCTCCCTATGCTTATCATCAACACTCTTTTCTCTCTCCGATCGTCTCCCCTCCCTATCCCTCTTCCTCGCTTCTTCCCCATTCCTTTCCTTATCCCTATCTCTATCCCTTTCCTTCTCATGCTCACGACCACGGCTTCGTTTTGACTCCTCTTTTGTCAGAAGCTCTTCCTTCCTCGACTTTGATTTAACATCCTCTGATTCCCCCATAGGTCCTTGCAATAAATTGTGTAGCTCCACAAGAAAAAAGGAAGGCCTCAAATACTCCTGATTTATTCAATTGGTACTTGCCTCACTACGTACAACTGCAGCCAACAAAATTTCAACCCATTATTGACATAATGTGAACAACAACAAACAGACTAGTATCAGATTACATTTAATTTAAAGATCTTTAAACAGATCAAGTAGGAGGGTCGGCCGCCCTGGGCCAGCGAGAAAAAAAGGACCATTTTCAGTGTTTAATCCAAACACTGGAATACTATAAACAAAAGCCAGCAACAACTTGGCAACCAAATTTGACTCAATTATCAGTTCAGTCGTTCAGACTCGGAAAATTATTATAACCTCCATTTTTGTAGAGTCTAATATAACCAACCTTACCAGTTATTATAACTAAAAATCTACAGCAAATTATCAACAAAATTCGATTGGAAATTCTCCTTTCGCTTGAAACTCTGGCAATAAATTACCCAGTATGATATCTTCAATAACCCACACTAGAATAACCTAACCCCATTGTATAATCGATTTTCGATGATTCTACGGGGGGGTGGGGGGATCTTACCTCAAAAGCTCGGCTTTGATGGAGAAAATACACCACAGATACCACGCCCAACTCAATCACAGACTTCGACAAAGATTGGAGACGGCGAAAGAAACCCAGATTTTAGAGAGATGAATCAATTGTTTAGGGTTTGAAATTAAAAGAGAAAATACGCCCTAAACATCCTTGTATATTTTTTTTTTTCGAGATTTTTTTTGGCAAGAAAACGAGACGTTTATGATTTTTTTGCATTTATTTATTTATTTTGTGAACTAGAGTAAACCAGTGCTAATGCATCGGGTATATTTAAATATATTTAGTCTTATATTAATAATCAAATATGAAATTTTATTTTTCTAGAGTTTTATTGGTATACTTTTAACAATTTTTTTCTTAATATATACGGTTAAAAAAGTCCAATTAGTTGTGGTGATATAATTATCATATTTGTTTAATTTTATTTTGTGAATTATATGAATTTTATTTTATTAACACACTGAATTTAATTTGTGAAAAATATGTGTAGTTATTATTAGAGATCAAGAATGTTATATTGTATATGTCAAATGTACAATTTGTCTTAAAAAATGAGTTGTTTTCTTTGTGATTGATTTTATTTGATTTTATCTATGTGTGATGGTAGTTACGAATCTTACAATGGTTTTTTTTTTAATAAAAAAATTAAGATTAATGTGAGACCTCTATTAGGGATTTTGAGAGGGTGATTATGTTTTGGAAAAATATGGCTTTAATACTTTAATCATATTTAATGGGTTTTTTTTTTAAAAAAAAAAAGGCTAATTAGTTTATTTATGGTAGTTACTATATTTTGATGATTTTTTTGTTGGTAGTTATTATTTTGATGAATTTTTTATGTATGTGTGATGATAGTTACGAATTTACGATAGGTATTTTTTTTTAAAAATAAATAAATTAGGATTTATGGAAAATCATGCATACATTTTTTTAAATACAAATAAAATGACACTTTAATTTTGTTATTATTGTTTAATCGTCATATTTTTTTGTATCATTTTAGGTTGAAATCGATCTCGGGTTGAGTATTTCAAGTTCGGTTTTGGATGCCGAATAAACATTGCCAAGTCTAGATGGGGAAAGTGCACCGGGTATATTTAATGTGTGTGTTTGGTTATTCAATATATTTGTTAATAAGTGTGTTTGGTTATTTTCTTAGAGGGGATTAAATGTGAAGATATCACTAAATTATTGGGTAAATTTTTTTGTAGTCTTTGATTAAATTTGGTTGGTTGTGGGTAGTTACCCTAAGGATTTTTTTAAATTGAAAAGATGGGAGATTTTGGACGGATTGCATGAGAAACCCCCATTTGGGTTTTGAAGGCTCCTCATGCAAACTTATTCTTAAATTATTATATAGATTTGGTATGGTATGCTCCTTGGGTAATGATAAAAGTAACATTTGGAGCAATGAAATAGGTTAATTGTGGTATTAGGTGATATAATGATAAAAGTAAGAGAGAGAAAAGTAAAAGAATGAAAAGTAAATGGGGTATTATGTGGTATAATGATAGAAGTAAGAGAGAGAAAAATAAGTGGGGTATTGTTTTTTTTTTTGCCAAAAAAAGAATAAAATGAAATTGAAAAAAATTGTTGCAAGTATTTTTTTACACCTAAAAATGGAAATTGTTGCTAGTAATTCGTTACGCAGGGAGTATGTATTTTCTTTGTCTTATTTTTTCTCATCTAATTTGATAACTTGTATCAAATTTTATAAATAATTATTTTTTATAATAAAAGTACACCATAATTATTTTTTTATGCTACCGGTTGGAAGTTTCTTTGTTCTCAATTGTGATACCTTGTTCTGCGTGCTCGAGGGTTTTTGAGAGGATTTGTTTGGAGACCATGCAGTGTCATGTCCTGGTATGGTGGGTATTAAGCATCGACATAATGTTGTTTGGGATGCCCTTCTTGATGTTTGTTATCAGTCTGGAATTTCAGCAAAGAAAGAGGTGGATATTGGTTTGATTGGAGGGAATGATGGAGCACTACAGCTTGCCGACATTTTACTTCATTCCTGGGATCGAGGGCTTGATATGTGCGTGGACTTGGTAGGGTCTTCTCCTTTAACTCTATCTGGGTTGGTTAACTTTGTTTCGGGTTGTGTTGTGACTAGGGGTGCTTATCGAGCGAGTCGATCGCGAGCTGGGGGTTGCTCGACTCGTGCTCGTTAGGTTTCGAGCCGAGTCAAGCCGATCACGAGCTGCTCGTTTAATGTTTTAGTCCTCTTGAATCTTAATTTTTTTCAAAAGAAAATCATTGATTATATTTTCTTTTCTTTATGAAAATTATATATTGTTAAAGTTTATTAATTTATTATATTAAATATCAAGGTTAATTTTATTTTTCAAATATTTAACGTAGAAAATTATTGATTTTTTGTAAAATTATCGAGTCACGAGCTGTTTCGAGCGAGCTCAAGCCAACTCGAGTCGAGCTTTGACTGAGTCGAACTCGAGCTGCTCGCGAGCTACCCAGCTCAATAAGCACCCCTAGTTGTGACGGGTGCAACTCATCGTAAGCGGACTAAGTATGCAGATAAGTGTCGGGCCTTGGGTTATGGGTTCCTTCCTTTCTCTTTTTCAACATTAGGGGAATTGGAATTTGGAAGGGGATGTTATTGCCTTATTGAAGCGGATTCAGAATTTCTCGCGAACTGCGGATATTGGAGCACGTGCGGCTGCTCACATCTTCACAAGAATATGTTTCTCTATAGTTAGGGGAATGGGGGCCCAGATTGTATCTCGGCTTCCCACTAACTTCTTGTAAATCTGAACATTTTGTGTATTCCTCTTATAATAATAATAATAATAATAATAATAATAATAATAATAATAATTATTATTATTATTATTATTATTATTATTATTATTATTATAATAATGTTGTGGAGAAGAAAATGAAGAAATACGCATCCAAATGTGAGGAAAATGTATACAAGTTCATCCTATTTGCTTTTACCACGTTTGATAAGGAGGCCCTTGATACACTTTCTTGGATCAATACGTTTTTAGGTAGTCATTCCAATAATGTTAGGGATAGTATTTTTATTTTTCATCGTTTGAACTTATGTATTCAGAAAGGGGAGGGGCACGGCTTGTTTCTCGGCTCCCATCTAACTTTTTGTAAATAATAATAGGGAAATTCCCATTGGTACTACCGTGTTTTGGCGAATTCCCAATGGTACTACCGAGTTATTTTTAATCTCAACGGTAATACATCTTTATGATTAAATTCCTAAATGTAGCATCGTGGATGAATATTATGTTAAGTAACGGAATATTCCGTTAATTTAAAAAAATAATAACTAATAATAATTAAAAAATAGTCTATTCAAGGTTTTACGGGTCATTTTAGCCCTTAAATTAAAGGATCCGATTTGTGATTGGAATTTGCAAAAAACGACCAATTAGCCCCGATTTGCGTTTCCGATTTGTCTCAATTTATGCGCATTGATCTACGTGTAAAGAAAATAGTCTGTTCAAGGTTTTACGGGTCATTTTAACCCTTATGGGATCCGATTTGAGGTTGGGATCTGAAAAAACGTCCCGATTAGCCATAATTTACGTTCCCAATTTGCCTCGGTTTTCGCACATTGATCTACACGTAAAGAAAAATAGTCTGCTTAAGGTTTTACGGGTCATTTTAACCCTTATGAATTCCGATTTGAGGTCGGAATTTGTAAAAAAACCGACTTAATTAGCCCCTAATTTGCATTCCCAATTCGCTTCGATTTACACGCCTTGATTTACGTATAAAAAACTAATCTGCTCAAGGTTTTAAAAATCATTTTAACACTTAGTGGGGTTTGTTTTGTTAATTATGATTAATTATCTTTTTAATATAGTTCTTTAGTTAATTATAGTTAAGTAATGTATTTCTTTTTGTTAATTTTAACGGTTTTTTGATTAATAACATCACATTTGGGAATTTAATCATAAAAATGTATTACCGTTGGGATTAAAAATAACTCAGTAATACCATTGGGAATTTGCCAAAACACGGTAGTACCAATGAGAATTTCTCATAATAATATAGTTGTTTATAATATTAAAAAATATATATATGATGATGATAATAATAATTATTATTATTTGTAGATTTATTTTGAATTTCATTTTATTTTTCTTAATTATTTGTTGATTTATATCATTGTTATTACTCTGTAGTTATTATTCTAATTAATCAAGATAAAAAAAATTACATAATCCGATTTTTTACTATTCATAATTTGTTTAAAGTTCCCCTTTTATTTTTAACATAATATCGTACTTTTTAAGTAGTAATCAAAATTTTTCTTAATCTTAATTGAAAAAAAATCAATTATCTGTGATCCGATTGGTTTTGAGCATATAACACGCCTATGTAGCAATATATATGCTTCCCGAAAACTCCCCTTTATATATATATTACATTAACAACAATAAATAATATGAATTTGATGGGAATAATCCAACTTTAGTTGGTCTGCTCAAATTGGTCCCAACTCTTGATTAACAAGGTATAATTCCAAGTATCATCACATCTTCTTATTTTGGTCCATATGACCGGTGACTTGCACTTTAGGTTAAACTAATTTTCTAACCCGGCGTTGCCCGGGTGACGTAAATGGTTCTTACACTGTATATAGTAGCTTAGTTGCCAAATATTTTGTACAAGAAAATTTTTGTGCATTAGAAATTAATATGAAATTATTTTCGCCACTATATATCTACAAGAAAAACTTACATATGAAATTATTTTTAATCAAATACGAAGTAATAAAAATCAAAGAAAAAAGAAATAGTAATCAATAAGTAAAAGATTATCACTCCAAACATAAAATTGCGATTAAATGTAGAAAAGTGGATAAATAAAAATAATGATAAGGAAAACATGATGTCGCAACATCGATGCCGCCTTTGTTGTTTATTTGAAAAAAAAAAACAATTGCACATATAGATAAGTCAAAAGAAAGTCAAGTACAAAAATACATAACTAATCCAAAATTATTGATTTGCACTAAATAAATCAAAGATGCTAAATTTGCTACCCAATAAATTATTCGTGAGTTGACATGGAAAGAACTTCAAAACAAAATACATAAAAGAAAGCTAAATTAATCTAAGAAGATGAACTTGCTAGCCGCAATTCTGTGTTTAACAGGATAAACAAATTATAAAGGGAAAAAAGAGTGATAAGAATGCTTAATCAACAAAACTTGATGACTTTGCAACCGAAGTTTCTTGGGTTGACAACAACAAGAATGAGACAAATTATGTGTTTTCTTTTCCCTAAAAAAAGGAGGTGTGCCTACCAAATTATGTGAGGAACCAAATGGAGATTTTTGGATATATATATGAAGAAATTGGGATGAAGTTGTTGTAGACTTTCCTCAGATGAAATTAATTAAAGGAAGTTGTTGAAGGGAGAAAGTTAAACCCTAGACAATGAATAGATAATGAATTGTGATGTGAAGAGAAAGAATATTGAATAGAAGATGAACCAATTCTTTTTGGAGGGGAAAGATGAACCATCTCTAATATTTAATTGTAGATTAAATTAGGAGTATTGATTAAAGCTTCTTTTAAAAAATGTAATTATAAATATCAATTGAAGAAATATGCCATGTGTCATTTTGGGTGATGATATGAATTGAGGGGGGAATGATTTAAGATATGCCATGTTTATTTTTTGGGGGGGAGTTTTTATATTTGTAGGTTTAGATTGCATTATCTTCACTCTCCTTCCTTCTCCCTTTTTTTTCTTCCTTTAGACAATGGTTTTCTGGTTCAACAACGTTTTTCGATAACAATTTTCCAACTGACTTTTTCCAATAAAGGTTTTCCCGTCGATTTTTTCCAACAAAGGTTTTCCGGTCGACTTTTTGTGGTAACGATTTTCCAGCCGACTTTTCTTGCAAGGATATTTCGGCACCTTTTTTCGTCCTAACGTTTTCAACCAACTTTTCTAGCAACGATTTTCCAGTTATTATCTCCAATAACGGTTTTTCAACCTATTTTTCCGACAACAGTTATCTGTCCTTTTTGAAATGTAATGCGATACATCTTTGGCACGCAATATGAGACATTTGATTGTTTTTTTTTTCAATTCTGACCTCAAATCTCATCGTTAAGGACCAATCTGACCCTAGTTATGGTAAATTGGATATGTTTACTTAGGAAAACCGAGGCATTTTTTGGAAATGCAAAACGAGACATTTCTGAATTTTTTTTTTGGGTCAATTTCGACCTTAAATCCAACCCTTAAAGGATAAGTGTAGCATAATGATGGTCCGTTTTAAGGTCATAAATGTCTCTTTTTTTTCTTGCCCAAAAAAAATTGACCCTTATGGGCTTGATTTAAGGTCAAAATTGACAAAAAATGATTAGAAATGTTTCGTTTTACATACGTGTCAAAAAAAGTTGATTTTCGTGAGAAATAAAATTTCCCTATTTAGCATAATGAGGGTCAGTTTTGCCCTTATGGACTATATTTAAGTTCGGAATTGACAAAAAATTATCAGAATCATCTTGTTTTGTGTGCTTCAATAAGTCTCAGATTTTGTGAGCATTGTCCTGTGCATTGAGAATCATCTGAGTTGAGATCTTCTAGTGTTGAGAATTGGTAGAGTTGGTATTTTTATGAGAGTGAGAGTTTTTTAATATTTTTTTTTTTACTTTTACAGAAATTATCTTAACCATTAATTGTTTTTGAAAGGCCCAGATTTCAGAAATCTACCAAATTTACCAAAACCGAAATCTAGAGGATCTGAACCCGAATCGTCTTGCCCTGATGGGCTAGATTTGCAGCTTGAGATAAAGCCCTGTGCATTGCTGCAGGAACAGCTCAATGTGGTGTTAAAAGGATATGGAGGAGCACTCTAATCATCTTGCAAGAAACTTTGAGCTATAATACAGAGAACAATGCATCTTTTCCTAAGTTCCAACCAACCATACTTGGGATAATGGGATGAATTCATAGTTCACTAAACTCACTGCAAATTGCAAGCCGGAAAAAAGTAAACTAAGGTCGGTTTTGAGCTATTCTGGCCCATTTTGGATGAACTGCAAATTATAAAAAAGGCCTAAAAGGAGAATTATGTAACATTGAATAAATTTCTTCATCTGTACTCCAACAGACCATTATACCATCAAAGAGACTTTGAAAAATCACAAACAGGGATGAAAATTTAGTCACGATCCGGCTCTAATCCGATTTTTTATCAGCAAGGAAAAAAAAAAAAGATTCCGAATCCAAAAACTCACATATGACTCCAACTAAACAAATCCAACTCCGAAAAGTGTAGATCGGAGTTCGACTCGTTGTCATTCCTAACCACAATTAAGGAATCAATAATAAATGAACAATATGAAATCAAAAACACCAAAATATAAAGTAAAGTTCTTTGAAACTCCTTGAAAAATAAAATTGTATAGCAGTACATCAATGGAGGAAAGCATAAAGTGCAGTAGAAATATAAACCAAAAGAGCAGAAGTAACAAGAACAATCAAAGCAGCAACAGAATGCTTAGCAGATGAACTCCCACAACTCAAAACACCTAACCTAATCTGAATCACATTAATCATAGACAACATTAAAAACAAACACCCCATCACACTCCCAATAGCAGAGCCCAACATTCCAACCCTCAAAACTTTAGTATTAATATGAGCCCTAAAGATTTCATCAACATCTTTACTATTCAAAATGTTAATTGCAAGCTTCAAACCCTGCGCAACCAAAGAAGAGAAGAGAAAGAAGCTAAATGAGACGACTTCGAACACCAGAAGTTTTTTGGCAACGTCGATACCTGCGTCGCAAGAAGTGCGATTCTCGAGGCTGCGTTGGCCTGGTGTGGTGAGCGAAAGGCCGACGAAGACGGCAATGGTGAACAGAGAGTTGACGTTTACGAGGCCGTCGAGAGCTGTGACGTGGACGCTGGTTGTAGAGTAAGAGGATGATGATGAGGGGATTCGTTGATTGTTGTTGTTGTTGCGATCTGGGTAAAAGTCGGATCTGCAATTGGGGAAGAAATCAAATACAATGTGGGTTAGAATCAAAAATTAAAAATTAAAATTAAAATGTGAGAGAAGGTTGAATTGAATGCGTACTCGTCCATGGTGGGAGAAAATGGAGATGAAGTAATGAGGGTTAGATGTTAGGTTATTTGAGATGATGATGATGATGATGATGGTGATGATGATGATGGTGATGATGGTGATGATGATGATGGTGATGATGCAGTGACAATGGGGAAAGTGAATTGAATTGAAGAAGGTTTGGTGGTCAAAGGGAGCAGCTCAGTGCTCGTTTCATTGTTTGGAGTTTGGACTATAATACTCCGTATGATGTTGTTTTGTATGGAATCAAACGTAAGATTAATGTTTTATTTGTAAAGTTTGATGTCGGATTTCGGACATGCGCATTCAACATTTTGCGTGTTTTTTTCAACGATCGTGTAGTATTTGTTGTATCGATTTATATTTTTCTAAATTTGTTACCATTTTAAGCCTAAAAAAACAAAATTATCCATAACTTAAAATATAAACAAACAATATATCTTTCTAAATCTTACACATTATTTTTTTATCTCTCTTAACCTTATTTTAAGAAAAAAAAAAAAAAATCATACTTTACACATCATTTTTTTTTTATCTCTCTTACTCTCCTAATCTTATTTTAAGAAAAAATCCTAAAAAACTGTGTTAATCCATTTGTTGCAATTAAATCGATACGGAGGTAGAGATGGCAATGGGTCTTTGACTCGACCCAAGCTCACAAGGACGAGACCCAATTATAAGGGTCTGAGGTGTGAGTTTTTTTAGACCAAGTGGGTCTGGGTCAGGTCTGAGTTTAGGTAATGACGGGTCGAGTATGGGTCTGGGTCCAAATATGTGGGCCAATTAACTAGATTGGTAAAAAAAAGTAGGCCTAAGTCGATAATTTGGTAAAAAAACTTACTCCGGCGACAATTTGCTAATAAAAGTAGCATCCGTCGACTTTTAGGCCATAATATTAGGAAAAAAATCCGACCAGACTTGTGCGTGTACAACACAACCCAAATAAAACCATTTTTTTAGCTCATAAAATCTATTTTACACTCAAATTTCATTCCAAAAATCACATTACTCTAATTTATGCCAAATACCCAAAAAAACTTATTTTACACTCAAAACATTGTCTTTGATCTAATTGACTGATACAGGGTATATATATAGGGTTTAGTTTCACATTACATACACGATGTAGGGGATATAGGGTTTAGTTTCACATTGTCATTGATCTAATTGTCTGATAGACTATTACGATCCGTTTGGTAGCCGGTCATAAATGGATGTTATTGGAATGAATTAATAACTAGATTTGGAAGAAGAATAAAAATTTATTCCCATGGTGGTGCTATCGTCATTCTAATTTATCTAATTTTCTTCACAAATATCCATTTTCATCTAATATCACCCTTCCACATGGTAATGAAAAATAAGAAGAAATTTCAAGTTTAGGAATGAAAAATATGTTTTCCATGTGGAATTTGAAGTTTTTCCGTAACAAATTACACTTTAAATCCATTATCATTACTATATTTCATTACCAACAACCAAATGGGCTGTTAGGGTTAAGATGGATTCACGATGCTGCTATAACATTTATTTTAATGTTTAAGCGATGAAAATTTCATGTTATGTTTTTTAATCTAATTTAGTTATTGAGTCAAATTGTTTGTCAATGTGTTGCAGGTTTTCGTTTATAACCCTTCAAAATGTTATGATCAAATATAAAAATGGTCCCTTTTCACCTAAAAAAATGGAGATGAAGATGTTGTTTGCACCATTATTAGGTACTACATGTATATCTTTTTTTGCAATTTTCTTTTGTTTATGCATGGTTGTGATTTTTAGCTAAATTACATTCAAATTAGCTAGGAATTAGAATATTAGATCTTCTTTCCCTCAATTGTGATGCATTACACGATCAAAGCTTAGTGAATGATGTTAAAGTTAGATAATGTAATCCCTATATTAGTACATGCTCAATGTGAGTAGGATGGAATCAGCAGCTGCAAAATTTCGAACAATTTCTTGATCTCAATTTCTATAACTATTAAAAATCCGTTTTGTGCTACTGTTCATATGAATAGTAAAAACACATGCCTGAATTCACGTTATTGTACTACACGCTCCTTTACAACGCGTCCCCCCCTCTACTTCACGTTGATAAAAAAACTGTAAACCCTAATCTATTCAATTTTCTCTTCTCATCTCTCTTTCTCCATCATCATTGTAAACCCTAATCTATTCAATTTTCTCTTCTCATCTCTCTTTCTCCATCAACTCTAGATTCTTAATCTGCTTCACCCTCTCCCTCCTCTACTCCATCAACCTTAAAAAAAAAATGGGGTTGTGGTTAGATTTAACAAGGGACACTTGGTCGTGGTCTTTGATCGGCATCGATTTTTTTTGGGTTACTTTTAACCAACGTTGATTTCTTTTTGAGAATTCACTTGGTCCTGTTCTCAGTTACAATTTTATGGTGATTATAGCTTTAAATACACTTGTTCGTTTTCTTATTACAAATTTTTTGGTGTTTAGCTTCAAATTCAAGAAAATCAGGGTATATTACCAACTTCTTTCCGTATTCGGAGTGCGACAATGGCAACGATGAATCAATTATGCTGCGGTAAGAGTTTTTTCAAAACATCAGTTAGGGTTTATCTTGAATTTATTTTTCTGAATTTTATGGGGTTTTTTTTCCATTGTTGCTTCTCTTTCATTTAATTTACGGAGTAATATATTTTTTTTGGGCAAAATATGGCAATTTTCGAAGGAAAAAAAAGGAGAGAAGCAGGAGGAGAATCAGAATGGGGATGAAGGAGAAAAAAATTGAGGACGAGCTAATGAAGGAGAGCTGAAAGTGAAGAGTAGAATTGCGTTGAGAAAACGCAGGACAAGGGTCATCACCATTTTGGTGACTTTCGGCCCTTTTCATCTTTTTTATATCTTCAATTGTGTCATATTCCTGTTTAATCCATTTGCATTGTTATCTTTTAATTTTGTTTCTTGGGTTGGGTATTTAATTAAGGTTTAATTAAAGTAATGTATATTTGATTCCATATTCAATCTGCATCCAAAAATTGCAAGTTTGACAAATTTAATACATCTTGGCATATGGTCTGAAGTAAATGACATGGGATAGTTTGATCTCTAGATCTTAGAGTAGAGATTGAAGTAATTGTGTGTTTCAATTTATTTTGCTTGGTGTGCACCGTGCTCCTAAATCTAATGTTCCTTTCTTTACAACACTCTTGAACGCGCATATGGAGATAGTCATGTTGTATTCAGCCTGTTTTTTCATAGATCGGATTTAGATCAGATGAAGGGCGGGTTTACATTTGTAGATTGCAATGGCTTCAGCTGTTAATTATTCTATATGAAAATTAATCATAGTTGATACTTGATAGGTTCGGTCGTTAAGGGACTTGCAAATATGGCAAATACAAAAACTAGCATCAGGTTCTTGTTGCTTTGTTGATGATATTGTGAACCTATAATTTTTTTTAAATGCATTGTTGTCATTGACCTGCTTTAGTTCTTTGATCAATATACAATAAATGGCTTAACTTCCACAAATAGTTTTTCTTTCTTTTCTTGTTACCTACCATCATATAATATCCTTTTTTGAACTTTCTATAGTCTCCTCAGTTATTTGTGTTTAGATTTCATTGTTAATTTGGCTTAATTTGTGTTATATCACTTCATTGTGTTAACTGGTTTCAGATGTTTTTCTTGACTCCTTTGTGTCCACTAAGTCAGGCTTCATTTTTGCTCCTGTAAGCTCTCATTTTTACTGTCTCCGAGTTTAAAGATTTGAGGATCCTTTTAGCCACGGACTCAACTGTCTTATGAAAATCTTACCCTTCATAATTTATATTGTGACTATAGTATGAAAACCATACCTTACCCTTTATAATTTATATTGTGACTGTCAGAAACCGTTTTTCTCAGATTTTGGGGCCATTGTGATATTTTCTATTCTTGGAACCTTTATATCCTCAATTTTGATTCTTACCCACACTTACTCGATGTGAGTATGTTATAATGGAAATTTAGCTATGTGCATATGCTCACATTGTTTCTGCCCTGGTTGTTGCTTTAGGTATCTTGGTTGAATAACTTATTACATATATAAATTAACATTCATTGAGTGCTTGATGTTTGGCACTCCGATCTCATCAACTGATCACATTATTGTCCCCATTTCCTTATCTCAAACATAAATGCCCATTCCATGAAGTTAGATGTGTAATCTACATTTTTCTTGAAGAATATAACCATCTGTGTATTTGATTTCCCTTCAATTCCAACTTCAAGATTTTGTGTTTAACTCTTTTTTCTTAGAAGGTTTCACTTCTGATTGGTGTGTGTGTGTGTGTGTGTGTGTGTGTGTGTTTTTCCCTTTTTTTTTGGGTATTTTCAAGGATTAATTTGGAAAGGCTTTGGATTTCAAGGGTTTCAACTTGCAATATAGCTCACATTTTCAATTTCTTTATGCCTTTATGTTAATTTGTTCTACGTTATTGATGTTATGAAATATGAATTTATTGATGTTGTTAATTGAGGTTTTCTTGTTATGTTTTTGCTTGAATTTTCACTTTGGTTTACTCAATGGTGTTTTGGTATCCAATGTTTGTGTTGTTAATTTTCAATTGTTATGCTATAATTTGCTAACTCTTGAAAATCAATTTTAGGGTTTTTTGGGGTTTAATTTTAGGATTTTGGGGTTTTATATTGATCAACAATTGATTGAATTTAATATTTCAATCAACCAAAGCAAATAAAAGGTGTATTACACCAAGATGAAGTCGTTTGGGTTCTCACTAACACATTGAAATCACTAAATGTACGCTTTCCCTTCTTTCTTCCTTTTTTATTAAAATTTTCAACATTAATATGATCTTGTTTCTCCTCCTACTGCATCACGAATTAATAACGCAAGAGCTTGATTATCAAATGCATGAGATGAAAAAAATCTCAAATTTTGCCTTCCAATTGCATTTATTATCTTATTTCTTGTTGGGAAAACTTCCCATTACATATCAGACTATAGAAGCTACCTGTTTGTTTGTTTGTTTTTACTCCATTTTTTTTTCCTTTTTCAAATTACTATTTAATATATTGGTTGCTTGATTGGGAGTTGCTGCATTGAGAGTGCCATAAATGAACACAAAATTGCATTGCATTGAACCCATCACTCATTTGCAAAATATTTGTTAATTTGTTATTCCCCTCCCTAACTTTTTAATAGTTATATGATTTAGTCTTAATTTCATATTATGGTGTGCTCTTACCTTGTAGTGGAATATGTTTGAGCTTGAGTAGGATATGAAGATTAATCCTTCCATCAAATATGTTATTTACCAGGTAAAACAAAGTATTGTTATCCTAAGAAAACCAACAATTCCTTCAAAAAAAAAAAAGAAAAGAAAAAAGAAAACCAACAATTATTCTTGTTTGTGTTGTAATTTATCCTGTTAAGTTGTTGATCACTTGCTCTATTTTTCTTGAAGTGAAACTAAGCTTACCAAAGCATCCTATTATTATCCAAAAACTACCGTACAACCTGATTTAAATTCTTCGTGGATCTAGCTATTCTTTTCATACCATATTCCAAAAAGAGTTGTATTCTCTTTAACAGAGCTCCAAATGCCAAAATGCCAAGCCACTCCATTTTCGTTTTTTGCCTGACCTGATTTGGACTAACATCACGATGTGATAGGAACATCTATTTTGCGAAACATTTGATCTTCAGTTGTCAATGACTGGCTGCTATTCTTATCCGACTGTCATCAACTTCTCATAGTTCTTTACTTCTTTGGTGGTATTGTTCCATATAGATATGATGTATATATTGATTATTGACACTGTTGTATAGGCCAATGCTACATTAGAAATGGCTGTCGATGATGAGTGCAAGTTGAAATTTCTAGAGCTGAAGTAAAAAAGGACTTAACACTTCATAATATTTAAGATTGAAGAGAAGCAAAAACAGGTAGTAGTGGAGAAGATCGGTGAGACTTCTGAGAGCTACGAGGCATATGTTTTAGCTATCTTTTTTCTTGTATATTTTTTTAGAGTACGTAGAGAGCAAAAAAATTGTTAATTCTATCGCTTTTAGCTTTGTATTTGAATAATTTTGAGTCCATAGAGAGCAAAAATAATTGCCAAAAGCCTGGTTACGTTTTACATTGTTATTTTATGCCTTCTATAACACAAAGGCTAAGTTGTAATCCTAAACAATTAAGTTTTCTCCTTTTTTTCTACCTTCAATCATTCTTTATATAGTTAAGAAATAAATGGAATTTGATTTAAAATAATTTGTCCTATAATGAAGTTTTAAAAGTTACTGTCAAAATTACATATCTATGCTAAAATCAAAATGTCATTTTTTTTAAGATTAAAATTGTAGAATAAATTCTGATAATGTCAATAATATAATTACGACATCCTTTAAGTTAGGCACGACGCATAATAATCAAATCGCTTGTAATATAATAAAATGCACTTCAAATACTATACGTCATCAACAACTAACATTCAGATCCATCACATACACAATTTGCAGTAAACAAATCATTTGTAGTTTTATTCAACTTATTATCGACGTATAATTTATTCGTTATAAAAACTTGCAAAAATGTTGCTCAAATAATTTTCTGGTACATCAAAACATTGGATAGTAATGTGTTTGACACGACGCGCATAAAAGAATAGTCAAACAACTACAGCTCAATACGTTCTACTCACATCCATAACATATATAGCTTTGCGAAATCTATACTTTGCACGATAACTTGTATATAAAAGAATAATCAAACAATTACACGATATATCAAAACGATACTTCAAAGCGTTCGACAAAATAGTGTTGGACACGGCGCGCAATGCGCGCCGTGGACAACTAGTTTACTCTAAAAGTATGGTCGTCCCTATCGAAAGCTTTATATATAGAAAAGAATTTTAATCAAGGGAATTAGTCCTAAAATTATAATGAAGGGAATGATTAATGAATTTGTTTCCGTGTAGGACCAGTGGCGGAGCTAGAAAATTTTGATTACGGGCCGAAATTAATATCATATAAATACTAAAATGATAAAGAACAAAAAATGTTAAGAATGTAGCTTGTGAGACTTGAACCCTAGTCTAGGAAAGTATAAACAAGTAATCAAAACAATTGAGCTACAACATTTTTATTGTTTATTTTCACTTAAACTTAAAAATATACTAGCAATTTTGGGCCAAGGAGTAGGCCAAGGCCCCGCTAGCCCCCTTGGCTCCGCCCCTGATTAGGACAAGTTTGCAATTTTTTAGTTTTTTGAGCTACATATTGTCATTGGTGGAGCATTTTGGAGCATGTAGCTTGTTATAGATACAAGCTTTCCAAAGCTACATATATACATGCATTGACCCACTTGAAGCTTAAAGCTGGATAAATCGACAAATGTGAGATTGCATGCATGTGAATTGCACTAATTTTAAAAGAAAAAGGTAGTTGTACTAGATAAATCAACAAATAGTTGCACAATTTCACAAGTAGTTGTAATTTTCTATCAGAAGAGGTTGCTATTTGGACTTGTTGTAGTTTGAAAATAACGTGGCACACAAAACTACAAGTGGTTGTAGCTTGTGGGGGAGAAATGCTCTTAAGCTAGATAGTATGTATTTTTCATTATTCACACCTAGCAAACAGCCTTATAAAAAGTGACCAAGTATGACCACCCAAACTAAAAGTGACTTTTGATCTAATTCTTGTTAATGGATATGAATCCTAGTTAGCAGTTAATATACTTTGTAATGATAAGAATTTGTTTGACACTTTTATTCACTTTAAGGATTTGTTTGATTCAACTTAAATAGAAAATTCAGATCTGATTAAAAAAATTATAACAATAATAATAACTACTATCAGAAAAAATCCGACCAGATCAGAAAAATTCAGATCAAATCAGAAAATTTAAAATCTGATAAGATCGGATCAAAAAAATTTCAAACGAATCAAACGTACCCTTAGATCAGAAAAATTAATTTCAAATGAGTATAAAAAAGGGACTTGTTAAACGTCACCCATCGATTATTTAAAATCGCCCATAAAATTTACAAAGTACCTAAACTACCCTTAAGATCCACAAATTTCCTTTCACACTCCATCCCTCTCTACCTTTCACCATCCCAACTCCATCTTTCTCTACCTCTCACCATCCCAACTCTACCACCACTTTACACAGCTCCCACCACTACCACCCCGTGCTACACTGCCACAAACTTGACAAATAAAACAAAATAAAGCAAAAAAAAATTAAAACAAAGCCAAAAAAGAAATAACAAACAAAATGAAACAAATTTGTAGTAATATGCCTTCAATTTGTTTCGTGCCCTCGTTCTAAAATCTAATTAAAATGGTGGTCTCGCGCCCTAGTGGGGGTTAGTGGGCAACGCCCCCAAACTTTTTCGGATTATTGTAATTAGATTTTGGATTTTTTGTTTAGGGCTTTTAAATATGTGTTTATTCTTGTTGATCTTTACTTTATATTTTTCTCGAATCTGATATCACAAAATTAAAGTAATTAATTTATCTATCAAATAAAATGAAATTAAGCAAAAAAATAAAAAAATAGTCGAGCGTCCAGATCTGGATGCCCCAACCATGGCAAAGGCGTGCCAGCCAAACGCCCCTACCATGGATGGGGCGTCTAATCTGGACACCCCAACCATGGTAGGAACATCTGATCTAGTTCTGGACGCTTCGGCGTATTATATATTTTTTTAAAAAAAATCTCTACTCGATCATATCCCGTGGTGGTGGTGGTGACGGCTCTCCCAACATTGTTGTCGGTGTTGTTGAATTGCTTGTGGTGGCTGGTGGTGTTGGTTGTGGCTGGTATTGGTGGTTCTAGCTCGGGGTGGTGGTGGTGCTTCCTAGGCTTGGTGGTGGTGGCCGGTGTTGGTTGGGTTTAGTGGTGGTGGTGCTCTTATGGACGGTAAGGTAAGCATGAGAGTGAGAGGAGTAATAAAAGTAAATTGGTCTTTAATTATAGGGTTTAGGGGGTTGTGGGCGATTTTAAGTAATCGATGGACGACATTTATAAAAAAAAAAAAAAAAATCATTACACCATGCATTTCAAATGAAAGTGTACTCTCTAACTTTGTTGATGTCTAAATCTTAATTACACATAAAATCAAGATTATAAGTAACAGATCTAATAATTTTGTCGTTGTACTATTTACCACAACCAATTGTACTACTAACTACTTGTACTAATAATTAATCAAAACCTTTTTCTTCTTCCTTTTTCAATTAATCATCTTTTTTTTTTGAATTATTCATATTTTTTTCCCCATTAATTATGACCGTAGTCCTTTTTTCGTCAAATTATGTCCATTTCTTACCTTCTTATCCTATTGATTTATGTGATTTCACAGTTTATCTTTCTTACATACACCTCTTACATGGCATAGTTTAATTCGATAAATCCAACAAATTTGCCTCATTATGGGGCCCATATGAGCTGTTCAACTTTTTGGTACTCTAGAATTTTCCTCGTTTTTTCTATTTTTTTTCTTCTTTTTTATGCCGTTTCGATTTTCTAAACCCTACAAAATTGCTGAAAATATCAAGGTCTGTGCTTCCAACAAAATTGCACTCTCTTTCTCTCTTCAACAACTGCTTGATTTGCTCTAAACTTGAAGGTGAATTTCCTCTTTCCTTTCTTAATTTCTTTTTTTTTTTTGATAAATTTTTTGTAAATTATTTTAATTTCTAGGTTTTTTTTTTCATAATCGGTGATTGATTTTGTATAGGTTATTATTAATTTAATTAATATTGTTATTCTTATCATTATTATTTGTTTAAATTTTCTTTTATTTTGAAAAAAAATTAATCTGGAGTATGAATCTTGTCGGTGTTATGCTTTTGAAGGCGTTTGTTATTCTTTAATTTAGATTATCATATGTGTTGGAGTTGGAGTGTTTACCTCTATATCCAATTATTTGTAACGAATTGACATTTTTCTTTTATAATTTATATCAAATTTGGTTATATGATTTTTGAGGTGTTTATTTTTCTGGTTTTGTACTGATTAATCATGATATTCATTATTAGGGTTTTTGAGGTGTTTAGTGGAGTATTTGGCTGTTACTTTATTTCATGAACTTAGATTTTTTTTAACCATGAATTTAGGGTTCAAGGTTCTATGTTTTTCTTTGCTCATTTTTTTACCGCTTATTTTGCTTTTTATTTTTATATATAAATACTCCATTTGCTTCATATTAGTTGCACCATTGCCACCATATCATTTTGGCACACATTTTTATAAAAAAATTGAGCATTTAAACGAGTAAATTTAGTGAAATAATTTTAAAATGGATAATATATCTTATAGTTTCGCTTGTGCTAGTGTCAAAATTATTATTATGTTAATTATTTTTTTCATTTACATGGTCTAATCTCTTCTTTAAAATGTTTGTCAAAGTGGTATGTTGCAAGTAATATGCGGCGGAGGAAGTATAATGTTTTGATTTTTTTAAATTGTGAGGTTCTTTTATTATACATTTAGAGATAATATCAAATACGAATTTCAAAGTTATATCTATCAATAGTTTATGCATATTGCTTTAAAATTCAAATTATTGTATATTTGTATGTTGCTAGTTCAATTCTAATTATAGATCTTTTATGAGTTTATTAGTCAATCTATGCATGTGATTGTGACGTCTCTTGGAATGACAAATCTACTGAGTTTCCCGTTCTATGTGGCTATTTGCTGATTTTTATTTCTCCAATATTTTTTTTATCAATTACAAGAAAACAGAATTTTTCGGCACTTTAATTATCTACAAAATAAAGAATAAATATACGGGTAATTTTTAAATATTTTTCCTAGTAGCTCTTGCGTGGACTGAAACCTTTGACTTGTAATTTGCAATGGAATGAAACATAGGGGTATTTAAGCCACCACGTACAAATTGTATGTGATCTCAATCTATAGTTTAATTAGTTACTAATATACACACAATTTGAAATCAATTGTCACTTTATCTTGATCCTTCATGTGGAGTATTCCAAAATTAAGGATATGGCATGATTTACAAATATACCTTGTTATAGTGGTGTCAGGGGCGGAGCCAAGGGGGGGCTGTCGGGGGCCTCGGCCTCCCCCTTGGCCCAAAATTGTTAGTATATATATATATATATATATATATATATATATACATTTTAAGTGAATCTAAACATAAAAAAATATAGTAGCTCAATTGGTTTGATTGCTTGTTTATATTCATTTAGTAGGGTTCGAGACTCACTAGTAACTTTTTTGCTCTATACCATTCTATTACTTTAGTGTGATATTAATTTCGGCTCCCGTAATAAAAAAATTCTAGCTCCGCCACTGAGTGGTGTTGTTTCTGTCCTTTCTCCTTTCCTTAATTTAAGCATTATTAGTAGGGAATGTTATTATACCATTGCTATTATAGGAATTGCAACAACAAATTTATTTTGATATTCTAAAATAATACTTCTTGCATATCACTATCAATTCATGATGATATTATGAATAATGGGATTATATTACATGCTAAAGTTATTCTAAGTATTGGGTTCTGATTATTCATCTCTCATTGTCATGTACAAAAGATAAGTATTACTATGGTTAACAAGTCATCTTCATGTTTCTATTTCAATACTCCAACCTAATTGACATCTTTGCTTCTTTTTAGGGTTTGTTTCCTTTGACTTGTTTTTGCTAATACCAACCTTTTCTTGAGTTATTTGAATTTTTTTATGCTTATTTAAACTTTATTTTGTGAGAGGGGTTAGCTTTATTTTTGCTTAAATGAACTTATTTGTGCTTATTATTCGAATGAATTTTTTTTAATATAAGCAAAGATAAGATGAAAAGAACAAGCCCTTAGTCATGCCAACCCTTTTCACCCACTTCAATTAATGGAAGGGAAGTTTAACCAGGCTTCTTGGTGTCTTGCAAACATGTGGACATTTTTCTCTTTAACTTTTGATTTGGAGCCCCTTTCTTATCAACAACAAAGCCTTAGTCCCAAATTATTTTGGGCCAACTTGACACGAACCATTGTATGGAATCAAAAACGTCATTTGCCCATATTTTCTCCTTCCTCGCTTTCCTATCTAACATCAGCTCCTCCTCTAACCCCAAAAGTCTAATATCCTTGGTAACAATTCTCAACTAGGTTTGCTTTGGTCTCCCTCTAAATCTCACATTCCCATCCATTTGCCACTCCCCAAGCCTCCTTATTGGTGGATTTATCGGTTTCCGTCTCACATAATCAAATCACGCACCTTAGCCATTTTCCCTCATCTTATCTTCCATATTCGTTACCCTTATCTTCTTCTTGAAAAACCCATTTGTCCCTTATCTTCTTCTTGAAAAACCCATTTGTTACTTTACAATTCCTTGTATGCCCACAAATCTAACGTAGCATATGCATCTTTGTCACATTAATCTTTTGAATGTGACAGTATTTTAAAGTCATCCGACAAACACCCATGTGCCATATAGCAATGACGGTCTAATAGTTCAATAGTTGTATTTTAGATTTTCCCCTTAAGTCTTTGTGGCATACCTCGATTTCAAAGAAAACAAGGAGCCCCTTTGTAACGACCCATATTTTAGCAGCGTTGTTTTCGGAGAAAACAACAATACAGATCATTAACATCTATAAACCTTTAATATCAGATTCATCAATTACAGCGGAAGCTCTAAACTTAGTTCATATTATTCATTAAAACCATTAAATAATCCAAAATAAATACGTTTCTAAAGTCCAACAATGCTACAAAATAAGGAAAAGTCCACTAAAAATAATACAAAGTCTAGGAGTGAACATTAGAATAGAAATAAACTGCTAAACTAGCTCGTACACAATCCCAGCCCTTGCGTAACTCAATCGATCATCACCTGTACCTGAAAAGGGTTTTGGGGTCCACAGTCAGTGGTGAGTAATTAGATTATTCTACTTAATCAGTAGAACACAATTAGAAACATAATAATCAGAACAGGTCAACCAAACAGTCAAACAAATCATCAGGAAATCATTCATAGACATCATCGTTCAAGTACGCAACGGAAACAAACATAACATCACAATAAACCAAGACCTTCTATACTAACTTATTCAGTTCTAGACTTCTTGACACCACTATTGACTCTTCAGTTCTATTCAGTTCAGGTGCTAATCCGTGACTAGTCATATGCTCGTAGGGGAAACCTTAATTCTTCCCCAACTTTTCTTGCTCATGCCGGGTCAACCACGTTAGATATACTTCCCGGCACTGGGATTAAGAACTGTCCCAAATCCGAAGATAGGACAGTGGCTTCGACTAAACCTATGTTCATGGCAACTTAAGCCACTAGATAGGTGGTCACTTCATAGTTAATCATCTTTTCCATATTACAATTCTGTTCTCAATTCTAGTTCACAACTCAATCCTTTAATGACACAACTTGACTTCTAATCAATTCTAGTCCAACTTAACTTGACTCAAAACACTAGTCCAAGACTTGTACCACTCGACATTCACTAAATAAAACAACAATTAATTCAATTCCTTAAATAATCATATAAACAATTCAATCAATCAATTAAATAAATAAATAATCAAATAAACTAACAATCATCAACAAATATTACTTAAAACATAATAAAAATCCTCCTTTTATTATTATATACCACTCGACATTCACCATTAACAACACCCAAATTGACATCTCAAATTAATTAAAGACAATCATCACAATTAATCAAATAAAGTTAACAATAAATCATAAATTATACTTTAAACAATAAATCATCAAGATTGGACCAAACGAGAACAAAATAAATCCCTAATATGTACATATAATACACGGTCCTTCAAGGCTAACAAGAATAACAAGATCAATTTCAAGAACCTAGCATTCTAAACTCAAATCAAAGATTCTATTCAAGATTTTCATCCAAGAATAATTAAAGATCAAGATTACACCATAAAAATCATATTTTTCATCAAGAAACTATTCAACACAATCATGAAATACACGGCTCTCTTACTGTAACACCCCCAAATCTACCACTACGAAAATACTTGTATAAAATACTGTAGAGGTAGATATGGGCGTATTACCGCCACGTGATAACTTACAACTAATTTAAAGTAGCAATTATTAAAATTAATTATGCAGCGGAAAGAAAAATCAAATGTTAATTAATACAAAATAATAAGTGTTTATTCTAAAAAAAATAAAGTGATAATCCTAATCTAGGTGGTGAAATCCCGTTGCCTCCCAATGCATCAAGTCCACATCTTCTCATCATCACCTACCTACCCATCATAATGATAAGTAGGGCCAAGCCAAAACAAAAAGGAAGTACGGATTAGCAAAAATGCTAAGTACGAATAAGCACAAGATAAGTAAAGATCATTTTATTCTACAAACATGCTTTTGAAAAACAACATTTATTTCTAATCATAACAAATCTTCGAAATTTCCTTTCCAAAAAGTTCCACGAAAATAAATACCATTGAAATAACTCAATTTAGGAATTCATAATTAATTGCAAATCATGTAGAAAAATTATTTTCCTTTATCCCAAAAATTTCCTCTCCCAAGTGTGCACACCCCCCAAGTTAGTGTCTTTCTGTGTAAAGGCTATCCTTGAGGAAAGACTAGGTCATACAAAGTCCATAGTCTTATCAACCAAATCCACGTAGTGGGATTACAAACTAAAAAAAAAAAAAAAAAAAAAAAGCTTATAAAGCTTTGTGGGATTTTTCCAATATAAGTTCAAGATAGTATTGAAATACATATTTCATAAAATTATTTCCAAATAAAAATTCCATTATTGTTGAATAATCATATCCTTAAAATCTTTCCATAAAGTGTCGAATGTGACATAGAAAATCTTTGACAATTTATTTTGTTACCGAAATAATAAAATACCATAGAGTAAAAATATTATGTTGAAAAAGAATTTCCTAACAATTATTTAATTGCTAAAATATTAAAACACCAAGATAAATAAAAGTGCCAATAAAACTTTAAAAATCATTACATAATATTTCAAATGACCAAATCATGTATACATATAGCACATAAGATTTCAAACACTTTATAAGATATCAAGCTACCTAAACGTACCTTTCGTTTGGATTGGACAACTAAACTCGAAAAACTTAAGGAATCCTACCGAGAGCGTCCTACACAAGATTAATACAACCTTAATTAATATAAGATCACCAAAATGT
Source organism: Salicornia ramosissima (assembly GCA_951394345.1). Taxonomy (NCBI): domain Eukaryota; kingdom Viridiplantae; phylum Streptophyta; class Magnoliopsida; order Caryophyllales; family Amaranthaceae; genus Salicornia; species Salicornia ramosissima. Next base: position 3,166,450 of record OX596237.1, read on the forward strand.
TTATACTAACAAGGTGAACCCTAAGATGTGCATGACCACTAGTACTTTTAAAACTATAGTATAAGTAATAAGTTTATATAAGTATTAGGATATTAAAAATCATAATATTAGTAGTAGGATTTTTTTTTTATAATATAAGTGAAAAATATTAGGATTATATGAGTAGTAGGATTTTAAACACTTATTAATATTATCATTATTATTATTTGGATATTATTATTATTAGTTTTTTTTTTATTTTTATAAAACCGAATTATTTTAACAATTATAATAAAATACTAAAACCCATAAGATTTTAAAAACTTATTATTAGTAGTGAAGTATTATACATGGAACTTTATAATCCATAGTTTTTAAGATTAGTTAAGGTTTTAATCAATAATATATAACTTAATAAAATAATTTAATAAAACAAAAGAGGGTTGGAAAACACTTGCCGGTGGTGGTGATGGTGGTTGCCGGAGCTTGAGAAAAATTTTTTTTTTTCTTTTTTTTTTAAAGAATAATGCCGTGAGAATTTGACAAGAAGTAGAGAAATTTTTGTAATTTTGTGTGTGTAAAATGGGTTGAATTAGGGGGGTATTTATAGGCTTAAGTATGTAAAAATTTAGGTAATTGAATATATGAAGTTATGGTAAGTTAAATATTATGGTGATTGGTGATCAAATAATTTGATCATGAAATCAAGAGATGGCAAGTAAAATAATTTGTAGAATATTTCATGATCAAATATATTTGTTATGGAAAGTTTTGGAAAAAAAATGTTTAGTTGTAAATATAAATATATATATATATATATATATAGCCAAATCTTCCTAATTGGTCTTAGCCCCCTTGTCCTAGTTGGCCGTGAACTTAGAGCCTTTAGGATTTAATTTTTTTTTTTTTTTGGGTTTACCTAATTGGTCTATTGGGTTTAGATTATGACTTTTGGGCTACTTAGTTGGCTTATTGGTTTTGGATTAGGATTTCTTTACAAATTCAAGGGGAATAATTGGGCTTAGAAATACTTAATTGGCCTATTTGTTTTACAAATCCAAGATAAGTAGTTGGGCTTAGAAACCCCTTTTTAAATTAAATTCATATCATAAAATTCTAGTTATTTATATGTGAAAATAAGACTTATTTAATTTTTTTTTTTTGAAAAATATTTTTAACTTAAAAATATATGCAAATAATATATTCGTAGTATAAAATAGTCTTTTTAATAATCAATAATTGTAGAAAATATGTACCAAAATTGTGGGGTATTACACTTACATAAACATTCAGTAATTATTTTCATCAACTTTAAATTAACAAGATTCATAAAACAAACATGAATCAATAATAAAACATGTAAATTCTTTCAAAAAAAAAAAACATGTAAATAATTAAGCAAAACGTCATGGAATTGGACAATAACCACTCGGCACCCTCCCTAACATGTCATCAAAAGATTTAAAACATATTCAACACAATTCTACATAATTCTAAACATACTCTAAACATGATTAAACCTATTCTAACAATTATGTAACTAATCTATCCTATTGATTAAATAAAGCAATCTAATTACCTAATAATCTAATATTGATGGTGAATGGTTCGATCTTCAAAGGCTAAAGGTTGAACTTTCTTTGATGAAGATATTTGAATTGATGAAGTGAAGGAAGTATTTGTGTGGGGAAAAAGAGGAGTTTTTATTTGTACTTTTTATTTGTATTTTAGTTTTTATTTGTAGTTCAGTTTTTATTTGTAGTTTAGGATTAAAATATGTATAGTTTAGTAATTAAAGTAGGAAAAGAAAATATAACAATTAAAGGAAAATGAATAGGGGCCGTGAGGTGGGGTGATAAGGGAAACATTGTGCTTGGCTTGGACAAATTTAAATAAAGATTTGGGCCATGGTTAACAGCTAGACTCTCTAAAGTGTTAGATTAATAATTAATTAAATAATAATTGATTAAATAGTTAATTAATTAATTATTCAATTAATTAAAAAAATTTAAAATAGCCCCAAATATACGGGGTGTTACACCCTTTCTCATGCATCATATTTTCCTTTTTTTAATAGAAAAATAGGCTAATAATAACCTAATAACAAAAACAAATGTTTATGTTGTGAAGTTATGTTTTTAAAGTCTTTAACATAAGCGCAAAACTTATATTTTCAATGTCACTAATAAATTTAAGATCTTAAAGTCTATGTTTGATTATTGTTACACATCTTAATGGAATTATATACGTTGCATTCTTATAATTTGTAATTTTGTTCTCACTTTTAGTCGTTACTTGTTCTCATGATTTTTTATCTTCCTTGTGTTGTAGAATTCCTCCTTATAATAAACATTCATCTAAAGATTGTTTGACGATGAGAGAGTGCACGCTTGTTGGCATCCATGCAAGTAACTACATGATAGTGTAACGTGTACATGGCGTGATCTCTCTCATTGTCATATAATCTAAAGATGGAGACAACACATATTCTATTGTGCTTCAACAACCTATCAATTTGATAGAAGATGAACTAGATTCTTGCTACGATAATTGGACAATGATCATGTCCATGACTAAGAAATATTTTGTGAGTGGATAGACATCCATAACTCTTATTCTGGATTTTTTTTTTTTTTTTTGAATTGATTCTCTTATTTAGATATATATATACCCTACTAAAGGTGAACAAAACCTTGTTTTGAGGTGTGAATATACTATTGTTCCTTAATTAACTCAATAAATAAATTGTTGATAGTGGATATATATGGTATTTGTTACTCCTTATTTGTTCCGGTTAATATATAAGAGGAACAAATGAATGGTTATTTGTACCGGTTTTAAGAAAAACGGAACAAATCACTGATTATTTGTTCCGGTTTTGTAAAAACCGGTACAAATAGAATGTGTTTGTACCGGTTTGTACAAAACCGGAACAAATAATCAATGATTTGTTCCGGTTTTATACAAACCGGTACAAATAGTTAAAGTTTTTTTTTTTAAAAAAAAGATCGACAGCAATAATACACAGTTACACACGAATACTCGATACCCCCATTTCATTTCACCCAATTTTACTTGCCAAAATTATGAAACATCCCAATTACTCCTTCCCAAAAGTTTCTCCACTGCCGGCGCCTTCCATCCACAACCGCCGCCCCATCCACCGCCGCGAATTGTTGCTGCTTCAAACCTGTTGTTGCTGCTCGAACCTAGTGCTGCTGCGAACGCGAGGTCTGCTCCACAAACGCGAGGGCTGCTCCACGAACGCGAGGGCTGCTGCCACCGCCCCATCCACTACCGGACGGTTTCGCTGATGCTACGCTGCCTGAGATGCCGCTTCCTTGCTTGCTACACACTGAAGGTATTATGTTGTTGCTTTAATTTAATTGTTGAATTGATAGGGTATAGTGTTGCTTTAATTGTTGAATTGTTAGGGTTTAGTGTTGCTTTAATTGTTGAATTGTTAGGATTTTCATTTGATGTACATATTAGTATAATTCTTTTTGATTGTACAATGCTAAATGTATATATCATATGTTTAAATTGAAATACTTTGAAACTTGAGGCTATTTTATAGTTGATTCAAAGTTAAGATTGTCTAAAATTAATAACAACAATGTTAAGCTTTTGATAATATCTTATTTTGTTCAAGTATCTTATTTTATTTTTAAATGATTTTTCAATTCAATTATTTTGTTCAATTCATGTTCTTGGGTTTCATTATTTTCTTCCATATTATTTAAAGTACCAATATTTAATTTTGAATGTATTTACAAAAAAAAAGTTTTACTTCAAGAAGCAAAAACCTAAAAAATAAGCTAGAAGATTATAAATAGAAGATATACCTTAAAAGTAGATGATATCCACTTTAGAGAAGGCATATATAGGGTATGTAAATGAAAATATAGGGTGGATTTCAGTTTGTATTTCAGCCTTTTAGCTGTATTTTTTTTTATCCATTTCAGTATTTTCTATTGGATTTTTTTAATGCTTTTAATTGTATTGACATTAGCTCTTGTTTTCAATTGCATGTTTGTCAACCGTAAGATGAAGGGAAGGAGATAAATTGGCGGATGTTCATTTTAGGATTCGATGCTGGTGAGGTCTTTCCTTCTAGGCTTACCTCCGTGAGATATTTTCAACTCCCCTTTTATTTCTTGGTTTGGTTAGTTTTTTAGGATTAGATATAGAATTGAGATGATAGTTCGAGGATGTTTGTTTTTTTAGGGGCATGAGGTTCCCGACATGAGGACACTGGATGGTTGATGGTGTTATGCATCAACTTAATTTGATGATTTTGGGAATTATGTGCCTAATTTACTTGCCTTGTGACTTGATTCTCTTGATTTGTTTAGATTTCTTTTGAATTAATCTTGTTTTATTTTATTTTTGTTTTAGTTTGGTTTTGGTTTTGTTCCTTTTGTTTCCCTTGATTTCTTCCTTTGCTTTTCTTTTTTTAATTAATGTTACAGGACGTTCAATTGGATTTCTTCCTTTTTATTTTGTTGAAAGTTTTGCTTTTGAAAATTATAAGATAAAGAAGTCAAGCAAATTTGTTATATACTTTTGCTTATTGCTGAAAATAAAAAATCTCACTGTCACTTGCGTGGGCCGTCTCAAGGATCTATATCTAACTATGTCGAACATGAATGGGGATGAGTGCCCATTTGGCCATTTTGCTTGATTGACATGATAAGTGATTAGATTCTTAAACGGGGGCGTAGTTGTGGCATGAGATTGCAATCGCATCACTGTAATAATTAATAAACATGTAACTAATCACTTGCTTGGTTGATTCTAATTCTAAACACTTTTGCTTATCGTTTTAAACAATCTCACTGTTGCTTGCATGAGTCGTCTCAATGATTTAAATCTAACTATGTCGAACATGAATGGGGATGAGTGCCCATTTTGCTTGATTGACATGGTAAGTAATTAGATCCTTAAACGAGGGCGTAGTTGTGGCATGAGGTCGCAATTGCATCACTCTAATAATTAATAAACATGTAACTAATCACTTGCTTCTAATTTTAAACACTCTTGCTTATCGCTTTACACAATCTCACTATCGCTTGGCCGTCTCAACAATCTAAATATACATTTTTGATTGTCTTAATCTTTAGTAATTCTGCATTTTAACATTTAGCTTTTCAACAACTTTAAAGGTTTTGACTCAAATTAAAGGTTATGGTTTAGGATTTTTTGTTGTTAGTTGGAGGCTTTAGGTTATGGTTTGGGCTTTTTTGTTGTTAGTTGGAGGCTTTAGGTTATGTTTTAAGATTTGTAGGATACTAATAAACTTTAAAAATATGAACTAGGTTTATTGGTGCCAAGATGGGATCGAAAACATGAACTAGGTTGAGCGGTGCTAGGATGGGAACGAAAACAACCAAAACAAGCCAAAAATGACCTATTTGACTCGTTTTTGTTCCAAAAAGCTCTACCATTGCCCGAAATCATTCAAATAAGTCATGAATTGTTTATATAAATGTTATAGAACGTGAATGAACCTTAAAACATGAACTAGGTTGATCGGTGCAAAGATGGGAACGAAAACAACCAAAACGAGCCAAAAATGACCTATTTGACTCGTTTTTGTTCCAATACGCTCTACAATTGCCCGAAATTATTCAAATAAGTCATGAAATGTTAATATAAATGTTATAGAACATGAATAAACCTTAAAACATGAACTAGGTTGATCGGTGCCAAGATGGGAACGAAAACAACCAAAATGAGCCAAAAATGACCTATTTGACTCGTTTTTGTTCCCAAATGCTCTACCATTGCCCGAAATCATTCAAATAAGCCATCAAATGTTTATATAGATGTTATAGGACGTGAATGGAACTTAAAAAATGAACTAGGTTGATCGGTGCCAAGATGGAAACGAAAACAACCAAAACGAGCCAAAAATGACCTATTTGGCTGGTTTTGTTCCAAATCAATATAACATTGCCCGAAATTATGAAAATAAGTTATAGAATATTTACATGAATGTTATAAAATGTGAACTTCAAAAACACCCAAGCTAACCCAAAATGGGCTATTTCGCTCGTTTTCGTTCCAAAACGCCTTATCTTTGCCCAAAATCATGCAAAAAAGTTATATAATGCTTACTTGAATGTTATAGGACATGAATATACCTTAAAAATATGAATTATATCGATTAGTGCGAAGATAGGAGCAAAAACACCCAAAACTAACTCAAAATGAGCTATTTGCCTATTTGGCTCGTTTCCGTTCCAAAACGTCTTATCTTTGCCCAAAATCATGCAAATAAGTAATAGAATGCTTAGTTGAATGTGATAGGACATGAATAAACCTTAAAAATATGATTTTGGTTCATTAGTGCGAAGATGGGAGCAAAAACACTCAAAACTAACCCAAAATAAGCTATTTGGCTGTTTTCCGTTCCAAAACGCCCTATCTTTGCCTAAAATCATGAAAATAAGTGATAGAATACTTACATGAATGTTATAGGACATGAATAAACCTTTAAAAAATGAATTTGATTTATTAGTGTGAGGATGGGAGCAAAAACACCAAAACTAACCCAAAATGAGCTATTTGGCTCGTTTTAGATCCAAAACGCCCTATCTTTGCCAAAATCATGCAAATAAGTCATAAGATGCTTACATGAATGTTATAGGACATGTTCAAACCTTAAAAACGTGAATTAGATTGAGTGATGCGAAGATGGGAGCAAAAACACCCAAAACTAACCCAAAATGAGCTATTTGACTCGTTTTCGTTCCAAAATGCCATATAATCATGCAAATAAGTCATAGGATGCTTGCATGAATGGTTAGCACATGTTCAAACCTTAACAATATAAATTATATTGAGTGGTGCATAAATGGGAGCAAAATCACCCAAAACTAACCCAAAATGAGCTATTTTTGGCCATTTTTATTTTTGTCTTTATACTTTAACGGTTATGTACTTACATTGCCTTTTTTTTGCAGAAAATGTTTACCAAACGATCTTCCCCGAATAGCAAAAAGGAATTGGATGAAGTTCGAGAACAATGGGTGGAGTATTTTAGGTTAAATTTTTTATTGTCATAAATTTAATTCATTATTCATTAAATTTTTTAATTTATAGGTTTCTTTTCAGGAAAATTTTTATTTGTTTATGTAAACTAAATATAAATTAATGATTAGTGCAAAATCTACATACTGCCATTATGATGGAGGAAATAATATTTTGAATTTTACTATTTTCGTATGTGGTTGGATGAAGTTGAATTGGTAAAGATTTGTATGTTCGTTGCATTTTTGTTTGATTTAATTTTTTTACAATGATATGGGGCAAGGGGGGTCGAGACACCGAGACGAGGCTTACGTGAGGTTGCAGGGCTGATATTGGGGTTAGACCTGGGGTGCAGGCTGCTGTACAATGTACTTGGAGTATATGTTGGGATTTCTATATAAAAAAAAATCTATATAACAATTTTTTTTAAAAAATGAATTCATTACTAGGAAAAAAACTATTTGTACCGGTTATAATTAAAAACCGGTACAAATAGTATTTTTTTTAATTAAAAAACTTCTATTTTTTCCGGATTTCAACTAAAACCGATACAAATAGAAGACTATTTGTATCAGTTTTAGTAGAAAACCGGTACGAATAGATATTTTTTTTAATTAAAAAAGAGCTATTTGTACCGGTTTTTCCTGAACCGATACAAATAGTAATGTTATTTGTTCCGGTTATTATAACCGGTACAAATAGTAATGCTATTTGTATCGCCTCTATTTGTATCCATATTGAACCGGTACAAATAGGGCTAAAAAACCAGTACAAATAAGGGATTTTTTCACTAGTGATATAATATGACTATAACCATAATGAGTTTTAAATCTACTAGTTTAATTTTGGATTTCTTTGCTTATCTTTTATGTTTTCAATGTTTATGATTATATTTCTAATGTTGAAATCTAGCAGTTTTAACCACGTGTGACTCTTTTTTAGGCTGCAAGTTGCCATTCATGAAATTGCTACAAGTTCTTCCTTTTTACTCTTGCATATGATCGAACTCTATATTAAGATGGCCTAATACATCAGTCTTTTTTACTCCTCAGGTATGGTTCAGTTGAATACATTTTGATAGGATGCAAGGATGTTTTCATCATAATATGTTCTCTATTGCACTTTGAATATATTAAATTGAACTATGACTAATTCTCTCAATTACTCGATCACTTGCTTTACTTGTATTTTGATTGGAGGGAAGGAAAGGGTGGAGCTCCATTTTTTTGATCTATGTTTGGATAGCAAGATTGGAGGGAAGGAAGGGAAAAAATTGGAGAAAGGGAAGTGAAAATGAAGGAAAGGGTGGAGCTCCATTTTTTTCTTCTAGATTTTTTTTTTTTATTTTTGGTGGGTGAGGGGGGGGGGGGGAAGCTGAGGGGAGCTTTTTCCCCCTTTTTCTAAACAATTCTTTTTGTTAAACAAGGGAGCTTTTTTTACTCTCTCCATTTTCTCTTGTCCGGACAATGTGTATAAGTGATCATTAATCACAGTCCATTCTTGAAAAACATTTGATGTTGACAAGGGTCATATACTAATTGAAGTGCTCACCTAGAGGTGCCAATTCTACATGAACCCTAGCTAACCCTAACCCTTCAATGAGAGAGTGTAGTAGAAGATCTAATTTCAAGATGACCAACTTTGAAGGGGCTCATGTATCTCTACCCTCTAAGGGTGTGTTCTCTTCAACTTATATCATATCAGATCTCATAATATAAGTTCAAATTCTCACACATTTTCATATCTTATCATATTAGATCAGAAAAAATAAGACAAAAAGAGCGCATCCTAAATTAGTAGTCTTAAGTTGGATTTGCCTAGTTCCTTTATGTGTCCTTTTCCATTGTTCTTGAGTTAAGAGGTCCTAGTTACCTTATTCTCTTTTAGAAGCACCACATCAAGAAAATCTTCAGTCATATGCGATCCCTTGCATAATCCTTTCCATTTTCTCTTTACCAGATACTTCTTTTATGCAAAATTCTTTAGCAAGAATCTAAACAAAATCACTCAAACCACTTTCTCTACTCATACTTCAACCTTTTATGCTAGTTCTCTTTGTCCCTACCCATATATCATGGCAGATTTGAACCATTGAATGATAGTATAATATGCTCCTGAAAGGGTATGGCATAATGTATTGATACTTTTGGTCAAGAGTCTCAAGACCCATTCGATCCCCTAGACAAATATATTGGCCAGAATTCTAGTTATTGGTCTATGCTAGACCACATCACCCTTGGTGCATAATAAAGTTATAAATTATCTTTATTTGATTTTTCTCAACAACCCTTTTTTTTTGGGTGTGTCCTTTTCTTCAATTGCTACTGTAAACCAATTGAACTAGATGATAAACCTTCAACTAGCGGCTAGCACAAATTTCACTAATAACTTCGAGTCTTCGACTGTTTAAGATAAGACTTTTCATTATTTCTTCTTTCCCTCACATATTTTGGATCAGCTTTCTTAGTTATATTACTTCCATAAAGTGCTCTTCATCTCACACATAGTAAAAATAAGCCAATTGTACATATGCTGAATAAATATTCCAAAATTTACAGTAAGATGATTCTTTTTTGTGTGAATGGTACCTAGCGGTTGAGCACAAGGAACCTGGCCCCTTAAGGATTCACCCTCTAACTCTTTTAAGTAATTATAAGAATTACATAACACAAAAAAGGGTGGTGCAATTTGTGCGCTCTCCCCCCCCTTCTCGGGGTAGGGGCTGACACAAATTTAAATAATCTCCTGTGTTTATTGGTAATAAACTAATAATCCTATATTTATCTGAGAAACCGAATCAGTTACACCCTATTCACATGAATAGGGTGTAAGTTTAGATGGTAGCCCGGCCCTCAACTTTTTTTTGCTTATGTTAGTTGACATTAATGCTCATTAAAGGCTAGTATATTGTTAATAAATCTTTATTATGTTAGTATACTCAAAAGTTATGGGTACTTGAGTTAACTTAATCAATTGTTTCAATATGGTTACATTTGTCAATATCGTGTCAGTGTCGGACACAGGGTACGACAGGTTGGACGTGTGTCAGTGCTTCCTAAGGTTTAACCTGCGTTAGAACTGGCTGCGGACGTAGCTATGGCTATGGCTGGTGTTGATCTAGTTATTAATGTAAATTTGATAAAGAATTAAGTAGATCGTTATACGGCTGGTGTATTTATGAACTGTATGATTTGTTTCAGTCACTCTTTAAAACAAAATGTGAAGAGAAAGGAGGAAAGGGTTTCTAGGTTAGGCTTCAGTAATTCCCACAAGACGTGACCAACCAACCTAGCAAGTTGATTGTTGATATCTATGGTAATCCTCTATTCAACAGAACTATGAATTGCCTACTTAGATTTGTAGTCCCAAGCCCTAAGTTCAGGTATCTGATACAATCTACCTTTGTTATCATTAGGAATGCATTGTTAGTTGCTGGCTGTTGTTAAAAACTAGAGAAGTATTTTTTTTTCGGGATAATATAATTGGATTGCTCACGCTATTAAAATTTGTAAGTGGGTAATTCTGTGTTGAAAATCTGAAATGACTTGAAAAGTTGTCACACAATGACTAGGGTTTTTACATATATAGTTGTGGAGCAGATATGTCTAGCTGGTTGGTTTGCAATTAAATTTGAAGTCTCTTGCTTTCATTGCGTTGTTAAATTGTGTGGGAGAAAATTTTCAGTTTTGCGCACGTTACTGCAGAAGATTTAGTTGGTCGAGGGCCTTAAATCATTGCATTGTTGCTTTATAATTGGCATTTACATATTATCCTATATATATATTTTATATTTAAGAATTGAAGCTTCATCTTTTTGACGCAGATTAGATATGGGTCGTTTCTTTGCTCCGCAAGCATAATGGTATTTAAACTGCAGCTTGATCAGTCCGATCACTACTTCGAACTGAGCAATATCATCACTAGAAATTGGAGAGCCTTCCACTTTTGCACTCCTTCAATCTTCCTTTGTGTAACACTGAAATTTGGAAAATGTAATTTTGTAGGATTTTATGCTTCAGATAGATGTGGTCGAAGCTGCTAAACGAGTTCGCATGTGTTCTTACATCATTACATATTTACATGGTAATCTCGGGCTTTCTAATGGGGGCAAGTAAGCAGTTGCATTGGCAGAAAAGCCTTTCTGGGGTGAGACACTTCAAGTTACGTGGATACACTGATACAAAAAGTGCAAGGATACGGATATTGATATGATTCATAGAGAAATGTGAATCCAAAAAATTAGAAATGTGTGGATAGGAGAAAATAATATTTATGTATTTTATTTATCTATTATGTGGTCATGTCACATTTGGATAAGTAGCATGTTACCCGTCATACTGTATTTTTAATATAAAACTATTACATTTTAGATCAAACTTAAATATTTAGATAAAAAGTTATAAATTTATGGTAAAGAGTTGCTCGTATTTTTTGATAAAATTGTACTCATATTAAACTGCTTGATAAACTGACATGATAAGTTCCCAAATATTTTGAAAAACGATTATTTGTTCTTGCTTTTGTATGTTACATAAAATACACAACACTCGCTCGTCTCCTTGTAATTTATCTTTTGTATCAGCAGGAATGATTGAATATTTATTTGAAGGTATAATTTGTTTGATTTTGAAATTTAAGACTCAAATTGTGTAATAATGCCAATGGGTTACTCGAAACCCACACACTTGTTCCATGCATAGTGTTTTGCCATGCCCACACTGGTCTTATATCATGTCATGTCATGTCCATGTACTTGTATACCATATGCGCAAGCGGCATTTTGGGTCGTACTGACTCCATTGTATGAATATAATGCATGGGGCCTATGATTTCGCGAAAAGCGTGTATTGTAGTCATTGGTTTCAGCTCCCTGAAGCCATTTTGCACTGGGACCTATTTTTTCACCCCATTTTTTGGTTTTTGCATTGGGATACATTGGCAAGCTATTGCCTCAGCTTCTTGTGTTAAAAGAGTATTGTTCCTTCTAAAGGGACTTTTCTTCGGCGTCCGAGCTGAGTCGTACTATATTTTGCGCCACCTGACTCCATCATACAACTCTGATGCGTCTGAAATTCATCGTGAGACTCCTATTATCCAAGGATCTTGGATAGGTAATTATTTTAGGACATTTATGTTCCCTAGTCCTGATCACTCCAAAAGTGTTGGTTATAGCCTTTGATTTTAGCTTCTAGGAGGTAGTTTTTGGTACGGTTGTTTTTTTGACGTGCCTTTTTTCATGGTTTGAAGGTAGCACATGGAGGCTTATTGTCCCTTTTCGGGTTCTAAAACGAATTATAATGCCCTAAAAAAGGAATTTTTGGTATTTGGGTTGTGTTGTGTTTCCGGCCACTCAACTCTATTGTACAACTCTTAAACGTCTTGAATCCATCCTATCGAATCCTCGTCACCCTTGATCATGCCTCCATATTTCGAAAAATATCGTTCCTTGGGCCTGAGTATCTCGAAAAGTGTAGAGCCTTTATTTTTGGCTTTCAAGGGGCGAGTTTTCACCCCTCCCCCCTTTATCATGTGTTAAGGGTAGCACCGAGAGACTCATCATCCTTTTTTGGACATTAAAATGAAGTTTAGCGCCCTGTAAATGGACTTTTGGATTATTCAGCTCCATCATTCGTAGTAACGACTGGGATTATTATAGCATTCGGTTTTGACGTTTGGGAGATTCTTTCAGGGTCGGTTTTGTTTAACCCCTCCCTTTTTTTAACAATGGGTTAATGATAGAACATGGAGGCTTCGTGTCATTTTCTGGATGCGTGCTAAAACGAATTATTGTGCTCTTTAGGGGGGACTTTTCAATGTTTGAGTTATGCGGTGTTTTAGGCCATCTCCGACTCCATCAAACGACTCCGATGTGCCCCGAATATGTCATGAGACTCCTCGTAACCCAATGACCTTGCTTTTTTCCCAAATAATCAAGAGAGTGCATAGGCAGAGGAGAACATAGCAATTTAGTAAACTCTACTCACAAAAGGAAGTGAGGAACGTCTAATAATGTTCTAATGATCATTTAAAATAACCCACTTGCTCATCTAGCGAAGACTAATTTTGGACAATTCAGATACTTAGTTGACTAATTTCATACTTTATAATCAAAAGTTGAATAATCAAAAGTTGAATAATCAAAACTTTTGATTATTCAGATACTTAGTTGAATAATCAAAAGTTGATACATATAAAATTAAAAATGTAATAGTTGGTACCTATTAATGTAATTATTCCTATAATTTTTTAAAACTTCAATTTATATTCAATTATCACACTTTTTTGGGCAAGAGCAACTGTTATTCCACCGACAAAGAGCAACATGAGCCAACCAAGTAATACCATAATTTCAAGCCAAACCTCAATGTTAATAATGCCTACTTTGTTGAGGTAATACCAAGTTATTTAATCCATTTGAGAGGATCCAATCCTTTTTATCTTTTTCCCTCTATCCATCTATATTCATTGGCTGAATTAAATCAAGTGACGTGCAGTTGGGCACGACTCATGGTCAACATCATGAAAATAAAAAAAAAGTCCACTTTGTGATCAACTATTGGCGCAAAACATAAATCACTTTTTAGTTAATTCAATTCAACTCAACTCGTCTATAATTCAGTTTAATTCAGTTCAAATTAATTCAGTCCAAAAAAAATACAAAAACTCACTCTTTCACCATTGATAACGAAAACTGATATCCAAACTCAAAATATTTTTATCTATCTTTTTTTTCTAAGAAGAAGATTTCCGCAATCCCTTCCCCTCACATGAACGAGAGGATGCGGAAATCAAATGCTTAAGGTGCGGAAATCAGTAAATTTTTTTCTACTATTTATTTTTTTGTTTTTGTTTTTGAGTGCGAATATCAACATGTTACCTGTAGATATTGTTACCGTAGTCTCCAATTCACCGCAGTGGAAGCATTACGATACATGTACAGTCGTACAGACTACAGTTGCAGTATGACCAGTATCATTATTAGTGTAAAGTACAAAGTAAGTGACCCCACTTTCTTCCTCAAATTTTCTTGGGTTTTGTTTCCCCCTTCAATCAATGCTAAGCAACCTAACTTTCGGTTCATTCTGCACTCTTTTAAACACCCTTAATTTTCTTTCTTCTTCAATCTTCACTGCAGTACTTTATTTATTGTTTACCCAGAACTACAACCTGAACCACCCTCCTATATATTTCTTCCCCTCTTTTATTTATTTGGCAAAGCTCTTTTATCTCTTTGATTTGCATATTTATTCCATAGACAATGAAGCCCTCCAAATTTGTAAGTTTTCCTTTTTCTTGTTCTACTTTGCATATGATCATATATACTTTTACCCCATTTCTGTTGTATGAATTTCTAGGCTATAGTTTCTGTTTCATTAACATTTGATTGGAATGTACATAGAATTCTAGTAGTTCTGCAAATTGTTCTGCATTTTGTTTGACATGAAATGAACGTTCTACATTGGGCAATCAATGTCATTGCAGCTATGGCACTACTATATAGGCTATTTGCAGACTTACAATTTTGCCCTTTTTTTATTTTTTATTTTTAACTTTTTTTGTGTGAAAATGAGAAGCTTAGTTAATTTGTTGAGTATTAGTGGCAGTAGGAAAGTTTAGGGATAATATGTTTTGGTGAAGGAATCAGAATTGGGTCTTGGTAACTTAGCTCATTACATAATTCGAGATGCTAAAAGGACAAATTCATTTAAAAAACTTGCAACTTTATAAAAAGATGAATTGAGTTATCAAGGTTTTAGGGTTCCTAGTTATTCTGGAAATTTTCTTCTTGAAATCTTGAATTGTGTGTCTTGGAGCCAATCACTTATTTGCTGTGTTGAAAATGTATTTGTAGTTCTTAGACAGTTTAGAAGAGAAAATAGGTTTCTAGTTGTGCAATAAAGTAGAAGAAACACTATGTTTAGGGTTTAGCTAAAAATTTAAAGTTTTGGGGATTGATGATTTTTCCATTGTATCTTTGGAGTTGTTTTTTTTTTTTTTTGAAGGATTGTATCTTTGGAGTTAGGAATTCACTTATCAATAGTTTTCAGTTTGTGAACTTGAATTGGGATCCATCATTCTGAATTGCAATTCAAATCACCATTAACTTGAATGGGTATGAAGAGCGAATTTCAAAAATTTGGTAGGAGCAGCGAGCAGTTAGTGAACCATCTTGCTAGTTTCATAAGAAAATTTGGGATATTATTTTAATTACTCTTTATTCGTCTTGGTAGATCAAAGAAAGAAAGAATCATGCTTCTTTGAACAGTCTAACAGTATCTTATTAATGGATTATTAGACTTGACTTTTCCATTCTAAGGATAAGCAATCCACATTAGGCAACTCTAATACTAATGTTATAGATGCTGCAGTAGTGAAACTTCGATGCTGATTTTATCACTCAGAAGCTGAGGTTCATGCTATGTCAGTAGTCAGTACATAATTATAGCTGGCTTGTGATATGGTTTAGACTTTAGACCAGTATTAGACTATTGGGTTTTTGTTTTATTGGCATTCATTGAAGTATTTATCTATTACATATGGTCTTTTATTTTGAACTGTATCTACCAGGCAGCTCCTCTTGTTTTTAAAAGACGAAGATCCTTTCATCTCAAGATCATTTCTACTTTGGCTTTGCTCTGTGCTGCTGCATTCATTGGCAGTGCATTTATTGTAACAGATTCTAAGCAGGTACACATTATGGTTTGATGGTTTATTTTTTGATTGTAACTTTTATTGTGTCAATGCGTTTATTTGGCACGAACTTGTTTTTGTTGTAGGTTCCATGCTATTCCACTACATTTTCATTTGAGACTCCTCCTAGCCACTCTCCATTCCATTTTCTAGGCAGAAACTGCATTAGCTCATATTCATGGTTCCTTTGACTTTCAGTGTAACTAGCTGCTATTTTTCAATGAATATGGTGTCAAAACTTTAGAAAGTTTGAATAATAAGGAGAATTAAAAACTTCACTGAGAAATTGCAGTTTTTGGGTCATTCTTGTAATTGTATCATACCCACTGGCCACTGAGACTACTATAGTTGTCCGAAGTTTGCTGACTATTTGTGTTACTTATGAGAAATACTAAAGTAAATATCTGATTTAAACCTCTCATACATCATCGAGGACAACTTTAAAGAAATAGCTTTAATTGAGGCAAGAGGCTGATACGAACTTCAGGCAGATTACTAATTATAAATAAAAGAAAATTACAGCTGTTTGAAGGACAGTTATGCTCTGTTTGGATTTGATCATTTCATTTTAAATGAAGAATTTGGCTAAATTCAGCTGTTTGGGAATATTTGGAATTGGATTTGGTATGATTTGACTACTGTAGAACCTTTACCTTCTTTGCACTCTCATTTGTAATTGGGATGAAATCATGGAATGTTAGACATTTATTTTGTGAGCTTTCTTGTGACATAAAAGTTGGTGAATCACAGCCAGCTCAGCTGAAAGCTCTCTTACTCATGATATGGATGTTATAATTCATCAATCCATTGCTTTTTAAAAAAATATATCCTTTATTCATGATATGGATGCTACATTTCATCAATCCGTTGTTTTATTTTTTTTTAAACGTAATCTTTTTCTTGGCTCATAATCTTACATGAGTTGCTATATTGCAGCGAATCTCGCCAAGGGCCATGCTGAATATGTTTCAGCGAACAAAACCTAAGAAGTGTGAGGTTTGTTATGATTAATGGGGTTTCATTAGCTTGTAATATGGTATGGTACTGTGATTGATGACTATCCATTCTGTAAGACTTTAACATGTAATGTTTCCTTGTGTTGTATTGTCTTTCTTTCAGGGACAATGTAGACCTGTTGGAACTCAGGGACTGCCTAAAGGTATTATTTCAAGCACTTCAGACTTGGAGATGCGACCATTGTGGGGTACACCAGTTAAAAAGGTTAGCAAATATGATGTTATGGTACCATGTACTCTGGTAATTTTTTTATTTTTATTTTTAATTGCGAAGCAAGTGAGAGTAGTATTATTAAGCACAAACATCACCAAATTACATCAGTTCATTCCCTTACTCCAAGTGAACTAACCATCTAGGATGGACCCCTCACTAAAAGGAGCAGGGCGGCAAAAAAAAAAAAAAAAAAAAACCAACAGGGAAGACCTGTTTGAAAAAAATAAACATAGCACACTTAGTAGCAACATATACAGTATTTTAATATGATACAATATTTGATCCACATCTTGCAAGGAGTTATTCCAGAAAACAGAATTTCTAGCCTGCCAGATAAAGATCAAATATTGTATCATATTAAAGATCAAGAATAAACATCTTGACCAATTGTCCATGCATCCTTATAGAAATGAGTTCCAAAGCCATCAGGCTCTAGGGATTTTTTACCGTCAATAGAAAACATAGCTTTCTTGACCTCATCAACAGAATAAGGCCGAGAGAGCCACTCTTTCTGGTCCATGGACAGCTTGGGGCCCATAGACATGACCTCATCATCAACATGCTCCCTATTTGCCATCTTAGTGCCAAGAAGAAACTTATAATACTCCAGAAAAGCATTAGAAACACCATCATAAGAATCCTGCCAAGTACCTTTCATGTTTTCAATAGCAAAGACACTATTCTGCAATTCCTGGCTTTGATACTTCTGTGAAAGATGCTAGTATTTTCATCACCATGATAGAGCCAATTGATCTTTGCTTTCTGCCTAAAGAACTGAGAATAAATCTTCTGTTTCTGTCTGTACACTAGCCTCCAGCTCCTCATCCATAAAATCAGGACAACCAGGGTTAGAATGTACTCTGGTAATTGCTCATGTATCTTCTTCAATCATGAATTGGGAGAAAAGTTGAAAAGCTGAAACTCACATCAATTGACTCATATTGTACTAGATTACTAGTAGACTTATAGTCTTATACTCCCTCTGTAACATATTAATTGCAACGATTTGACTTAAAGTGAAAAATGTCAAAGTGAAAAGAAAGAAATTGAATAAGAGGAAAAATATTAAGACCCTATTTGGCAAATAGAGTTTAGATTTTAGCTGTTAGAGTTTAGAGTTAGAGCTTAGAGTTTTAACTTTTTTGACCAGTGGTTTTGATTGTTGATTTGACTGTTGTTTATGTAAATTTGTTTGGTAACACTTAGCTGTTTGATAAGAAATAATTTGAGGATTTGCAAAACTCGAATAAAAAGCTGCTCTTGGGAGCTTTTTGAGAATTAGAGTTTTGGTCCAAAAACTCTATTTCAAAACTCTCCCCACCAAACACCAATATTAGAGGCTTGAATAAGTCAAACCTCTAATATTGCTTTAAACCTTCTAAACTCCATTCAAAAAGCTAAATGCCAATCACCCCCCAAATCGTTGAAATTAATATGTTACGGAGGTAGTAGCTAACAATGTTATAGCTTTCTGATAGGTACGAAATGCTACCCCCTTGATTTCAAAGTGAAAGAAAAGAAATTGAATAGGAGTAGGTTTCAACAAAATCCTTTTCTGTTGATTGATTACTTTACGCATGCATTGCTTTCCACTTGCTTCATTGAATATTTCATATTCTTCTATCTGATGAGTTTCTTTTCCATATCACCTAGAAATCAAATATCAACTTGCTGGCCATGGCTGTTGGTTTAAAGCAGAAGGAAAGTGTTGATAAAATTGCGAGGAAGGTGAGAAGATTTTTTTTTTAGAAGTTATGGTTTCATAGCTTGAACTGCAAAACTGATTGCATATGCCTTCCTGCAGTTTTTACAACGCAATTTTGTTTTAATGCTTTTCCACTATGATGGAAATGCGGATGACTGGAGAGATTTGAAGTGGAGTACCCGTGCATTGCACATTGTTGCTGCTCATCAAACCAAATGGTACTCGCACAAGCTTAGTTGTTGCATCATGTCTACCGCATTTCTGTTTACATTACATTCCTCATTCTGTTCTCTTCAGGTGGTTTGCAAAACGTTTCTTACATCCTGATATTGTGTCTCGATATTCATACATTTTCCTCTGGGATGAAGACCTTGGAGTGGAAAATTTTAGTATTCAACGGTAATTTGACCTGGCTATAAGTTCTTGTCAGTTTCTTTTAGGCAGGTGTTGGTTCTGCTTCATATTATCTGCTATATATTTTGCAGCTATTTATATGTCATAAAGAAAGAAGGTCTAGAGATATCGCAGCCTGCACTTGATCCAGATAATTCTGAAGTTCATCACAAACTTACAGCTAGACAAAAAGGACCACTTGTGCACAGGTTAGCCGCCCATTTTATAAATCTTAATAGTAAAGTTAATTGTGAAATCAATATTCATGGATGCAATTGCTTTCATTTGTAAGAGCTAAGGCATGATGATGAGATAACTGTTTTCTTTCATCTGACCAATTGGTTTGTTCATCAAGGATTGCAGGTTTTTAGTGTTTGTCCTCAGCACTTATATTTAAAAACCAGTCTCTTAAAAAACTTCGTACTCATTTAGATAATTGAACTTGAATCTTAATTTACTTGCAGGAGAATTAACAAGGTTCTTCCTGGTGGAAGAAAGTGTGATGAAAATAGTACAGAACCTCCTTGCACAGGGTAACAACACTTCATGATTTTCATCTTCTCTTTTTCCTATACAAGTATATTCTTTTCTAAGATTATGAGTGTTGATAACCTCCTCAATTCACTTGTCTTTACTCTAAATTAAACAATTTTGGTGATTCAGGTGGGTGGAGATGATGGCTCCAGTTTTCTCAAGAGCTGCATGGCGTTGTGCTTGGTATATGATCCAGGTACACCTTCATCACCATAATAATACAATTTACCATACTATATTACACTGCAATTCTTTATGGAAACATTCCCTACTAATATAGTCTTCTATAATATGCTGAACCAAATGAAATAAACCATGTAGTCCAGTATGCTCACTTTATTGGGGATAACGTAATCCATGAGATGCAGCTGTTATTTGAGTACCTTTATACTTTGTATGTTTTGCAGAATGACTTGGTTCATGCATGGGGTGTGGACTTTCAGATCGGTTATTGTGCTCAGGTAAATCTCCACTACAAGAGTTTATGCCATTGGCTGAATTTACTGAAATACTGACTTCCGATACCTATCATTTTTTATTTTATAGGGAGATCGCACCAAAAAAATTGGAATTGTTGATTCTGACTATGTTATTCACTATGGCCTTCCAACACTAGGGGGCACATCATGGAACAAGGTAAAACTCCAATAAATTGCCAATAATGAGAAATTGGCTTAGTTTACTGCCATCTTTGAATTGTGGCATCAACCATGGAATCATTTTCTTTTCTACGTGAGATTCACTGTCCTAAAATGTGTACATTTTACGTATACTTTTGCACTCATGAACTGGTTACTAAATCTTGTCCAGCAGCTTAATGTTTGACTATGATTTGCTTCTTGATTTTCTCAATACTGTGATAGACAACAGGGGAAGGTACCCTTCTCTTTTACTTCCAAAACTGTAATTTAAAAGATTGCACCCTGTCCCTATAAGTACTTGTTTTCTTTTCACAGTAAAAGGGGAGCCATTGTCGTGGCTTTATGATTCAGATGTAAAATTACTCTTGGTGATGATAGCTCTTTATGCAGACTGGTGCTGAAGACTCAAGTCACACAGGTGAAAAAGTCGCTTCCTCAGCTTCATTACAAGGGGTACCTACACAAACACCTGTTGTACTCTCTAAAATATTGAAGAAGTCATAATTTACATTGATCATGTTATATTTGCAGGAAACATCGACGTCCAACAAAACTGATGCAAGAAATATGGTGAGAAAAACTATGAATGTCCTTTTTTATTTCATTTAGCAAGCACCAGCCTACATAGTTTCTCTATAAAAATCTTTGTTCTTTCTTTTCTGCTCAAGTTTTATATTTGGGAATTGAGAGTGTGTAGTGTGACGTAGCCCAAAAGATGTTCGGGTTTGGGGCTATCAATTAATGTATAAAAGTTGCACCTAGGCAAAGCAACCAGGGTTATGCACCTCTTTTGGTCTAGGCGACGCTATTTGAGGTGCGCCAAAAGGCACCTCAAGTGCTGCTTGAGGCACATACCTTTTTCTGTTTTTTCCCCACTTTTTATTCAGTTCGCGTCACTTACTTGAGGCGCACTAAGGCGTGGGAATCTTTATTGCATTATTTTCCCTTGAGCCGTTATTGCATTGATTGTGATTTTAAAAGAGGTCGGTGTTGGTGTAGGATGACCTTAATCGTAAGCGTTAAAAATAATATGAAGAATCTAGGTTTAGGGGAACATTTAACACTAAATAGAGGGGAATGAAGGAAAGCATTGATTGTGACTAATTGTTTTTTCTGTTGTAGACTAAAACCTAAATGAATACTCGGTATCTCCTTATTTTGTTAGACAGAGGGCATTCAGTTTTTTGTTTTTTTTTTTAATATATAAATAGAGTGCGCGCGATGAATTTTATTAACCTTCTTCTGCAGGTGCGAAAACAATCATTAACAGATCTAGAGAGATTCAAGAGTAGATGGAAAAAAGCTGTGAAAGATGACGATTGCTGGACCGATCCATTTCACCAACCTATGAAGAAGAATTGCTGATCTTTTTTTTAAGTCTGATCACAATTGATCTAATTGTTTATAATTGAATTATCCAAAAGATGCTACAAGAGAAAGCCACACATCTCCATGATAAGCATCAATTTGCCAAAAAGCTCATGCTACTACTGGATATATATAATTTCAAAAGCAGATAGAGGTTTTATCTAAACCTAATTACTACTGTATTTTTTGGATTCATGTGTGTACAATGTGAAATATGCAAACTTTGTAAGCTTGTAAGTTGTAACACACAGTTAGTAATGTATCCACACTGATTATCTATATATACGAGTTTGGTGTTTTTATCCCTTCTTTTTGTGCTCTCATTCTCCTTTTCCTTCTTGTTAAACCCTTTATAGTTTATATATACTTTTCTTTTTCCAAGGAAGTGAACTAAACTGAACTAAAACATGTCCAAAAGAACAGGGGCTTTGTGAACAATGGCTAAAGAAAAAAGATACTTGGGTATACAAGTTTTTCCAAGAATATTATCCTAAGACTTCCTATTAAAGATGGTCACATTTAAACTTATCACATTATCATCCAAGCTTGTAGCTTGCTTTGGACTGAAATTAACTGCAGGCAGCGAATAAGCCAAAGGTCACATGTTCACACGATTTTGCAGTTTCATGACTTCAGCTACTGAACAGGAATAAAAGAATATTCATAAACTTGGAATGGGTGGAAAAATTGAGCTATACCATTGAACTCATATGATATTTCAAGGAGACAAGGAGTGATTCACACTAGTCATAAAATTGTTGCAATACATTTTTCTAGCAAGAGATTTATCTGATCATATTTCTTTTCTTTTTTTGTTGTTCAAATGAGCTGATAAGCCACGGACAGAACTTTTCTGATCTGTGAGCATTGCTTGTTAAACCTTTCATTACAATTCAAGCACTAAATACTTCTTTGTTTACGAAGCAGCCCAGCAATGACTCTTCCAATCTCTTCACCGCTATCCTCCTGTACATGGTGCCCTGCCTGAAAATTTTGGTGGAAAAAAAATGCTTACAGCATTGTTTGAGTTTGTGAAAAAATAAGCACATCAGGTAACGAATCAATACCATGGGAAGTTCAACCAATTTGTGGTTCGACTCCTTGCAAAAATCTTCAACACCATCATAGTTTAGCCATCTATCCCTTTGGCCCCAACAGAGAGTTGTGCGAACTTTCCAGTCTTTATTCATGAGTATATTCCTCATCTCCTCGACATAAGCCTGTCATACAGAACGACACTATATGAGAGTGCAGAAATTACTCTTTAAGGCTTTGTTCTTTTGGACTTGATTTCAGACATGTCAGTCCAGTTAAGTTCAACTCTTGTTACATTCTTTAAGGCTTTGTTCAGTTGTTCTTTTGGACTTGATTTCAGACAGGTTAGTTCGGTTAAGTTCAACTCTTGTTTTTTTTTTTTTTTTTTTTTTTTTAAAGAAAGTTCAACTCTTGTTGAGTTTAGGCTTTAGTTCAATTCAGTTTAGTCTAGTTTAGATTCATTTAGTTCAAAAGAACAGGCCTAATTCCCTGCCACCCCCCCCCCCCCACCACTCCCCCACCACCTTTCCACCCCCAAGAGAACAGAGAAAGTCATTAGAAAGTAAGCTTACCTTTAACTGCTTTTTCATAGCTCTGCTAACTGCATTAAGTGCAAATCCAGAAGAACCTGAAGTGAGATAAGGCCTTCTATATACCATAGCATCATCTTCTTTCATTTTGTATGGACCAGAGCTAGTCAATGCTTTGTCACTTGCTCTAAGGGGGTCCTGGGTAAGTAGAAATGTAAATCAAACTTCCACCATCATCATGGCACACACTCACCATATAGGCTAAAATAATTGTATGAGCCGGCAATTTAAAGAAGGTACATGAGCTAGCCAATTAACATATCTTTGTACCTGAGAAAATATCTCTCCCAACAGAAAGTTGCTGAATATGGACAATGATGATGGCAAGTTGGCGTGCTTTGCAGTAATCTGTATAGATCAGAAAAAGAAAACAATGTCAAAAAAAAAGGAATTGAAATTGTACCCTTGTAAAGCAAATCTCCAGCATGAATCTAGAACACATATATCAGCAGAATCCTGTTTACCTAATGCAGCTTGTGGTATTTGGAAACAGACACTAAATTTTCTTTGATGTTTGAATTAAACACAAGTTAAGTAAATAAATAAACACATCAGGAAGGCAAGATAGGTTGCATCAGGAAACTTACCGGTGGATTGAGCATGATCAGATCATTGACTTTATCCTGATTATCAAATGCATATTTCACAGCCACTGGTGCGAAGTATCCCTGCAGCAAAGAATAGTCTTCGGATGATATTCCAGAAAGTATTACAATCAGGGTTATGTAATAAAAGAATGGAGTTAGTACCTGTACAACAATTGAAACCTTATTGGGAGCCATATCATCAATCAAAGTTTTCAAGGATGCAGTATATTCTAAAAAAGCACCAGCAGTTAGCAATGTACGATTTAAAAGTTTTTTTTCCCTTTAAAAAACTATCCATTGCATAAATCAGGAAGAGTGAACTCACCTTCCATTGTGTAGTCAAAACCATTTTTAGGCTGCGGCTTATCCGAAAATCCAAATCCTGCAAAGGAGTGGAAGAACAACATAAAAAGTAAACTTACAAGCATTTAATGTAACAGAATATAAATAAGTTGAAAGTGTTAATGATTTAAAAAATTACCTAACCAATCAAAAGCAATGACATGATAGTCTTTCGAAAGTATTGGAAGAACCTTGCGATATGAGTAAGCCTGTCAGAATTCATGCACTCGATCAAACATGGTTGTTCAGAAAGCAGAACTACAAGAATGGATTTATCATTGAACCGATAACAGCACATATATATTCTGTGTAGTCTTGCAAAATCATTCTAACAAAGCATCTTAATCTAGCTAATCTAAATTTAACTATGCCGTAATCCAAAATTTAAAATCATGGTCAAGTATCCATGACTGTTGCCAATTTGTCATGATTCAATCACATCACACTTATTAGTATTTAAATTACGATATAGGAACGAAGAAGGGTCATAGACTAAATAATGGGTATAGAGTCAATTGACATAAAGCAAACCTGTGATGGAAAACCATGAATCAGCACAACGGAGGGATTATCGGTACTTCCACTTTCAACACAAAACCATCTATTGGACAAAATGATATGTATGGGTAAACCCTGCAATTAACCACTCTTCAATTCCTGTATAAGATGAAGCTAGGCCACTAGAGCCCCACATGAATATATATTTAATATACACTACTCAATCAATTAATAAGAGGAGTTCACCTAAAAATGTCATCAGAAGCTTGAGAACTGCTGGCCATTTTCAACCCAAATATTGGATCTTTTGCCTTCTCTCCTGAACCTCGAACAGCTTTTATCTGTACAAAATGAATGCAAAAGAATGATTTCATACGGTAAGAATATCGGATGTGGATGGAAGCTAGATCATAGATTAGCAAGCTGAATCTGATGCAAAGCACTAACAACCAAGAATTAATCAATGAAACTAAGGTAGAAAAACACAAGTATGAAATCAAGTAGAATTGGCATTGCTCGTATATGCTTTGTTAACGAGGAATAAGCTCTTGTTATAATTGTCTCTGTAATACAGTAGAATTGGCATTGCTCATATATGCTTTCATAGCACTAACCAGTAACCAAGCCAAATGACATCTATTTACCAGTTTACAGTTTATCACTAAACAAGCTGAATCACCTATACAATGTCGCATATTTAGCTCTTTTTCACAGCTCTAATCATCAATCACTTAACTGCTTTCTGATTCTCCAAAATAATTTAATCTCAGTGAAAAAAATTATCAAATGAAATACACCAAGATTTTTGAAGAATTAGGTGTTTTCAGGTATGGAGGAGAGAAGGCAAGGAAAAATGAAACTGACCATTTTTCCTTGCTTGAACCATTCATCAGCAGGGCTTTCCCCATCTGCATACTTTCCTGCAACAAAAGAATTTTAATACAAGAATGAGATTATGGGTTACTTACTATCATTTTGCATGTGAGATTTAAGGGTGTAAAAGAGCAAATCATTCAAAATAATTTTAATACAAGAATGAGATTTTGGGTTACTTGTGTTACAATTATATTGATTATTTTGTCGGTTTACCTCCTTAAATCTCCCACTTAAAATGTGTGCAAAATGATTTGCTGCATTTAATTTGGAACTGAGGAATAACAACACTTGTGATAACTCATCAATAAAATTAAACTATAACTTATGGTCTCTCCGTCTCTCCAAATTTAATCAAAATACCATCATTAGGAATATTGTATTTGTATAATTTGTGGCTTAATTAGTGTCTAAACGTGTATAAAACATAGTACTCCGTAGTAATTAAGTTGTATTATTACAGGAACAGACATGCAATCAATAATCAGGCAATCATTAAAAAAACACAATCAAGTTTGAATTATATTCACCTCCACTAAAAGAGAACCCATCACCAGCAGAAACAGGAGCATCCAACAGGTAATAATCCTGCAACCAAAAATTTAAATAACCCCAAATAACAGTAAAAAACAAGAATTTCTTTCTTTTTACTAATGTAATTGCAACTTAAAATCATCGAATCACCTCTTCTTGGCTACACCTCAATCTAAATGATTTATTCTTTTTGGCAACATGAAACTTGGAATTGGGCAATTTAGCAAGAGGGTTAGTAGTAGAAATGTGACGAGAAAAATCAAAATGGTGGGATTTGAGAAAAGAGGTAGCATTGGGAGATTGAAGAGACATAGTAAATAGCAGTAAAAAGAACAAAGGGAAACAAGTGACCGTTGATGAAATGCAGAAAAAAGAAGGAAGAATGAATGTGTAGTGCAGTATTTGAAAAAGATGGATAGAATTTGTTTGGTTGTTAGCTAGCCAATGATGCCGCGCTAATTTCCTCTTTTTTCCCCGCCTTGTAAATTCTCTCTCAACCCAGAAATTCAGTGGCTGTGACGGAGTGGGGACTAGGGAGTGAAGTGATTTAGACATTTGTCCTAAATGGGGCCTCTCAAGTCTCAACCAAAAACACCACATGACCTGATGACCCAAACATCGAAATGCCCCCCTTTGAATGCACAATACTTGGTTTTAACTTTTAACACTTGATAAAAGACTAGGAGCCTCCCGGTGCTTCCCGTAAAAAGACGGGGCAAAAAAGACCGGAATGACATCTTAGAAGTCAAAACAAAAGGTTATAATCTAGTACATTTTTTGAATTTCTAAGGGCACGAGTATGGAAATATCATGTAACAACGAATTAGGGTATTTGGGTGATAGCGAGGCACAAAGATGGATTATGAATGCATCGGAGTCATATGATGGAATGAGATGGCCTAAAACAACACACGACTCACACATTGAAAAAATTGTCTTTAAAGGGCACGGTACTTTGCTTTAGCGCCTGAAAACAACAAAAGCATGCAATTACAATTCTTAACCCGTGATGAAAAGACCGGACAAAAAAAAAAAAACCACCATCCCCAGGATCAGCTTCCTCGAAGCCAAACCAAAATCTATAATCCAAAATTTTCAGTGTTTTTTGACAAACATGCAGGAACAACAACGTCGCAAATATCAAAGTAAGTAATAAGTTGGTAACACTACTTTAACACAATAACACCATCACAAATTCACAATTCACAAGTTCACAAGTCACAACCATTCCTTCAACGTAAAAGGTTGAACCAAACAGGCAAACACCGTAGGATATTTGCCGCATTTCTTCAGCTGTTAATCCCCCGAGAGAGAGCTCGGAGAGGCTAAATATGGCGTTTCAGAGTTTAAGGCTTCCTTTCACAACCTATTCTTCTTGTCGAACTGCTTATCGCTCTACACTTTTCTTCTTCACTAACCCCAATGCTTCGTCTTCTTCCGGTAATTTCTCGTCTTTCTTCTCATTTTTTATCTGTCCCCTTAAACTAAATGCTTCTCTCTTTTTTTTTTTTTTCTTTTCAAAATTAGAACATAGCTATATATAAACCTTTAAATTTTCCAATTTTAAGGTACTAGGGTTTGCTACGAAGTTTATTAATAATAATTTCTTTGTCGCTTCTCAGTTTATTTGCTAATTGCTGCTGTAAATAATGTATCCCCCTTAAATAGGCTAAATTTCAAGTTTTCAACCATGAAAATTGTGTTTTTGATGAAGCTAAATAAATTTACCCATTTATCTTCTTTCTGTTTTTGGGTTCATACAACTTAACATCAGCTAGATGGTTCAGAGTTGATCAGCATTGTTCCTTGAGAAGTTTTTCTGCAAAATCAACCAAGATTCCTCTATCAAAGAAGTAAGCTTTCAGGCACTGAAATTTTCACTTATTTGCGACTGTATTACTTTTATTGGTAGAGTTTCAACGGCCGTAGTGTCACTGCCCCAGCATTGCCATGGAATTTGTTGCACTCTATTTTTATGTGGTTGATCCATTTCCATGAACTGGTTTTATATGTTACAGATATGATTCTCATGTCATCTAATAATTGGTTCTAAAAAACTATGTCTAAGCAAAAACAACACATGTAGTTAAGGATTATAAAATGGTGGACACAATTAGATAGCCATTATGCTTTTACAATGTAGCAAGGAACTTTCTAGACATTTTGCTTTATAGGAAGATTTTAAAAAAGAAATTTCTTAAGATGGCAGGAAAATAAGCTTTTGATTCTATCCCTATAATGGTTGCAAATTGCTTTATATGTTGATGAGCATCATCATATTCGATGGAACCCTTTGAATATTTATCATAAACTCATCTAAGCTGCTTAATCTTCTTTTTTAGTTTGTTAAGGTTGGTGATCAATGCCTTTTTGTTCTTAATGTTTTTGAATAACTTGAATTTTCACAATTTTCTACTAGTAGCTTAACTTTTGTGAGTGTCCAAAGACTGCTTATAGAGTTATAGTAAGATAGCTTGTTGACTTTATTTTTGTTTGGCAAAGACTGATTTTTTTTTCCGGGTGTCTTCTCTCTTGTTGGCTTTCATTATGATTTGATATTGGCACGATTAGGAAAAGGAGACTGGATGAGGTATGCTTGGAGAGGTTTCAGCAGTATAGCCGAACCTTCATACAGTCATGGATTATACAAGGTAAAAGGTTGTTCAATCAGTACCATATGCTTTGATTGTGTTAGGACTTAGTTCTTAGGACTAACTGATGTGGAAACAGTCTACCTGCAACATTCAAGTCCCTCATATCCTAAAAAGTACTCCGTAAAAATAAACATGGGTCCAAACTTTATTATTAAGGCAGGGCCTCTGATTTCCTATCTCTTCTGAATTATTAAAAGATTAATGTTGAACTAAAACTATTGCAAATTTGCAATTTAATTCATGGATGGCATGCTGATATCCCTTCAGTTTATGGTAACCATGGGTCTGCCTCAAAATTTGTGATTGTATCTAGTACTTTTGTGATTTTGTATTTTTGTCAACATGCATTATCTATCAAGCACTTTGGTTCAGGAAGCTGATTCTGTATTATTCTCAGTCATATGGAACCAAATATGTTGGTGTTAGTGTCTTACACGTCTCATGGACTCATGGTATTTTACTGAAATATTAAATTTGGAAAGTTCCTAATGTTTTAAAGCTATGACATTTGAACATTGTCTACTATCAAATAATATTGCACTTGCTGAGCTAGAAATCTGTTTTTGGTTACTTAACCATAGTGTATATTACTGAAGCACACTAGCAGTCTGGCACCAATGATGAATTGGTCATTTCCTTTTTCGGAGTCATGGTTATGGATGTGAATGAAATACTATACATTGCCTTAGTCTCTATGTAATACATTGGACATGCACATGGTTTACTCCACATGAAACAAACATGTCACAGTGCTGGTTTGTCAGTGTTTAACTTTTGGATTACCTTACAGGAAAGCTGATTCTTTTGTTTCCTCTTTGGTTGCAGGGAAAGTTCATGTGAACGGTAAAGTGGTGAATAAAGCCGGTACACCTGTCTCAGATGAAGCTGTTGTTGAGATTATTGCCGAAATTCCCAAATATGTATGTAGGTGATTACTCTGAAATGGAACCCTGATGCTCTTGATGTTTCATTTCCGTGCACATTATAATGTAGAATTACACAATTACTTGTATGCTGAGATCTTCTTCAGAGCAGGACACAAGTTGGAGGCTGCTATAGAGCAGTTGGAGATCGATGTCACAGGAAAAGTTGCTCTTGACTCAGGATTGTCCACTGGTGGATTTACTGATTGCCTGCTCCAGCACGGTGCTTCTTATGTATATGGAGTTGATGTAGGTTATGGGCAGGTACTCATATAACTCTTGCTGCTTTTAAATCTTGAAAGTTAAATACATCCCCTCCAAGGCAAATATTTTAGAGGAATGCTAGGCTCACTTTCAAATTCCACTCTCAAATTTCACTCTCAACATAAATAAGAGTATAATTTGAAATTGATATAAATTGTGCCTTTTTTTATAAAAAAATTATTCAATTTACACTTGTCACTTGTATAATGAGAGTGAAATTGAGAGTTGAATAAATGAGAGTGAATTTAGCATTTCTCAATATTTTAAGGTCAATATAATTGGGACTAGGGTAACATTGACATGATTCTAATGCACGTTATGGGAGGCTATCAGGAAAAAGAGATTATACCCAAGTTGACCATGGCTCCTATTTTTATTTTGTGAAATGACGTGTAATTTTTGTTAAAAAAGAAAATCAAGGATCATTGTTTCACCTTCTTACTAATCTATTGGCTACTCTTCTAGTAGAAATTGCTGATAAACATTGAAATATGCACCAGGTGGCGGATAAAATTCGACGGGATGAGCGAGTTTCTGTTATTGAGCGCACAAATTTAAGATATCTTCCTGGACTTCCGCAACAAGTTGATTTGGTGACTTTAGACCTTTCATTCATTTCCATACTCCTGGTATGTTGAAGCTGTTATAATTACTATTTCTAATATTTTGACAGGTTATTTTGATGGCATGATAATGCATTAATGATGTTCTATCAATTAATGAACTTGTATTCTGGCAAAGTGGTCTCTTCAGTCTAATCATTGGAATGTTATAGGTGATGCCTGCTGTGGTTAAGGTGATGAAGGAGCATTGCACTCTGATAACCCTTGTGAAACCTCAGTTTGAAGCTAGGAGATCTCAGGTAAGTGGTAATAGCTTCTTTTGCTAACAGCCTGTCACTATATTCATATCCTTCAACTTGTTTGCCCTTCCATTAAAAATCTTTTTTTTTTATAAATAATTTTTTAAATCTTTCTAACTCTGGTCTTCATGTTTTGAACTAGTAATTTATTTATTTTACTAATAGTAATTTCGGTTCTTGGGATCCATGGTATAACTGCCTGGAAACAAATTCCGGGGTAGTATATACTAACTTTTAAGCTGACATGTATATACTACCCCAGAATTTATACTGCCCGACTTTAACTGTCAGGCAGTCATCGATCACGTGCAAACATGTGTTTATCTGTATGGATGTGATTTGGGTGGTGGTGTTGTTATCAGTGATGATGATTATCTAAAATCTCAATATGAAACCAATTGTGTTTTTGTTTTTGTTTTGGGGACTGTAAAAACAGAGCAGAAGTAATCTGACTTGTTCATTTCAATTCACATTGCAGGTGGGAAGTGGTGGTATTGTCAGAGATCCAGAGGTTCACAAAGAGGTATAACTCTTGTTTAACGTATGATGTTCGTTGAATAATTCTCCCAGTTCTACTTGGAAATTTTGTGTTGATGAAGTAACTTTTTTTGGGGGATTTTAATTAAACTGGTTGCTGCAGGTTTTAGAGAGGATCATAAATGGAGTGCAAAGTTTTGGGTTCGAAAGCAAAGGGTGGATAGAGTCCCCTTTAAAAGGTGCTGAGGGTAATATAGAGTTCTTGGTTTGCTTTGAGCGATCAGCTGAGGAAGTCGTTTAGTTATCTTATCATTTATCTGAGGCAATGCACTCTGTGATTTCTCTTAATGAAAGGATAAAACATTTGGTTTCTGACATCGACATCCTCCTGGGGTCTTCGTGAAAGGAAACGACAAAACACCTCAGGAGAATATACTATGTTGATGAAGGAGTAGTTCAGAAATGAATGGCTCGTCAACTGCAATGATGTTGCTGTTAATCCATTATGCTTGATACTATACGGATGATGATTTTGTTTAGCATATTAAAAATCTATGTTCTACACCAGGAATCGGTCTGAGATAGTAAATTTTGTTACACGACTATACTGATGATTGATTAATGTTATAATACTCTGTATAATTTTGAGTATTCAGGTCACATTTTGTATTTAATTCCGTTTCATTGAATTATCGGGTTTAGTTTAATTCAATCCAAAATAATAGGCCATAGTACTTTTGTTCCAAAATAAACGGCCACAAGTGAGCTTCCTTTGAGTAGCTATTTATGAAATAATTCTATGTTGTAATTGTACCTTAGCAAAATCAAAGTACGTTGGATAATTTTTTGAGCTCTTTCAATTGCATTTAACAAAAAAAATACAAGGTCAGATTCAACCTTCCGGGTGTTAAATTATGATGTAATTGTACCCTTGCAAAATCTAATGGAGTACTTCAAATAATCTCTTGAGGCGTTTTCATTCCATCAAAATCAGCCATAACATAATTGGAGGTAAACTTTTGAGGAAGAACAATATGACAATTGACAAATAGGGTAATATTAAATATTGCTCTAAACCTTCACCCAACTTTTTCTGCATAAATTTAGTCATTCTAATTACATCAGCACCTATTATTAAACCTCACCTATTAAAAGCTTGCTGCTGGTATTATTAAAAAATGTGAAGCTATTAATATTACAGATTGCTTGTGCTATTTAGATAGTGGCAATCATCTTGGGACATACAAGTACTAAGAAACTACAAATGTGGCTCATAATCTACTTAACAGTTTGTTATATCAATTACATATTTACGTGTCATAGTTACTATCAACTTCCTTAAAAAAACAGTTATAACAGCTTAGGTGCCTGGAATCTTAACAATCCCGCCTCCTTTAGGGGATGTGGAGGGATAGTGAGAACTACTTGTGACATGGAACTGCCATCTGAAGGGGCATCTTTAGACCAACAACCTGGCTTACAACTGAGAGCCACGATATGAAATAAGAGTCTCCCCCAACTTTATCTTCGGGAGGGGTATTGCTTTGTAGTAGCTTCATCAACTCACTCGTTCCACATGGATGTAGTGTGTACCATGGTCTATTCAAATAGGGATGCTCCTGTAATTTTTGAACTATCAAACATCGGTGCAATTCAATCAAGATGATCTGAAATCGGTTTTTGCAAATGTGTTTCTTTCATTCTAAAATATACATCAAGATACTGTATGAACAACTACAGCTATGTTTTGGTTTGACTGAATCTTGTTGATGTTATCTACTTACTCTGTACCATAAAGTTTGCTACATTTACTTTTTCATACTTTCAAAAACACAGCTTTAAATTAACATTAGCTGTATATACATATATAATAAAAAAAAATTATATATTTAAAAAGTAGATATTAAGCCAAATCAAACCATTTGATTATATTTTTTCTTATATGTGATAATTCTCCGACAGTCGTCGAAAAAAAGACCACCAAAGTCAAACAAATCTAGACCTTGTTAATTTGACTTGACTTTTATTGTAAATAAAAATAAACCTTTTAAAAATTATTTTATTGTAATATTAATTCATTTTAAATATACCTAAATTAATTTAATGTTTTAGTAATTTAAAAATCCAAAAAAAAAAATTGAAAGTACATCTTACATTCACGTGATTCATACACTTTTGAAAAAATCATAAATTAAATCTCTTACACCCCCAACCTCCATTGAAGCTTCAATCCAACCTTCATCCCCAACCCCCCCATCTTCACCCGCAACCTCCATTGAACCTTCAATTGATAAATCTCCAACGTGATTAATATAATATGACCATTGTAGATCCAAACTCCATTGAATCATTCAACTTCCATTGAAAGAGTAAGTGCAAAAATTTCAGAAAATGAATATGTAATTGTCGTAGCGAATTAGTCAAAACAAACAAGTCCTCAATTCAAGCAATTAATTGGCTATGTGATTCAACCTTCAACCTTCAACCCCAACCCCCATTGTAGATCCAACCTCCAATGAAGGAGTAAGTGCGCAAAATTCAAGAATTTGAATAACTAATTTCCATTCGTTAATTGTGGTAATAAATTGGCCAAAACAAATAAGTTTTTGATTCACAGATTTAAGCCATTAAGTGGTTCTGTGATTTTTTGTTATGAGTTCCATGGCTACTAAAACCTAGATGAAGAAGGAAAGAAAATGATAGTAATTGCGTTGCGTTTTTATTCGTCGTGGTTTTATTTAGCAATGTCCACGAAGTAATTGGACATTACTGGAAAGAAATTATACACATATTTTAAAAGCAGTCTGTAACATTTTAATAGAAGTAGAGTTAATCATATGTAATGTCCATAACAAGATTTGGACATGTCCATAAGAATTCGAATATTAATTTAACTTTTGAAAATGTTATGTCCAACTTATTTATTGTTCATTGTATATTTGTAAACTTCCCAAATTTCAAAGATTTAATTACCATAAATCCATAATACATCACTTAACAAACATATTCAAATTGTTTTTTTCAAGAAAAAAAAAAAAAGAGTTAGATTGCTAATAGTTACCAAAATTTTGGTAATATCCACATTTTTAATGACATTACCCATGAGTCATCACAACCCTTTTCTGATCTATGGTTGTGTTCGGTTCGTCTGATCTGAATTTTTTTTAAAGGAATATTTCTGATTTTTATTACTTAACTAATGTCAATAGTAAAACATGCAATGTCAATAGTAACAAACTTGAAAACTACAAAATACTAATGTCAATACTCCAACTATATATATAAATTAAAATTAGATGTTCCAAAAAAAAAAAACCAACATTATTAGAAAATTTTAGTTCAGTCGGTGTCACTGTTTTCACTTTCCATACGATAATTCTTTTAGAGATCACCTTCTTCATCAGATGAATTTAGGCAGCCACCTCGACCCGGTACGAAACTAAAACCATCTTCATCATCCTTTGAAATACGGTTTTTCGCGGCGGCTCGAATTTGCTTCATTTTTTCAACAGTGAAGACATCTGGGTGTAGCTCCTTCAGCGTCTCTTTCACAACTACACTTTCCAGCTCTTAAGAACCAAGCGTTTTTTCGGGTTTAGGCTTAAATGTCCGATGTTGGGATGAAGATGGATCGGACACCTGCTATAGAAATTCAGTAATGATAAAGAGAATCATGTATGCATATGGACACCTTAAAACAACTTTTGATAATGTCCAAAAGATGTTATGCATATTGGCAACTAAAAAGGAACGAAACAATATATTATCGACATTCAAAAAAGTTTTATGGTCATTGCCAGTAACATCTATGCAAAGATCAAGTATGTTTGGTAATATCCAAACGATGACGTTGGATATTGCCAAGTAAAAACAGAATAGAGCAAAATATTAAGGACTTTTTAAAACAGGTTTACGGACATTATCAGGACATACGTGATGTTGCATTAACATTTATGTATATGGACATCTAAAAGCATCTTTTGCTGATGTCCAAAATATGATACTAATATTGCCAATTAAAAATAGAATGCAACATACTATGGACATTCAAAACAGGGTTAAAGTCATTGCCAGGACACACATGTATGATTTTGCAGTAACGCGTGAGCAGATCAAGCAAGTTTGGTAATTTCCAAACGATGACTTGGATATTGCCTAGATGACACACAACATAACAAAATATTATGGACATTCAAATCAGATTTGTGCACATCGCCATGACACAGACATGAGATGTTGCAAAAACATCTATGCATATGGACATATTATGGTATTGTCCAAAACATATTATCGATATTGCCATATAAAAACAGTACAGAACAATATACTATGGACATTCTAAACAAAATTATGACCATGTCTAGGACAATGTTCTTTATACCTGATTCTGCTTTGAGGCATGTTTCCATGTTGCAGCGTCTTCATCATAGGTATAACCCAAATGTTTTTAATTGTGGCGATGGTGAATGGTCGAGAATCGATTCTATCAATGATTTCATCCTCTAGTTCCACCCTAAAGTGTTCAAACACTTTAGTGAACCACATACCATAAGGAAGACAACTTTTAATCTTTGGATTCTTTTGTGCCACGATCATGTAGTGTATAATGAAATGTGGCATGTTCATGTTGGTGATGATACAATACATGGTCTTCATGTCGATCACGGAAGATTTTATCCCTTTTCGGAAGATAAATGTGGATTGCAAGAACAATAGCAACAATCGAGAATTAAGGGGCAACTCATCAACTGTTGCGTTGTCATTGTCGGATTCCGACGCATCCAACAGCAACCTCAGACAATCGTAAGTTGTAACCCCTTAAATCACTCCAACGGTTCTTGACCTCGACGTGGATAGAGGAAGGCAACTCGAGAATCTTTCCCAACAAAATGGGATTCAAGACGATCTCCTTCCCTTTAGCCCATGTATGAATTACATTGGGTTTCTTCTTTGCATCATCGAAGTGCGTGTAAAACTGACGAACAAGATCCTGATACATAGGGAACTAAGACCCTGCAATTTATCCCACCTCTGAACTTTGAAAAAGTTTGTCATAAATGTCGACTTTTTGTCTTCAAAAGATTTGCAGTCTATGTATTTCCCTGTTGCAATTGGTCTTAATGCAAAAACTTTAAGGTAGTTAGCCTTGTACAAGCTTGTCTTGAAGTGGTTGTCTGACACTCCTCTACGTTGGGATCCCAAATTATGTTCATCACTTTAAATGCTATTTCAAAACAATAAACTAATTTTAAAAGGTTTATTTATGAATTTAGGATCACAGTATAGAGAAGTACCTTAAAATTTTTGCATTAAGACCAATTGCAGCTGGGAAATACAGACTACAAATCTTTTGAAGACAACAAGGCGGCATTTGAGACAAACTCTTTCAAAGTCCAAAGGTGGGATAAATTATCTGGGTCTGAGTTCCCCATGTACCCGGATCTTGTTCGTCAATTTTACACGCACTTCGATGTGCAAACAAGAAATCCGATGTAATTCATACATAGGCTAAAGGGAAGGAGATCGTCTTGAATACCATTTTGTTGGGAAAGATTCTCGAGTTGTCTTCCTCTGGAGTCCACGTCGAAGTCAAGAACCGTTGGAGTGATTTCGAAGGGATTACAACTAACAATTGTGTGAGGGTGCTTTGGATGCGTCAGAATCCGACAATGACAAGACATCAGTTGATGAGTAGCCCCTTAATTCTCGGTTGTTGCTATTGTTCTTGCAATCCACATTTATCTTTCGGAAAGGGAGAAAATCTTCCATGACCAACATCGACATGAAGACCAAGTATTGTATCATCACCAACATCAAGATGTAAATGCCACATGTCATGATACACTACATGGTCAGGGCACAAAAGAATCCAAACATAAAAAAGTTGTCTTCCTTACGGTATGTGGTTGACTAAAGTGTTTGAACACATTAGGATGAACTAAAGGATGAAATTATTGATATAACCGATTCCCGACCATTCAACATAGATACAATCACAAATCAATTGGGTTATATCTATGATGAAGACGCTGCAACATGGAAACATGCTGGAATAAAGCTTGCCCAATGCGGAATCAGGTATAAAGAATATTGTCTTGGATATGGTCATAATTCTGTTTTGAATGTCCATAATAAATTGTTTTGTACTGTTTTTATATGGCAATTCCACAATATCCATAACATGTTTTGGACAATAACATAAGATGTCCATATGCATAGATGTTTTTACAACATCTCATATGCGTCTTGGCAATGTCCACAAACCTGATTTGAATGTCCATAATATTTTGTTATGTTGTGTGTTATCTTGGCAATACCCAAGTCATCGTTTGGACATTACCAAACTTGCTTGATCTACTCATACATGTTACTACAACATCATACCTGTGTGTCCTGGCAATGACCATAGCCCTGTTTTGAATATCCATAGTATGTTTTTGTATTCTTTTTTTAATTGACAATATCCATATTATATTTTGGACATCATCAAAAAATGTTTTTAGATGTCCATATGCATAAATGTTACTACTAACATCACTTATGTCATCGTAATGTCCATAAACCTATTTAAAAGTCCATAATATTTTGTTATGTTATGTTTTTATTTGGCAATATCCAACGTCATCGTTTGGACATTACCAAACATACTTGATCTTTGCATAGATGTTACTGCAATGACCATAAACCTTTTTTGAATGTGGATAGTATATTGTTCCGTTCTTTTTTACTTGTCAATATGCATAACATCTTTTAGACATTATCAAAAGTTGTTTTAAGATGTCCATCTGCATACATGATTCTCTTATCATTAAAGAATTTCTATAGCAGGTGTCTGATCCATCTTCATCCCAACATCGGGCATTTAAGCCTAAACCCGAAAAAACGCTTGGTTCTTCTTCAGAGCTGGAAAATGTAGTTGTGAAAGAGATACTGAAGGAGCTACACCCAGATGTCTTCACTGCTGAAAAAATGAAGCAAATTCGAGCCGCCGAGAAGAACTTTATTTCAAAGGATGATGGAGATGATGAAGATCGTTTTAGTTCCGTACCGAGTCAAGGAGGCTGCCCAAGTTCATCGGATGAAGAAGGTGATACCCAAAAGAATTATCGTTCGGAAAGTGAAAACAGCGACGACGACTGAACTAAAATTTTCTAATAACTTTAGTTTTTTTTTAACATCTAATTTTAATCTATATATATGGTTGGAGTATTGACATCAGTATTTTATAATTTTCAAGTTTTTTACTATTGACATTAGTATATTTTTGTCCATATCCATTGTCCGTGTGCTATTTGAATAGCCCAAAAGCAACTTTGACAATGGTGTATCATTGAAATATTGCGAACAGCTTATTATTTTGACGATTTCCATATATAATATTGGGCATTGCCAACATAAACTTTGCTAATGATATTTTTTATAGTATTGTGAATTGATTTCTCGGTAGGGATACATTACCTTAGTAATAAAAAAAATTATACAATAAATGTATGGAATATTAGTCCAGATAAAAAATAAAATCAGAAATATTCTTTTAAAAAGTTAATAATAATTCAAATCAGATCTAGTAAAATTCAGATTAGAAAATTTCAGATCATATCAGAAAATTTCAGATCAGATTAGAAAATTTCAGAGCATATCAGATGAACTGAACACAACCATAGTATGGTTATATACAATAAATATACAAAAATGCTACCAAAATTGCATGCTTATATAGTAACGATATATCCATAATATTGTTTGGCTATTACCATTCAAAAACATATTCAATATGGCTTACAGGCCATCATTAGTTTAATTTAGCTTTTGCTCTTGCTATTGACCGATGACCAATTTATATGTTGATGTCCTTTCTCTTTGGTAATCAACAAATTGAAAGATGGACAATACATTCCATGCACTACATAGAGTATATAATTAAATAGTTACAATGCATTATTTTATATTATATATTTTATTTATCCAATGCACTTGACAATGGCATATCCAAAGGCACAAATAATGTTATTAAGTAATACTACCTTCGTTTTTTTTAGTTTACTTAATTTGGCTTTGTCACTATTCACAAAGTATACTTTGACTATCGTTTGTGATTTATACATAAAATAAAACATAGTCATTTGAGGTCTCGTTGGATTCGTTTCAAAATGTAGTTTTTTAATATCTAGTTTTTATAATTTTTACAAACACACAATTAAAGATATTAATCTTCGAAGTTTTGTCTCGTCAAGTGTGAAAAGTGAAGTGAGTAAATTAAAAAAAAAACGGAGGGAGTATATTTTTAAAATCTTTGAATATATTTTGAGGTTTCATATAAGTAATGTTTGTCAAGTTTTGCTAAAAAAAGATGTGGTGACCCATGGGTAATGTCATATTAAAAATGTGGATATTACAAAAATTTTGGTATCTATTAGCAATCTAACTCTTTTTTTTTCTTGAAAAAAGCAATACGACTATGTTTGTTAAGTAATGTATTATAGTAATTAAAACTTTAAATTTGGGAAGTTTACAAACATACAATGAACAATAAATAAGTTGGACATAACATTTTCAAAAGTCAAATTAAATTTAGATTCGAATTCTTATAGACATGTCCAAATCTTGTTATGGTCATTATATATGATTAACCCTGCTTTTATTGAAATGTTACAGACAACTTTCAAAATACATGTATAATTTAATTTCCATCTGGTAATGTCCAATTACATTGTGGACATTGTCAAATAATACCAGCGACGAATTAAAATGTAACGCAATTACCATCATCTTCTTCCTTCGTCATCTACGTTTTAGTAGCC
Source organism: Salicornia ramosissima (assembly GCA_951394345.1). Taxonomy (NCBI): domain Eukaryota; kingdom Viridiplantae; phylum Streptophyta; class Magnoliopsida; order Caryophyllales; family Amaranthaceae; genus Salicornia; species Salicornia ramosissima. The sequence continues at coordinate 3,206,466 of OX596237.1, forward strand.
ATGGAACTTATAACAAAAAATCACATAACCACTTAATGGCTTGAATCGAGGACTTGTTCGTTTTGACCAATTCGCTACCACAATTAACGAATGGAGATTAGTTACTTATTCAAATTCTAAAAAATTTCGCACTTACTCCTTCAATGGATCCGGAGGTTGGATCTACAATGGGGGTTGGGGATGAAGGTTGAAGGTTGAATCACAGAACCAACTAATGGCTTGAATCGAGTATTTGTTTGTTTTGACTAATTCGCCACCACAATTACATATTCGTTTTTTTGCACTTACTCCTTCAATGGAGTTTGGATCTACAATGGTCATTATTTTAATCACATTGGAGATTTATCAATTGAAGCTTCAATGGAGGTTGGGGATGAAGGTTGGGTTGAATCTTCAATGAGGTTGGAGTTGAAGGTGGTTTGAGGTTGAAGGTATGAGTTGAGGACAATTAGGTTGGAGATGAATCATGATAATGAATCTATTTTATTTTTTTTGGATTAATGATTCATGTGAAAAGAGATTTAATTTCTATATTTATTTTTTTGAATCACGTGAATGTAAGATGTAATTTCTTTTTTTTTTTTTGGATTTTTAATTTACTTTTTAAATTACCAAAATATTAAATTATTTTAGGTATATTTATTATTAAAATGAATTAATATTACAATAGAACAATTTTAAAATGTTTATTTTTATTTAAAATAAAAGTCAAGTCAAATAAACAAGATGGGCGTCTATATTTGTTTGACTTCGGTGGTCGTTTTTTTCGACGACCATAAAAGAATTATCAATGAAATCAGATAGTCAAAGTTACATAGTGAATAGTGACAAAAGTCCTTGTGTAGCAAACAAACACGGACAGAGTCAAAGTAATTGCTTAGTTTAACTAAACTAAAAGTGCAAAATTTTGTGACCTAATATGTGTACAAGAGAAGAGGATGGCAGAGATGTCTACTAAGTTCATTTACGAGCATGAAACTTAACTAACATAAATCTTCTTGTCACTGAAACATCCTGAAAAGTCTTCCCATAGCTAGGTATTCGCAAGTCATGCTACCATCTTACAAGGACTAAGAATATACAACCAAAGAGAAAATTTTGAATAATAAAAAAGTTGAGTTATGTCGGGGCAGAAAGGCGAGCTAGGCTTGGAACCCAGAGTGTAGTGTTTTGAAGGTTAAGACTTAGTCCAATTTACTCGCACATCAAAAGTTATCATTATCTGTTTTTCTCACATTATGCAAATTGTGGGTGAATACTCCTCCTATGTATGGGCTTGCAAACTTTCTGCAGCTCTTAATACCTATATTACTAGAAAATTAAGTTGATTTTAAAGCAAAAGATCAGCAGCTTTCATTTCAACTTTCAGAAAAACCCCATAGGCCACATCATACACACAGTATTGAAGGGTTTGATGTATACAGGAATCACACAACATTTAATAAGTAAATTAGTGGAAACCATAGCGAGTTGATTTTTTTTACCTGTTGAGTTATAAATGTCCACTTTGCTTCAGCGAGCACCTCAACAGAGCTGGGAGGAAGATCTCTTTCTATTTGATCTAACGTTAATGTTTGTCCATCTGTACTTCAACAAATCATAAGCTTCGAATGATCAGATCTACGTCATGTAACATCACTCAGTCACTCATCAGTCATCATAGAACAAAAAACCACTTTGTTATGTGAATTGGCAAAGGTTTACACACAACAAACAAACAATTTACACTCAGTCACTCGCCTCCTATGTATTATTAATCTACCTATTGAAGCAAAGCATGATTGCATAACAGACACATACCTGATTTATACCCGCGAAAATATAATACTGGAATTCTGTAGGAACTGCTGTAAACTATATGGAAGTCATAGTAATGCACATCCTCAGCAGCCTGCTGAACCTGCAAAACAAAAGCAAGTAAAAGATTTCTGAATCGGCATATCAGATTCTCGCAAGAATTTTCTGTAACCTAATCTAGTCTCTTGCAATAGAATACTATGCCATGGGAGCAAATGAGTGAAGCAGTTTTATACCAGCATTGCAGGATCAGTACAATCCTCGGTGGTCTCTAAGCAATCAGGCTCTTCCTCTACAGCATGAAGAGCCGTTTCGCCATCTATCTGCATAGATTATAAAAAAAATCAAACATAAACACATAGACAATATACCCCATCATTCTTAAGAAACAGACCTTGTTAGAACTCAATATGCACATCTTCTCCAGTGATAGATATCCATCTACCTGCAATCAAACAGTTTAAGACTTTAAGTTTAAAGACTGAACTGAAGCCTTTGCAAAACCAGCTGTGTATAGAGAAGCACCAAGAGTATGGATATAGTGTGATTTAAACAAGGAAAAATGGAATTAAATAATCCCACCTTTTGATGATCCGCTCAAAATAATCTCACCTTTAACTTGTTCCAAAATAATCCCACCTTTATATATCAGTTGATATAATCCCACTTTTAATACTTCTTCTCAAAATGGACCCAATTTTGGGTGACATAGTTCATTTTAAGCAGATGATATATAAAGGTGGGATTATTTTGGAATAAATTAAAGGTGAGATTATTTTTAGCAAACCACCAAAAGGTGTGATTATTAAATTCTATTTTTCCTTTAAACAAAGGTTCAGTGTATTTCATCCAACAAAATCTAAACCTGGCATAAATCAAGAGTAAACCTTCAAAGAAAGGTGACAAACATGGCAAAGCTTTAAAATCAAATGAGAAAATCATCAACAAATTCAATCAAGATACAGCTGCATCATTTTAAAATTGTTTCATGATTCGTAAATCATATTTCTAGGAAATCAAAACTACAAACTTTCACTCAACTCAATTACCAGGATGAGGCAAAGAATGCAATTTTTTTAGGGTAACAGCCACATACAATAGCAAAAATAAGAATCAAATTTAATCAATCAAATACAATAACAAACAATACCAAATAAGAAATTATAACGAACACAATTAAGAGGAAAATATATGTATAATTACTTCGTGGAAATTGCAGAAAGACGAGTTAAAGCAAGACACCCAAGACCAAAGAGGGAGATCATGTTTATAGGTTTTGCAAACAATCTTCCATTTATCAGCAAAGGCATGAGCTCCTCGACGGAACTCATCGGATGAGATAGTCCCGTCCCACTTTGGTGAACTCGTAGTTGATTTCTCTGAAAACATCATCAGTCATCAGATCCTAAATTTAGTCATCAATTTATCCGCAAGTCTGCGGGTTGATTTGGAATTTGTGGTGACGGAGTGCACGCAACACTTGATTCAACAAAGCTTTAGCCAAAAAAAAAAAAAAAAAAACATGAGAACATAGGTGCTTATACTGCAGAATGTTACAATCCAAAGTTCCCAAAGTTTTAGAAGTAATGCAATTCTAAAAACAATAATTAATAATCAATTACCATTAACAATATCACAAAATTAAACAGTTTATATCCTACTAGTCACAGACTCACAGTTGAAAAATTAACAATACTAGATAACTAAAAAATTCTTAACTCACATTTCAGGGTTTCAGTTCTAATAAGTTCCTAAAATTTTAATTCCTGTTTGGGTCTCATTTGAACAATATAGAAAATTATTCTAATTCCCTAATTCAATTAACCGAATTCAACAAGAAACAACACAAATACATATTAAATCCAAGCGACTCACTAAATCGTGTAGATAATTACGAAAAAAAATAACAATTAATCCAACAACTCACTGTTTTCAACTGGAATTGGTTTGGCTTTTCGCAATTCGCACCCGGCATAAGCGGGCACTCGGCAGCAGCTTTGGGAAGAAGCAGGCGTGCCGCAGTCGGAGGACGTCAGGTTTCCGGTGGCTCGCCGGACAGCCGTGCAGGCAGAAGCAGTGGCCTGGGTTCTCACGTTCGTTTTTTTTTGCGTGAGTTTTGGGGATTTTCGTTCGGTATGGTTAAACAATAAACAGTCACCCACGTTTTTTTTTTTTTTTGTTTTTTTTTGTTTTTGGCAAAGAGTCCCCCACGTTTAGTACCCGCGTGTTGCGAATTTTGCCCTAATTCCGTAAATTAGACTTCATTAGACAGCCAGATTTTATTGCACTTACCCGACAATTACCTTAAGCGCACCGGAAATTATTAGACTCGCTGTGAAGGGTCAACTAAAAAAACATGTAATGCTTAGGTTGGGCACCTAATGCAGCGGGTTTAACATTTTTCGATGCTTTTAATACGGTTATTGGAGTACGTCCGACAAAGTCCAAGTAAGCACACAACTGTCAAAACGAGCGCTAAGTAAAACACAAGCTAGTTTTTCTTGGATTAATATTTTACTTTGCGCTAATTCCATAATAATCGTTACTGGTACAAAAAAAATACATTACAAAAGTAAAGACTTACAAAGTAACAAAATTAACAATTTTCTTTGATCACTCATGTAAAAATGATGTAAGAAAACATTTGAAACACCTTAATCTCGCTCTTTTTATATCTATAAATGATTTTGCCCTAATTTATTCAGATTATTTTTTAAAAATATCGCCAAATTCCAAGAAATCTATATTAGTATCAAGCATCAATATATTTTTAAAAAAAAACATGTCAAGGATTAGTGTAATCCATTTTAGACGACAATATAAAAGACATTAGTGTTAAAATTTTCATAAAATACATGGTTACATGTGATAAAAATGTCAATTTTTCTTGGTTTTCATCATCTCTCTATTCATACTTTTTCTTATTTGCCCTAAGGTTGGATTATAGGAAGTTAATTCTCATAAAAAATTGTACATGCAATTTTTATTTTTTACTTTTTTTAAAATATATATATATATATATATATTAAGTCGGTTTGTATTTTCCGTATATGAGCGTTAGAAATTAGAAAATATCTCATGATATTTTCTATTTCCATTATCTTAGCCGTAGGTTTTTATTTGTTTCTTTGTATATAATATTTTCTTAGTTGTCAATCTCCCTAATGATAACTTTCCTTAGTCTTAGTCAACAAAAGGATTGTGTTTCTATTATATAAGTCAAGAGGGAGACATATTATCCTCTCAAAAAGTCTAAACTATCCTTAAAATTTTCTAAATACACAAACTATATAATATTAACTAAAAAGGAAAATTTTGTATTTTTTAAAATGAAAATATTACACAATATATAATTCAAAAAAATAAAATACAAACACCAAAAATTATATTTAATTTTTGAATTCTCTACAATTAGACACCCATATTAGTATAGTTTTCACATATGTATTTTCTTTTTTCATAAATCTCTATTGTATAAGGCAAGGGGTGGTGGTGGTTTTTCCACTTGAAAAGTCTAAAATACTCATCTTCCCTTACTTATGAAATAAAGATAATTAAAATAAAAATTAAATTCAATCAATCAAAGAGCAAATAATTATTTATTCCCCATAAAATATAACACTTTTTATCTTTTTTAATTGAAAATATCACAAAAATAATTCACAAAAAATAAATAAAAAGCAAAATTAATATTTTTAAATTCTTTACAAATGGACACCCATATTTATATAGTTTTTCACATTAAATTTTCATCTTTTAATTACAGTGAAAATTTGATCAGACATAATGTAGTTGATGAAAATAAATTTTGTTCAATTAAACAATTATAATCTTATTTTCAATAAACTCATAAATAATATATATAAACATTATATAAGATACTCATAAATTAAAGCATGCACAACGTGCACATAAGGCTAGTAATTGTATATTGAGGCCTCAATGAATACAAACACTGACGGATTAAATTCCACTAACATGGTATCAAGAGCCAATGTGACGCAAAGGTCATAGGTTCGAATCTCTCCTCCCTCTCCCTTGTAAGTGGAATTAATTTGCACCAGATACGATGAGGTATGTGCTGCGCCCACATTTCAAACCCAAAGAGCTTTTCATGTGAGAATGAGTGATAGGGTGAAAATCAACTAAAAATCCTAGAATTGTAAAGGAGAAATTACCCTCCCACGAAATGCATCTCCTTTTAACGGATCCATTAACGTTGAGTTAACGGAGTGAGCATTGTTAATTATAAAACCTAAGTTGGGGGCATAGCTTAGAAGTTTGAAAAATTATAGGCACAACTTAGAAACGCAAAAAACTCAAGAGCATAGTTTAGAAAAACCCAAAAAGAAAGTAGAGAGGTATGTATGGGACTATGTAACTTTTAAAGGAAATATAGCCATCTTTTAGGCACAATTTGTAACAATAGATAATACAAGAGGCTCCTAGTACAGTATACACAAGGTTCTGAAACCGAGTTGCATACAATAGTGGCTCCTAGTACAGTTACTACAGTATAATATACAAGCATATCATAATTCAACTGGTTCTTTGTTCTTCACTTCTTCCCATCACAACTGAGATCAAACTTGAGCAAAACTGAGCTAGGAAACAATGCTCAGAAACCCCCGCATCGGTTCATACACAGAGCTGGTTTGCCTCCAGCTCCATTTCACTCCATCTAACAATTGCATAAAGCCCTATTCCAGTTTAAGCAAGTACCGAATAATCATCTGACAAATATTCATACCTATCAAATTAGACAGTAATAAAACAGTATTATACATCTTCTTGGACTACAATAAAACACCAAAGAATGTGTATTATGCTGATTTCTTGATGGGTATAAAATATCTGACAATCAACTGAAAATGTAAATCATAGCAATCTGCAAGTCAAGAAAAAGAAAGCCGTGTCGAGTGCTGGCTAAGAAAATGAAAGGGAAATAAGACAGGAATTCCAATATGCCTTTGACACATTATACGTTATTAAACACATTTAGGACAGTAACTGATTATGATTGTAACGACCCGGAATTTTGGGCCAGAAAATTTCGTGGTTATTAATAGTATTTATTCAGTTTTAGTCCAAGAGGCCCATTAAAATTGGACTGTGTTATTTTTAGCCCAACCTTTTCTCTTCCAAATTGGGCCAAAGACCCAATTTCTTTCCTTTTGTTTTTATGGCCGGCCACCCCATGTTTTTGGGCCAAGGTTATTTGGTTTTGTTTAATTGATAATGATTAATATAATTTTGATAATTAAATTAATTAAATTATTTTTTTAAACCCTTTTTAAACTTGATCAAAGTTTGTTGAGCAAACCCAACAAACTCTTTCCCCCTTCTTCCTTATTCACGGCAACCCTAGCAATATTTTAGGGTTGTTTGCTCTTCCTATTTTCCTTTATAAATAGGACCCCTTGCATTATTTTTAGGTCCTATTGTTATTTTGCTCCAAAAACTCAAATAAATCTTCTCTTCCTTTTCTCTCCAAAACCGTGACCTCCCTATAGTTGCCTTGGATTGATTATGCGATTAAGGTAACTTCGCTTTCCTCTTTAATCTATGGGTAGAAAAACACATAGTTAATTAGGAATTGAAGCATGAAAATTGTAGGAAGTTTAATATTGTTTTCATATGAACATGTCGAGCATGAAGCATGAATTTCTTGATTGATTTTTATGTATTTTCTTGATTTTATGTATGATCTTGTATAATTTATTTACCAATCAAATCTTGTTATTTCTTGATGAATTTTTCATGGTATCTGGTTTACTGTTTGATTATTAACCATGATTTATTTCGTGGCAAAATTCGTCCGTTTATTATTTATAAAAATTTAATCTTTCAAACCGGTAAAACTGACCAGAATAGGTTTACGAATTTATTAGTGTACTTAATCAATTCGAAATGCTACGAAATTTTATATGGAAGTCAGTGATAATGTTTTACAGCTTGTGTTAAATTTTCGTAATTTTTAAAGATCGTTTGATATGGCATAAAATTCTGAAACCGAATTCAGCCTAATCTGACTGGTTAGTTATAAAATCACTTAAAAATAGTAAAAGATGTTATTTTTAGACGAAATTTATGCACGTAAATACTTGAACCCATATTTAGCTCCCATAAAAATTTCCAGATTTTTAGAGATCTTTAGATGGTCGTTTTTAATTTAATTCTTTAAAAATCAGATTGTATAAAATAGGGCAATTGAATTATTAAAATATGCTATTATTAATTATTGAATTTTCGAGTGGTACAAAATTTAAAGGAGGAAATAAAAATGTTATTTTTATACTAATCTTGAACATGCTAGATTAAATATGTGAATCTTTATTTTAAATCCTTATTTAATTCCATGAATCTTTAAATTCTTGAATATGTAAATTTGTTCTTGAATTATATTCTAAAATCTACTTACTCTCGGGATTCTCCCGAGTGAGCTAAAGATTAAAACATTAAAAGTTGTGTTATTACTTGTTTATATGTATATGCCGTGTATGTATGATTCAAATCTTGTTATGTTATGTTAAGTATAATTTTTCGTAAGAATTGTTTATTTAATTTAAGTGTTTGCTGTAGATTAAATTATATGAATTAATTAAATAATTTTTATTAAAAGATATTAAAACGTCGTGTGGAAGAAAATTAGGAAAAATATGATTTTTATTTTAATTTGCTAATTTTTAGTAATTAGTTGTTTAATTAAAATAAATTAAGAAATTAATTAAATTTTGTTAACATTCTGGGAATGCCGTGTAAAATTGCTAGAAGTAGTCAAATTTAGTTGATTTTGGATTGTTATTAATTTAGGGATAATTAATAATAAAAGTTACGGATAAAATAATTATTAGGGATAAGTTGTAAAGTGAAGGGATAAAAGGATATTTTTGGTATTATTACTTAAGAGGACCGAAATAATATAAGTATTATTAATATAAATATTTTCGGATTTATTACTGATAGTATATGGTATAATATTAAGGTTAGTATCCGAAAGGGTAAGATTATAAGTATATGATATATATATTTTAAGGATAATATATTATATGAGTTTTGAAGATATATAAGATATTACTAGGGATAAGAAAGGAAACAGAGTAATAGATATACATGTTATGTTTCGGTCTCTGGCTAGGAAAGACTTGGTATTTAAGGTGGCCAATATACGTGCCGCACCTCTCTTTCCTGGGACTCCGAACATTTCATTTCCTATTACGGTCACCTAGTATTTCCCAATATATGATATGATATGATTAAGTAAAGATATAAGATACAATATAAAGATCGCCCCTGCGATGACGCAAAGGTCATCAATCGGGTTAAATAAGATAGGACGCCCTTGCGATAACGCAAAGGTTATCAATTGGGTTTAGTCGATGCCACTGCTCACATGGGACGAACGCAAAGGTTCCCCCGCGCAGTTCTTGGTCTTAGAACATGTAGCCGTCTGGTAACCGTATCTGCGAGCCGCTACCAGGAGTTATGGCCATAGCTTAGGCTTAGTTCTCGCAAAGGAGGGCTACGGGTGGGACGCAAAGGTTCACCCCGACGTGTTCTAGGAAAGTTGCGAACGCAAAGGTTCGCTACGAGCTGAAGAAGACAGTCCGCAAAGATGATATGTTAAGTTAAGTTGATATAATAAGTACATATGTAAAGTTAAGAAGATATTATGTCCTTATTATAAGATTGATGTAATGATATGATAAGTGCATATGTTAAGATAAGAAGCTATTATGCCCTTATTATAAGATTGATGTTATGATATGAGATGAGATGTAATTATAAGATATGAATTACGATTAAGAAAGATTATGATAAGATATAACATATGATATGATAAGATTATGATATGAAATTCGATGATAAGATTATGAAAAGATATGATTAGGATTTACTGATGATATCATGTAAGAAGGTGGTGAAGTATAATTCTAAGTTGTATAATATAAAGTACAAGTTCAGTATATTATAAGTCTTCCGCTGTGTATATTTCTGTAATTATTCGAGTATGTTAGCGTGTGTATGTATGCGAATGTTGAATGTATTTTGTATGTATTCTAACCGTATCTGCAGGGTTGTTTGTACGTATTCTATACGAAGATTATACGTATTCTAACCGTATCTCTGCAGGTGTATTTATACGTATTTCCATACGTACTTTTATACGTATTATTATACGTACATTTATACGAGTTATTGTATGATTGTGTGTAAAACTTGTATTAATTTTCTTTACAGTTTTTATGTGATTTTTCTATGCTATTATGTGTTTGGCGGTCCCTTGATTAAATGGGACAGCCTAGTTACTCGCCACTGATGGTGGACCCCCCCCATATTTCCAGGTGAAGATGCAGCAGAATAGAGCGGGCTTCGCAGGATGGGCCTGAGAGATTAGCTTTCATTCTTAAGTTTTTAGTTAAATCCAGAACAATTTAGTTTTATTTAGTTAATCTAATGATCCCAACATGTTGGGACAGCACTTTCAGTTTTTCAATGTAATTTGATTATTGGATTTTGTGGTTTTTTTAGTAGCCTTTTAATAAAAGATACTATCTCCATTTACTTTTTATTTAATTTAAAGTATAATTTGTTAAGTGATGATCCGAATGTCGATTCCCTTCGTAAATCGACAAGCTTAAAAAGTCGGGTCGTTACAATGATCCTCTAAAATCTAAATAATCCTTAATACAAAGCTTGGTAACATGATGATTTTCACACTCGTCAAAGCAATAATTGATGTAAAACGTTGATTTTCACACTCGCCAATGCAATACTTGACCATTCATATCTTGGATTGCATGGACGACACATTTTTTTTTTTGTGGGGGGGGGGGGGAGGGCGGTAGCTAAGCATCCCCTAATATTTAATTTTTTTCCCTAAAATTAACCAAAATTTTGGTTGAAATCCTAAAAACTTAGGAAAGACTTAACTTTTTCTAGGCCCTAGAAATCTTTTTGGCCTCCCCTATAAAATTTATTTGGTTTCACCACTGGTGTATTATTTAACACAACAACATCTACTTCAAGTATATTAAAACACACACCCAACGTGACATATGTCAATCTCCCCCTTAACAACCATAAACATGACATGTGGCCAATTTTTCCCCCCTAACTCTAAGAGAAGACAACTTAATTATGAGTCTTTTTATCTACTTAGAATTTCATCCTATTCTCATACCTTTCAACTTTTTGTCTTATATATAAATCAGTAAATGTTAAATTAATACACGTTTTGTAATACAATCATCTATTATTGTAGGTTGAGTTGAATTAATTCTGAAACTTCTTACCCGTGCCTCGCACGGGCTCAAAAACTAGTTAAATAAAAGAACGTTTAGTTTTATACTGAAGTAAAAAGACATGAGTCAAAAGGTGATTAGTGTAAAAGCCAATACGTTACATAAAAAAAAAAAAGGTGAAGTATAAAATACAAATGAAAAGTTCTAGACATAACCATGTTAGAATCCAAAAGACTGGTCTACTTCAATAAATTATAAGCATTTAGAAGCAGAAAGTAATTCAAAGTGAAATCAATAAGTCTGATTCTATAGAAAATCATGCATTTAATGGGTTGGATGTTGGAGACTCCCAAAGATTATGATTAAATACTTTTGTTTTTTCGATTCAAGAATCATGCAGTTTTATCCACGTCTCAAGTGTTTCAGCCAGAGGCATAAGGCACATGAAGAATAACTATGGATCAGGCCTTGAAAAAAAAAGAGATAATAGAAAGTTGGTCTACCAAAAATTGTACTGCGATGTCACTTGTCGGAAATGGCAGCTTGAACTTGTGTATCAGACTGATTAGCAGCACCATTGCTTTCACGTTGTTGTGATCTTTTGGCCTTCTTTTTAGGGTACACGTGCACTGAAGGTGGAAGAAATTCCTGTTGAATCTCCTGCAAATTAAGGCAATATTGGGTTATAAATAATCTCTTAAATTAGAATGGCTATGAAATGCAAGATTGATCTGATAAATGTAGGAGCCAAGAAGGTACCCTCCAACCGCTCTTGCCACTAATGCCACCCTTGATTGCATAAGCCTCTTTGAAGCCATTCTTCACCAATAATTCAGCCACTTTGATTGAATTACCATCAAAACTACCTTACAACCGGAGAAAGCACATTAAAGTGATGAAGCCATAAATTTAAGAATAATAATGTCACTAGTTAATTGGGCTTCAAAATGAAACACTCGGTAACACAGCCTATTGCTACAAATAATATAAGATGTCGTGCAGAACAAATGTGTAGCATGTACCAGAGGCATACTGAAACTTTCTGCAGAACATCAACTCTAGTTGTGCTTGCCAACTTCATTGAAACAAAGAACAATTAAACAAATTCCCTTCATGTTAATTATTTCATTCCAAATTTTGTAATTTCGTCATTTCAAGAGTCCTAATGTAATGCCTATAATCTATTAATTTGGAGGACTAATAAGAATCAGTATACAAGACTATGCAATGTGCCACATAGAGAGTTAAGGGAGCCAACCACAAAGTCTTTCACCAAGTTGATAAGCAAAAAGAAGACACTTCTTGTTATATACCATTGCAAGGCACATGAGTAACACGTGACTTCACTGACAAAAAAACTTCAACACAATTTCTTGAGAGTGATGTTACACCAAGGTTTATAGTAGACATGCAGCTCCCTCAAAATCCACTATGAAAAGTCGCAAAGTCAATTTTTCAACCGACGAAATTCAATGGCCTTCCCCTAGAAGATTTATGATTAAGGATAACATGGATCTCTGATAAATGTACGAAACCAAACTTATTTTCTTGCTCGCTCGCAAAGCTTGGTCCATGCTGCACAATCCTCAAACAGAAACAGGTACAAGTGCACAACCATTCCCTAAAACCATATCTTGTCAAATGCCAATGATATTGTGACCAAGGTCCTATTTTATCTCAATGTTAGATTTTCAAGCAACTATATATCCTAACACTGCCTTCCAACTCTTCTTAGCTAAAGAATAGTAGTGGCATGGTGCTATTACAAACAACTTGCTAAACCTTGCTCTTCATGCTCCCTATGATGGAAATGAAGAATTAATATTCAGAAATGGCTCTTCTTTACCTACATCTCACAATTTTCTCTATCTCTACTCCTCAACACACTTTCCCCTTTCCTAATGTTTTACATGTTCCTTCAATCAAAGATAGCCTAAACAACGATAGCTCATGCTCTTAGTTGTTGATATTTTATCTTACTATAACTTCCATAGGTAGCTTAACTCTTTTCAATCAATCAATCAAAGCCTTATTCCCATAAGTGGGGTCGGCTACATGAACCAAAGTGATTATTCCGGGAGGTAGCTTAACTCTTTTATGTAATAAAAATTGTTTTTCCTTAATTGCACAGTATTAGGGTCTTTGTTTCGCTACTGCTTTAGCTATAGAAAGTGTTGTTCTGAATAACTCTTCTATCCATTTAAACGGAGTCAAGGGCTATGATTTAAACCAATTTTCTTAAGAAAAAAAACTTGCATACTCTCCTACGTCCCATGGCTACCATACAGAACCAAATCCTCAATGATCAGAGCTCAGATATTGAATATCAATCGGGTTTGAACCAAGGTGGAGATTGTTATGCTGTTGAACAAAATTCATTAGCCCATTTTTATTTATTAAGTCTCCTTAACTCTTTGGATGTCACAAGTAAACTTAAGCTACTTCTAGTAATTGCTCTTAATTAGTTAATTTCATCTAGATAATAGCAAAGTTAAAGAATAATCACGATATCTCTAGAAATCATGATGGAAAATCTAGAGCATTTCGTAATGCACTATGTTGTTTAAATGAGACATTCTTAACATTTCTTGAATTTAAACCACCACCACACAATTGCCAATTCATAGTGACTTTCAGCGCCTATGTGTATCTGATGTTGGGCTTTATTTTGAGGACACACACAAGCACCCAAGGAGCCGCCATCACACTACATAATCCCCAAAACTTGTATCATTCCATTTCCAAGAATTTCCAACATAATATCACCCCTCCTTAAATTCAATTCACAACTGAATTCAGTTTTTAAATTTTCTTTATTTATGCTTCTATTACTTCTACTTTGAACCGTCAAAACAGCAATATTATATTGATAAAAAAAAAAAAAAATAGGAACAATGCTAAGCAATCAAAGTACAATAAGCTTTATAATCCAATTACGCACGTCTTCCCAAACACTCAATAAATTCCCCATGGAAATTTGGAAAATATGTAAATTAGAAGTGTTGCAACAACTAGTAACAAGGGCAAATCTCCTTCAAATGGTTTCCAAATTCAAGTAGCAGAGAGGGAAAAAACAGAGCTTAAAATCATTTAATCTAACAAAAAAACTCAAATAATTAAAGATGATTGAATACAAAAATTCAAAAGTTTATGAAAGCAAATACTCACTTGTCCATAATACAAACACTTGTGTTCTCAGGTTCTGCAAATTTTTCCATGACTTTCTTCAGAAACCCATCTTCGTCACTTTCATTATAACAAACCTGAGCCACATCCTTCTTAAACATTCGCAGATTTGGTGAATTCAGAAAAGCCAAAGTCTTTTCATCCCTAATATCCAACAACTGAACACTTGAATCATCTCGCAATTTCTTAAATGCATTAAGGGAATAAATATACTTGTATTTTCTTAAAAATTCTTCAGCTAAAGGGAGAGCTATCAGCCAAATGAAAGTGACCCCAGCAACAAAAAACGGGTATCGATTAAAAAAGTCATCAATTGACACCAGAATTGCTTCAAGGTTGATTTTATCAGAAACTTGCAAAGATGGTTCTGCAATTTCGGAAGCTAAAGAAGATGATGAAGGGAGAAAACTCATTAACATTGGAAGAAAAATATGGGGTTTTAAGGAAGTTTTTGAAGTGAGAGGATGTACAGAAGTTGAGATTTGATTTCCATGGTGATTGTTAATGGATAGAAGGAGAGGGATTTGAAGGGGATTGGGAGGGGTTTTACTGATAGTTTTGTGGGGTTTGGAAATTGGAGAAAAGGGGGAAAGACAGAGAGAAAGAGACTCCATTGAAGACAGAGGGGAGATCACAAATTCAGAAAATAAGTTAGAGTTATGTGGAATTGTGGAGTGAAGACGACCGTTGGCTTGTTATCTTCTTATTCGCGTACCACGGACTAGTTTGTCAAGTTGTGAGAAACTAAAGTGAATCATTCTAAGCACAAATCAACCGAAATTTTAAAAATTTTAGTGAAAGGATAATTTATTAAAATTTGATGAGAATGATTCCAAAACTAAATGGGCTCAATAAAAGACACGAATTCAAGTGTTTTTTCTTTATGAGGAAAGAAAAAACCGATAACTGGGTAAATCAACAGTAATTTTGTGAAGAATCAATCGATCGTTTTCCGCAAACAAGTCGAGCATTGACAATGCTTACAGTATTGTTCTTTTCAATATAAAAAAGTGAGCTTTTGTATGTTTATAACAAAAATTTGCAATAGTTTCACCCTCTGACCATACAACTGCGCATATATCATGCATATCCTACTACTATATGAACTTTTTTTGTATGTTTATAACAACCATTTTTCTTGGATTTCATTAATGTCTTCCTATAATTTTCTGCTTCCCCTATCTGTACATGATAAAGATATCTATTACAGCAAAACTTTCTGCTATATGTTGTTTAGCTTGTTAGCTTCTTCCGCTTTTCATCATCCTTTTGAAGTTTATTCTCATGATTCGCAATGTAGTCTTCCATAAATGCCTTATAAGCTTCAATTCCTGGAACCTTCTTTGCAAGTTCTAACCCCATATTCAACCATTTTCTTGTCCCATGAACCTGACCTAGCCTCGCAGGGAATGCCCCTCTATTCCAGGATGTTGCAACAAGCCATTTTCCCTCAACAACAGGGTACTCGCCTTCTCTAAGTCCCACCATTATTCGATGTGCCTGTTTGTATAGATTGAACACCACCTCATCATCGGCATCTCCCTTGTAAACCACAGCTATGGTGATCAGTCGTCTTATGATTGAAGCCACGTCTTGATAGTCTGGTTGGGGTGAAGCTAGCAGAGCAGAGAGGCAAGCATTCAAAGTAGATGTTGCTACTTCTACATTTAGCTGTGGTCCTTGTGAGACAGCAAGGCTTATCCTAAGAAGATTCTTTGGGTTGCAATGCTTCGAGTTCATGTAGTTCTTCACACAGAGTTGTTGGGATTTCAAATCTCGAATTCTTCCATATAGTTCATATGCAATCAATACATGTACAAGATGAAACTGAGGATCAAGGCTGCTGTCTTTACAGCTCGATAGGTTTTCTGAGGTTGATAATACTTCCACCAACTGATAGCATATTGCAAACTCATTTTAGTGGTTACATAGATGATAGTAAATCTATTTCTTGATTTTTTAAATTAAAAAAAAAAAAAAAACAAGAATCATACCTTCCCAGCTCTGTCTAGAAGTTCTATTGCTTTCTTCACTTGTGCATCCAACAATTTAACCTTGTTCTTTATCTCAGTTGCAATCATGGCAGAAACAGCCAGGATAATCGATTTCCAAACCATCCTGTCATTTCCTTCTGCTTCCCCATCAATCTTCACATCATAAAATTCAGCTGCCAAATTAAAAAATTCTTCAGATAATTCATAGTTCTTTACAAGTCTTGTTTGTGTCCCAACATTCCATGCATTTGTTGCAATCCAGTTTTTTTCTCGTCTACCAACCTCTCCTTTGCCAAAGAAATTATCAATCCCTAGCTCAATCATCCTAGTTTGGGCCTTCTTCATGTGTTTTAGGACTTCAAGCTCGTGACCAGATTCTTGAATAAGGATTACAAGAATGGTACGAAACACAACTACTTCAGCTATTGGCATTGGTTTTCCTGATGTGTAGAAGTTGAGGAGCTCAGACAAAGAGGAAACGGCAACTGAAAGTGCACGACATGCAACAGCTTCATGTGCTGCAAGTGAAAGGAATGCTGTAGTGAAGTCAGTGCAGCTCATCATAGCTTTTATCTGAGCAATGGCAGCAACCTGATCCTTCTTTTGCAAGCATATCTTAAACTGCTCAAACCAGAAGAGAGTGCTAGGTTGAGGACATGAAAGTATGAAATAGGGTCTTTGTTAAATGTACAGCAAAATCATATGATATATATGGTACCTTCAAGAACGCACAGGCTATATTTGGCTCAAGCTACAGAAAAAACACAAATGCATCAGTAACACTATAATCTTCTGTCATCGCTTTGTAGCTTAACCATCTACCAAATGAAGATAACACACAATACCTTCTCTGCTTCATCAATGTATTCCTTAGCTTCATCAAGCTGAGAGAGACCCAGGTGGCATAGACACAGAACTCTGTAACCCTTTGCTCTTAGAATTCTGCTCTCAATGCCACTGGGTACATAAAGCATAGCTTTTTCAAATAACCCTGCACTTATCTCATACTCCTTTGACTGAAAATGACCTGCTGCACTGCTCAAATAAATCAAGTTGGTCAAAAGGATGGGAATTTCAAAATAAGTACTCTCTTCAAAATGATTCACACATATGGCAGGGATATCAACACTAGTGCTTGTGGTGTGCCATACTCATACTACATCTACTATGGCACTATCAGTTCATGCATAACAACCATTCAAAGGTAGAAAACCATGCGTAGTTTGAATTCTACCAGGATATCCTTTTTTTCTGTTGTCTTGATCGATCGCTTGAAACTAAAATCATATCTGAGTCATTTGTTGATTGATTAAATCCTTCATTGAGCTGCTTATCTTTGACTCTTTGTCATATTACATCCACTATAATAGCAAATCTCAATTCATTCAGAAAACAGATCCTCAAACAAGATGTCATGACACTGCCCAAAAAAATAAGAGACAGAACTAAATTAATCTGAACTAGACTAGTCTGAACTTATTAAATCTGATTAGACCTGCTTATAACAAACAATTGGACCTAATTAAACCTTATTTAACTTGTTGCACTTAATTAGAACTAATTTCAACTTATCTAAACCGAAACTTAAATTTTAAGGTGAAAAGAACATTAACCTAAATGTATGGTCTACTAACAGATTACCTTCTTTCAGTACAACAACGATTTCCTCTTTTAGGATATAGCACCAAGACAGAAAGAAACTATTTCTTGCAACTTCAAGTACAGCTGCTTTCAGATGCCAGAACACCCAGAAGATCTAGCAAAAAGCTAGCTCTGCATAACAATCTTAGGATGTTTAAGAAAATTAAGCCAAGAGGAATACTCACTAGCTATTGGCCTATTCATAACCCAACCTGCCAGCCAACAACTAATCCCCTAGAGGAAGCAGTGTCCACAAGAACACATCGCTTTTTATTTCAAGATGAACAAAATATACTAATCACACATTATAACAAGATCATACAAGATAAACCATGCCCATGAATAAATGCCATGAGTAAACTAAAGAGGAGCGCAGACCTGAAGCACCACTTTAAAGTTTACACCCAAGGCAAGGTCAAATTAGTGCCGAAGGCTAAAAAAACAATCAAACACAAGACATGACATAGAGAATAGAACACCCAGTATTGAAATGTAGCAATCAAATAAAAAAAACAAAATAACAAGTACATAGACAACATCATCACACGGCACTATGTGCAAGATTTTTATAACAACGTGCAATTTATAGACTTTTAGGGAGTAATATTGAAATTATATCCAACTACTAAACAAAAACTTAGATTATTTATGGAGTAATTTGTAAGTTTATAGTAGTAGATTTGAAGCCTCACCAGTTCCAAAGGACAGCATGTAAGGCAGTTCTTTCTTTTGCAGCTTCCTCGCCAGCAAAGAGTGCCACCACCCTCTCATCACAGGCCAACTCCTCTGCCATTATCTCTCTAATCCTTAACCCCTCCTTACTACCACCACTCTCCCCTATGACCCTGTGAATCACTCGAACCGCTGCACCAGCGCTAACCTGGCACCTACCTAACAAACCCAAAAAAATACTTTTCACTGTCTCAACCCCCGCAACACCAACTGCCTTAAAATATGCCTCCACTGCCGAAACCCAAATACTCTCCGGAATCATCTTATTTACAACCATATCCCTCAACTCTTTCTCCGCTTCACTGAACCTTCCTAATCCCAACCATGCCTTCATCGCCAAAACACTCAAACTTGGGTGTTCATCACTGCCTTTAACACCACTGAAATCTCTTAAAACCCTAACACATTTAATCACACTCTCAAACTCTTCCCTCTGTAAATGCAAAGCACCTATGAAACGCAGTGTTTTATCCCTTAATGACTTCAAAACCAGCGTTTCCTCGGTCTTCTTCACCACTCCAAGCCCTTTCTCACACAATTCTAGACACTCATTCATCAACTTCAACGCTTCGTTCCCCTCTGAAACCTCACTTTTCAACAACACTTTTTTTCCAAACAGTAAATATTGTTCCGCAAGAACCCTGAAATTGTCCGCAACATCAAAAAGAAACTTCTTCGCACGATTTAATAGCGCAATCGAAACGTTTCGATCCGAAACCTCCCACGCAGTTCGTGACCTCGCGATATTCAAATCCAGCAACAATTTTCTCTCGCTTAGGTCCACAATCGAATCAATTTCGACCTTGGAAACAAGATCAGTAGCTTTCTCATAACAATCATTCGCTAAATCGAAATTCATCATCTCATGCCAAATCAAACCAGTCTTATAGTAAAAAGAAGCAGCCTTCATCGCAGGAGATGGAACTCCGGAAACATCTCCAGCAATTGCGAGCATGTCGGAAGCAACGTGACGGAGCTCCACGTGTCCTTTGATGCCAGCATTTGTGAGATCTACGCATGAATTCCATAGGCGATAGCTGAGCTTCCATAGCTGAAGCTTGGTTGAATTTGAGAATGAAGAAGGTGTGAGTTGAACCAACTGAGTTAAACATTGACGAAGTTGAGGATGAAGAGTTGAAGATAAAGAAGAATTTTTGGGTGAGATAAGTTCTGATTGTTTGACAAGAGAATCAATTTGCTTGAGCGTGAGAGAAATTGTGTCTTGTTGTCGATGATCTGGAGAATTGATTTCTGCTATCCTCATTTTGTGATAGCTAGAGAATTATTTTTTTTGCCGGGAATTACGGGATTTAAAAAGATGAAGGATTAGGATTTGGAGGGAAATAGGCTGTGATTCAATTATTTGAGTGGGCCAATAGATCCTATTAATGGATGTCATAGAGTGGGAGGCGTTAAATAAGGTTTGACACCATTTTTTGTAGTCGGTTATAAATGCGGGTTGTTAAACGTTGTTCCCAGATTACTTAAAATCGTCCACAAAAAAAATAAAATTGCCCTTGATTTCAAAATTACACCACACCAACTTAGATTAAATATACAACAACATCGGACACCACCCATGACTTCGACCACCACCGCCATCAACCATGGTGATGGTGGTTAATTTTTTTTTAAATAAGGGTAGGGGCGTCCAGATTTGACGCCCCTAAAATTCATACAACATGAATTAGGAACAAGTAATACTGATAATTTAAATGAATAAATAACTAAATTTAAAAGGGGAAATCAAAATTCATTCTACTAGCTAGTTTAACTTCATTTTATATAATTTTTCTTTACAAATATTCATTCTCATCTAATATCACTCTCCCCAATGATAATTGATTGTAAGTGAAAATAAAAAGAAAATTCAATCGGAATGAAAAAAAATTGTCCATGGGGATTATGAGATTTCTCCTTAACAAAATTACACTTTAAATTCATTACCATTACCACAATTTGTTAAAATCAAATGGGTTGTTAATGTATTTTTTTGATTGACTAATATGACTATTAATGTTGAATCAATTAAATTGCAGATAATAAGTGTATAGGATAACTTTTTAATAAAAAAAATTTCAACTTTTTAATATTAATTTTAGACATTTGGTTCTGGTCCTAATTCATGTTGTATTAGTTGGAGGGTTGTTGAGGACCAAATTGTGCTCCTCTTCTAAAACAATGCACATGATATAATTGTCAAATTGTACAAACAGACCAAATAAAAGTGTTAAAAAACATTCACTAGTAAAAAAATTAGTATTTGTAACTGCTTATTTGGATCGTGCCTACTAATGCACGATCCAAATAATGTATGTGTGTAGCAGTTATTTGTTATTAGAAGGCACGATCCAAATAATGTATGTGTGTAGCAGTTATTTGTAACTGCTTATTTGGATTGTGCCTACTAATGCTCGCATGTATTAGAAGGCACGATTGTGCCTAAAATGTAGCAGGTACAAATAATAAATCCTTAAAAGGCACGATCCAAATAAGTTTATTATTTGTAACTGCTACATTTGTAACACCAAAGGCACGATACTAATAGCTCAAAAGGCACGATGCTAATAGAGAATTTTTCACTAGTGACTGTTAACAACACTGTTCATATTCTTCGTTCTTCCTCTTCCAACCATCGAAGCTCATTCCTTCTCCTTCAACCAACAAAGTTGTTCATCTTTGACCTTCGTCCTTCAACTTCGAAATTCCTACCTCCTCCTTCAACCTCATCCTTCATTCTTCGAAGCTCTGGGCAATCGAGAATTTTTGTTTTGTAATTTGCATGCTCTAACTTGAGGGGGGTAATATGTCTTATTGTATTTAGCCCACAAGTTTATTGGGCCAATGTTAGTTTAGACCTTAATTTTGCTATTAGGTTGTACATACATAAATCTTTCTTAATGTTAATACTAATCAAGGAAAATTAACTTTTAATAAAATCATGCAAAAAGCAAAAGTAACAGATACTTTGAAACATACGGGTTACCAATTACCATCAACTAATGGATCGTGGATATTTGGAATTATCATCTTCTTAGCTTCTCATGATTAAGGGCTCGTTTACATTAGCTGAATAGAGTTGAACTGAACTGAACTGAATTGAACTGAACTGAACTGAACTGAATTGAACTGAATTGAACTGAACTAAACTGAACTGAACTGAATAGAAATGTATTAATTGAACTAAATAGAGATGAACTGAACTGAACTTAACTAAATATAATCTGAAGTAAACAAGCCCTAAGGGTATGATAATCCTAAATGTATATGAGTGCATAGCTTTGAATTTGGAATAAACCCAGGAAAGTAATTGAGCAACCCTAAAGAGTACGAACCTTCTCATGCTTAAATTTTTATTGGTCAATTATATATTAATTTTATTGTACTTTCTTTCTAATTTATTACATTATCTTAATATTTTATTTTGTGTTTTGGAGGGCTAGCAACGACCCTCATCACTCAAACATCCTACTAAAACTCATATTCCCTCGGTAACATATTCAATTTGACATTTTTTCTCACTTTATTTCAAATTGATGCAGTTATTTTAGTTACGGAGGGAGTACAATATTGTACTGGAGGTTGATTTTGCCTACCCAAACCAAAACCTTTATTCTGCTACAATCTCTACTGATACAACACATGGATCGCAAGAGAAACTAAAAAGTGGATCGCTATTATTTCATCAACATCCCACTTGATACCGTTGATGCAATGATGCATCATCATGAATTACATCAGTTTTCCAATGATTTCGTTTTGCAATTGGAAACTTTCAAAATACTTTATAATGACTACAGTACTTTTTTAAGTATCTTGCTAGGAATACTAGGGTTTACTTTAGATTATATTCAGTTCAGTTAATACACTTCTATTCAGTTCAGTTCATCTCTATTCAATTAATGTAAATGAGCCCTAAATACCTTCCAAAATTTTACTATATGAGCGGTGGATTTGTTTTTGCAATGGATTTGTTTGGTATTTGTAAGCATTATTATTGGATGATCATGTTTAATTAGGCAACCCTAACATAGCATTGTGTGGAGTTATAAATGAAATGAGAAGGCTATGGAAAAAAATTACTTGGGAAATGAGGTGGAAAAGGATAAGAGAAATTTTCTTTTTTTACAGGACTAGCATTGTTGATACTGTAAGCATTAGATAACTAGATAAGTACTTCGTATCTAATACTCATATATGGCATTTTAGAAAATGGAGCTTCGTATTAATTTCAAAATACACTGTTAATTTAATGAAGTAGTACACTTTCGACCATCTTATCAACGCTAGGAAAATATTTGTTCTCATACTTTTCAAAAACTATGTTCAACAATATTCTGCTAATTAGATATAAATAATTAACTCAAATACTCCGTATTATGTTTATGTTGCTCAAGACTCAAGAGTGGTCACTTTATTACTATTCATTCACTAATCTATACAGCCCTTCACTTCATATTAACTTTCTACATTTATTATTTCATTTATTTGTTGTATTCATAACTTTCTAGCAAAAACCAAGTGCACCGATATTTAAAAAAAAAAAACAATTAAAAAAATACGAAGTATATCAAGATATTACGAACAAAATTAACAATCCTAATTAAAAAAAATGTACAACAGAAAACACGGACAAAATTATCAATATAATAGAGGATTAAAAAGTCAAGTCTGGTTATACATGAAACTGAGAGGAGCTAGAAAAGTAGAAATCTAAACCATTTTTTTTCTTCTTTTTTTTTCTTTTTTTTTGGTCTCTGCCACCTATTATCAGTTTTTTTTTTCCACCTAATACTAAGATTAACCATACAGCACCTGAAATCTTAGAAAAGGGTTAAAAACTAAGCAGTTAAAATCAGAAAGTAGTACAAAATCACCAATATGCATCAGTACTAAACTAGTGAAGATAAGGACCCTGGTACTGGAACCCATTACCGTAGTAATTACCATGGCCAGGAGGGAAGCCGAAAGCAGGGGCGCCCAAAACAGCGGGGCAGTGGTTGTCAGTCGGTGGTCCAGCAGTGTAAACATAGGGTCTGTTGTCAAACACATACTGGTGGGGAGGGTACCTGTTGTCAGTCATCCTAGCAGCATAGGGGCCGGGGTGTGTGTTCACAGCGAGGTTAGTGATGCACCCGTACCCAGCATTTGTAGCACGGGGTTTCTTAAATTGAGGTTTTGAAACTTCGGTTGCCCTTTTCTTTTCTGCTTTTGCCTTCTCAAGCTGGAGCACGCGTTTTGAGAGGGTGTCCACGGGGAACTGTTGTTCAAGCTTGTGCTCCTCCACACATTTTATGGCAGCTTTCAGGGCACCGAGCTCTCGCTCATTTACCTCGTTCTGAAACACAAATACAACTTGTCAGGGACCTTGGTAGAACTAAAGAAAAGAACAAACATAGGTGAAAATGAAAATTGGAGTTAGTTAGATGCCGCCTTAAAAAGATTATATTCTGCCATCAGATTCTCAGGTTCAGTCAGATAAATAACAGATTTTTAACCGAGAGCGCCTATAGGAGTGTGGGCAGGCACATACTACATATGCAAGCTCACCAAAACCCAAATATAGATGCGATACAGCAAGGACAAAGAAAGCCTATAACCAACTAATTTGCATTGAAATGGCCAGTTCTTTGAATAACATGCTTATCAGTTTTGTGTAAACGTGTAGTAAGTATTCTAAGTTGTGACAAATATGCAAAAGTTCAGAAACTGATCCAAGTTCATTTATGATTGGACTGCTGAAGAGAACATGAATAGGAAAATAAGAAAGAAACCTGTGCATTGGAAGATGAAGGAGAAACATTTCCAGCCTTAACTGGAGAAGGAACTTTTTTCGCTTCCTTCAAATAGGATTGCAGCAGAGGCACAGGTGAAAACTGCTCGGTTAGCTCAAATTGGAATGCCAAATTAATAGCATCAATTTGCCGGCCACTATTTATCAGCACTTCAATTACACCTGAAGATTCCAAGTCATAGTCAGCAATACAAGACTAAGGCCATTGAGCCAATCTACTTGTCAGGCTACATATACCATAAGAAAAGGAGGAGTAAAAGCAACAAAGTGGAGTTAAAATTTTGTATAGTTGGACTTGGTCAATAAGAACAATGACCACATAGAAGAAACTAAAATTTAATCTAAGCATCTGAAAGACCAGATCTAAACATAGCCCTTTGAAAAATTTTGAGGGGAATCTTTCGGAGTGCTACAAATAGTAGTAGATCTCAGCTTTGAATGTCAAGAGTTGAATCCCCAAGGAAGACAGCCCACATACACTCATGCTTACACCATGAGAAAGGCAAAAGGAAAGTGCAAACGAAAGCCAGAAACACAACCATTTATAAAGCACCTAACATTGTTCATCTCCCTAAGACTTAGGATTTTGACCTAATAAATAGAAGGAAAAAAAATAGATTAGACTAACCTGGCATTTTGTCAGTTAAGCCAAGTGACCGGCAGAGATCAGCAGCTTGGCGACGACGAGACACCAAAGGAACCAGCTTGGTCAGCTCTTCTACATCGAAATCAGATGCAATAGAGAAAGAGGCCAGAAGTTGTAAATATGCATGAGCCTCCAAAGAGTTTCCACTGCCAGCTTCTAAGTCAAGTTCATTAAGCTTTGGCTTCCATGCTTCAGCAATAGCTTTTGCTCGTGCCTTGACGTCTGCAGTGATTATTTTAGAAACGGAGGCTGCATCCAGACTCATAAACAGAGTGTTAAGACACTCCATTAACATGATGCAAGTTCGGCGGAGACCCAAGAGACTTGAATCCTTTTTTGCATCCAAATTTGTCACATCACCGCGGTAAAAGTTATTCAGGGAATCAAGAACCAAACGAGCAGGGTCAGGTGAGGCATTCAAAGCCTGTGGTATCTCCTCCCTCATTGAAGCAAGGTTCTTGCGGTTGTCAGATATGAAACTATGAAGACCCTCTGCATTCATATCTTCACATAGTTTGACAAGTTCGGGATAGGACGTTGCCTCCCTATTTCCATTATCAGCTGACTGTACTTCTGGACTTCCATCATCAACTGTTCCACTTGTGTAGTCAGAAGTAACCTCAGATATCATAGAATTAGTAGGTGTGTAATCCAAGGTTCCACCTTGGCTCTCACTGGTGGTTACAGAATATTCTTCACATGATAGCCTCCGGTGCTTCTCTCTAGCAGTTGCAATAGCAAACACAGCAGCATCCCTCTTCTCTTGGAGCCTCTCTAAAGAAGCCTGCTCCTTGGCCACAACATCAGCTTTACGCTTTTCTATTATTTCTTCTGCTTCTACTGTCTTGTTTTCATATTCCTTCTCCTGGTCTTCCAGCTCATGAAAGCGCCGCTTTAATGATTTTTCCAAGCCATGAAAATGGTCTTCCAGCGCTTGCCATTTGAAATTTAGGGAAAGGGCTGTGTGGCTTTCAAGTTCAGCAAATGCTTTCTGAAGTTGCTGTATCTTGGAGGTCGCAGAGTCTAAGAGCACAGCAACAGATTGGGTATCTTCCATTGAGCAAAGTACCTGGAAAAGAAACAGAAATGAGTATAAACATAAAATAAGGGGGCAATAGTGACTAAAGATATGAAACAATTCAGGCAAGCACCGACATATTATGCAGCAGATAACATCAGAAACACTATACCAACTACAAATAAAGACTTCCATAGACTAGATTTGGAGTCTTTTTTTCTGCAGGCTTCTAGCAACACTAGCACACTGAGAAGCTTAAACATAATGAGTGAAGGAAGTAAAGCTTTAAACAGATAAGTTGGATGGCATTCTGTGTAACAATTGTATTTGTAGGTCACTTGGCCTGATAGAAGACTAGCTACTAGCCAAGAAACCTAATAAATAATCATGCAGTTTATCACCATATACAAGTTTAAACTTCAATGCAAACAGGCAGGGCGAATATCCAATTCTGACACAAACAAAAAAACCTTCAAGAACTTCACCAATCAAAGTCTATTTAGCAATTGAGTTTTAACTTTACAATTATATTATATTGCTAATTGATCTAATATAGCACATGAATCCTATACATCCAGGAAACTGCAGCAAATTTATACAGGCACATAGCTGCAGATTTTCAGGAAAAAAATCTGATGGTTGATACCAAAGAATACAATGTTCAACATCAAAAGAACAAACAGAAGCTAAATGAGTTGATACCACGAGGCAACAGCTTCTTAATCAAAATCCAACTAAGACATGAACATTAACAAAAGTTTGAGTTGCGTAGCCCCTCAAAATCACATAACTAAACCAGACAGACCAAGGAAGCAACAAGATAACAAGGTTAGGAACTCAATAGAGCAAGTTAAAAGCAGACGACAACGAAAATAGCCATTTGGCAACACTTTGATGTACAGATGTGAAATTACAATGGTCAATGGACACATTATTCCTTGCAGACATTGAACCTAAAGCTAACTAAAATCACAACATTGATTCATATACAGGCCCTACTGACATTTCCTCTTTACATATTATCCAATGAGCACAGGCAACATGGAGATAAGCTAAACAATTTGAGGCGCTACTTACCTATGCACACGATCAAAGCCATATCATATACTCATCATGATTTCCTCAAATCAATAGAGGAGAGGGATAAAGGCAAAAACACTTAAAAGCAGAGTTTGAGAATCCCATATACATAATAAGTAACGGACTAAAATCCAGAAAGACACATTGAAGGATATAAAAACTGATTAAAAAAATATGAGCAAAGAGGCTTACGACAATATCGGCGGCTTCAACAGCTTCAGGCACCAATTAGATCTACCGTAAACCTAGAAAATTTTAATTTAGAGCAAACTAACTACATAGACTAAAACATTTCACAACAAAAAAAAGCTAAAGCAGAGGAAATTTACCAGAAATTAAAGAAATTAGAGCAATAAATAGCGAGCAATTATTTAGATCTAGAGCGCCGTAGCAAAAAGGCAACAAGCTACACCAAGCTCAAACAAGAAATTCGTCAAAAAACGACAAGAATTCCAACATGCGTATCAAATTCATTCAGTTTTCCAGCTAATTAGCCACAAATTTCATGCAGAAACGAGTAAATTAAACAATACTAAGTTCAAAAAAATTAAAGCGTTTCGGAGCTAAAAAACACAGATTAGCATGATCTGATCAAAATTTAAAAGATCAAGTGAAAACAAGAGAGGGAGAGAGAAACATACCAGAGCAAAGAGAGGAGGAAGGGGAAAAACATCAGGAGATAGTGCGGCGGAAAAATTGCAGCAGATAGTATTCAGTCCATAGTGGTATCACCTAGTAGAGTGCGCAATCCCTAGAGAGAGAGAGAAAGAGAAAGAAGAGGGAGAGAGAAAGGAAGAAAAAAGAGAGGAAAGTGTGAGAGAGAAACAACGAAAGCTTTATCTTACATTCTCACTCAACCACTTTGTTTTTTCTCTCTCCTCCAGTTGCCTGCCATCCGACACTTTTTTAGCCAGTCTAGCGGGAAATTAAACTTTGCCTGTATAATCCTCGTCATATACTACTCACTAATCACCTATAAATGCGTGTGTTGACTAAAAATTGGATCGGGTGATCTGTAGTAGAACTTGGTGTCAAGACCTAGTATCCCACATATTATTCTAAAAAAAATATTCACTTAATTAGTTAATATTACGTCTATTTTTTTAGTTTACCTAGTTTAATTTTGTCATTATTTACAAAGTACATTTCGATTATCATTTGTGATTTATATCTAAGATAAAACAGAGTAGTCATCTGTGGTTTCTTTAGATTCGTTTCAACATGTAGTTTTTTAATATCTAGTTTTTATAATTTTTACAAGCACACAATTAAATATATTAATATTTAAAATTTTGCCTCGACCCGTGGGGCAGGGGGGTCGCGTCTCTTCAAAACTCAAATTCGAAGTTGGGGCGAATTCGGCAACTTCCGATGTTCTTGATCCTTCTTCAAATGTTTGCAAACAAGCTACGGGCTGAAAAGCAGTCGCGAGTAGCAGGAGAAGGGGCAACTCTTCTTCAATCGGGTATTATGGGGTCTTATAGCTAAAAAGCTTTGGTTAATCCGTCAAGGGATGACAACATCAATCGGTGACTGAGTGAAAAGTGAAGTGAGTAAATTAAAAAAAAAAAAGTAAATGTTATATCCGCCCTAATGGTTGCATATAAGCATTATTTTCTTTTTTAAAATGGTATGTATTTATAGATTTATGAAAAACTACACAAAATTCAATGTAATAAATGCTTAATTTTTTTATTAAAAAAATCCTTATTTAGCTTCTTATATGCAGTCCTTAGGACTGTATATATCATTTTCCAATAATTGTTGGGGGGGGGGGGTTACACAAAATTCAATGTAATAAATGTTTTGTATTTTTTAATAATTGTGAGGGAAAAAAACAAAGTGAAAATCTAGGTAACAAAGAACGAGAGTTTGCTGAGGAGGATGAAAAAATAAAAAGGTAATATTTTTAATGCTATTAATTATTACGTGGTGAAGTTTCTATGTCAATAAATAAATAAATATTTCTATTTTTTTATAATAAGGTAAAGGGAGAGTTTGAGAGGAAAAAAATGTGATTATGAGGGAATTTCAACATATTGTGTTTAGTAGTATAGAAAGGTACTAGTCCGAAACAAATAAACGATACAATAATTGGAAAAAATGTAAGATGTGGGCATGGTAAAGTATTACATAATTTATAATAAGAGAAAGATATTCTAATTAATTTGAATAGATTATGAAAATGTCGATCAAATTATTCAAGTTTTATGGAAAGTGTGCATTATATATATTCATTACAAATAAACTAGGAAAAAAGTTTATTAAATGTAAAATTTTTCATCTAAACACAGTACACTAAAAATACAAAAGAGCAAAGTATTCAGTATTCATACCCAATACAAGTACGTGAATAGGGACGTCAACGAGCCGATACACTCGTGAACAGTTCGCAAACAAGCTCGGTCAAAGCTCGTTCGAATATAAATAAACGAGTCCGAGCAAAATTTTCAAGCTCGATTAATAAACGAGCTTTACTCGAACAAGGTAGTACCCGGCTCGTTAAAGCCCGCGAACAGCTCGTTCACGTTCGTTAAAAACTCGTTTGTAATCGTTTATTAATACTCGTTAAAAACTCGATTATATAATTCAAATTTTAAAATACATTTATTTATAGTATGCATCATATATATTTTAGAAATATATGTTTTTCCATTTATATGAGCTAAATTTTGGACTATAGTTTATCTTTTATGAAATTATGTTATCTAATATCCATAATTAACTATTAGTCCATTACCCTGCTTTTACTTTCATTTTCTTGAGTCTTAACCAAATTAAATTATGGGCTATAATTTTTATTTCTTGTATTATTTATGCTAGGGAAAAGGTTATAATTAGAAATTAATATCACAATATGTACAAAGCTCGTTTAAACATATACAAAGCCCGTTTATTAATGAGTTATCTTAGCTCGAGCTCGAATACGTAAACGAGCAAGCTTGAGCCGAGCTCGAACATGAAAAAATTAAACGAGCCTAGCTCGAACAATGTTTTTGAAAGCTTGGTTATGCTCGAGATCGGCTCGAGCTCGATAAATATTAATTAAGCTTAGCTCGAACAGGTTACTACTCGGCTCGGCTCGACTCGTTGACATCTCTATACGTGAACAAAAATGGAATACCCATGCTACATTGCTCATTACAGTTTTTATTTAGTTTAATCTATATCAATAATCTATAATTTTATCAAAGCTAGTCAAAAGTACGAGAGATAGTATGGAAAATGTATTTGAGAATCATAAATTAATAAATATAGAAGAATAAATGTAAAAATGCATAAATTAAAAAATTCCAAAAGCAAAGTAAGTAAATTAAAAAAAGGGAGAGAGTATTACGTACATAGATTTGTGTAATTAGAGTGTTTTACCAAAATAATAATGGGAGAAAAAATATTTACCAAAATACTGTCAAACCAACAATATTTACCGAAATATTGTCGACGTCAGCCTTGTTTTTAATTTTTTTTACACAGCATAAATCGATGTTCCAAATAGAGATTTCTTTAACAAAATCTTTATCTCAAATAGCGATGTTGTTGAGGTTAAAAAAACCCAAGCAATGTCTTTATTGTAGAGACCAATGGCTAAAGTTGGATTATTATTAAGTTACAGGGAAAATTACTATCTAAATAGCGATTTTATTTTATATGGTAAATCACTATTTGAGATAGTGGTTTAGCTATAAATAATTATTTTTAAAAATATATGAAAACACACTCTCTCCTAAATGTATAGTTCTTGTAATTATTTTTTCATTAACATTATTTTTTTGGTAAAACACTAGTCTAGTTCCTCGCGTTAGGGTAGACATTCTTTGTGTGGAAGATACTATTCCTACTTGTAGTGTAGTTGTATGTCAGGACCAGGTTGTCTTTGGGTAATTAATTAGAATTGGAAAATACTGTAGGTACATTTTGTAGAGTACAATTTGGCGCCGCGTAACTTTGAATATCGAACATGTTCTGCTCCAAATGAAATGCCGTGATGCGTTCAATTTTTTCTTAACTGGTACGGGCTTTGTTTTCTTTATTGTGATGTGTCACGTTTGGTCGTTAACAAATTATATTGCTTTATTTAACTCAGAAATCAAAGAAAGTGGACCAAATTGGTTCCGCGTATAAGTTAACTCAAAACAGTATGTGGACAATAAATGAAATTATTGGGGCAATAATTGTGTTATACAGGACAATAATTGCGTTACACGGGACAATAATTAAGACATTTATTCAAAAACTACTAAATGCATATAGCAGCTAAGTGTTTATCATTACCCCATTTCTTATAGGTACGTTTTGAATTGTTTTTTTAATGCCTTTTTTGATTTTTTTTAGAGTATTGGGTCGTCTGACAAAAAATTGTCAGACAGCCTGACCCCAAGCCCCCTTCACAAAAACAACAACAATGACGCCATTGACGGCTACTGCGAGGCGACGTCGGAAGGGACATTAAGGGTGACGACTACTGTGGTGGAACAATCTGGCTACCCGTTTTTATGAAAGCTTCAATGATCGATGCACTGTAGAAGAAATCCCAAGCTTCAAAGACCGACGCACTTAAATAAAAGCTTCTACCGAGCGTGGATCGACGCACAAAAAGGTAATAAAAGCTTCAAAGCGTGCCATTGACGAATGCATGATATTAAGTTGACAAATTTCTTGTTTTGTACTTCCCCATTGACGAATTTAGCGCAAGGATTAAGGTAGCTGATATTAAGTTGACAATGCCTGAACTTGGGAGAATTAAGGTGTCACTAAAGCCATGATGAGAGCCCTTTATAAGAAGGGGTGCTAAGTAGAGTTTAATTCATTGAACTGAGGAGCTGAAGAGAAGCATGAAAGGCATGAACCTGTTAAAGTTTGCTAGTTTCCAAGTATTGTGTGTTTTTTATTAGATGATTTTTTTTACAATTCAGTTTTTTTTATTTTTTTTTATTTTATCCAGGTTAGTCATTACTGATGAACTCCAACCCCTTCTTAATGCATGGCAATCATCCAGACAAGGATTGAGAGATGGAACAAAGCTTTCAACGTGAATTGGGAGGTGCAATCTAGCTTATCAGACACTGAAATTCATCGCAACATACATGTATGGAAGCGTGGACCAGAAATCTCCTTTGATTGTTTTTTAGTACCTTTGATTTTGAATGATGACAAACACTAACTGGGAATAGTTGAGTCCTACATGTGCTATGCAGTTGGTTAGAACCAATTGAAATATTTTTCTATGGATGTTGCTTGATTGAATTTATTATATTCTTGATTAACAACATATTTCTGATGCAGGGAACCAATTTTGAGCATTGTTGAGGAAACTGGTATGGGACAAGTTGAAGTGTTCCTAAACTGTACTTTACTATATTTTTAACTACTGAATTTCATATAGAATACTAAAAATGGTGTTGTATTTGATTGGAGAAAAAAGTAGTTTATACATGAGAAAGCCCAAATCCAAGTGAAATAATTTCTTCCAAATCATGGAAAACCAATTACCAACTCCACTTAGTGAGTTAATTCCTAGAAAATTCCATTAAATATAAATTTCAATGGCAATCTAATTTTCTTGTGAACCAAACAAGGCCTAATTTACCAATCACATACATTGGGAAGACTTTGAGTCTTTGAGAGGTAATACGTCTATGTTCACCTCACATCGATTATTTAACCAACACTCTTTTGCTTATCCGAAAAAATTTAGATCAAATCAGAATAAAATCAAACCGGACCAGATCAGAATAAAATTAGATAAGATATTCTTAATTGTTTTTATTTATTACTAATGAAGATTGAAAAATTGAAAACCACTCATCAATACGAATATAATGTTACCTCATTTGATAATTTTTATTCTTATAAATCTATATTATATACTTAATAAAGTATTGCTTAAATCATCACTGGACACGTGTTACTTTGTTATTAAAAATTTTCCCTCCAAAACTAACTGATGATGTCATTCTTTCCCCGAATTTATATCCTTTCACAAGTTCCAATGTTGACAAAATATTTCTTTTTTAATAAATATTTTGTTTGAAATAAAATCTTTCATTGATTTTAATAAAGCTTATAACTCCATATTTTGTACATTCAAAGATAATGAGTATTCTTTTGAAAAATGATAAAAAAATATTATCTAAATCGTGCAATGCACGAGACTCGTGTCATTATTTTTTGACGAAAAAATGACTAAAAGTTAAAGGTGGTTGTGCCGGTTTGACCCATGTGCCAAGTTCACGTAGTCACGTGACTCATGTCATGCCTACAACGATAAAAAAAATATGATGTATCAAACTCGTGTCAAGTTTTATAAAAGTCTCTACATAGACCGAACTGCATTTCACTATCATGCCGTATTGAATATGTAAAGTATAAATCCGGTTCGCAAAATTGAAACATAATGTGTGGGTCAACACATAGGCCGGTCCATCTTGTTCGTACCAAACTCCAGTATGGTTCAAAACTATCAATGTCTCTCTTGTGCCGAGCCAGGCCCAAGTTGGTCCTTATGGCGGGCCAGTCTAAACGACGTCACTAAGTGTGTTTCTAGTTAATTTATCTTTCTCTCGTCCCTCCAACTTTGACGAACTGTATTTCCATTTTCTCCCGTTACTGGTTCACGCGCCAAACTTCTCTTGCAGAAAACTCGCAATCGTAAATTCGCAATCCATAAATTTCTACCCTACAATTCCATTATTTCCATGTAAGTTCTTCAACTGTAACTCTACTTTTCTTCAATTACATGTTTCACAACTTAAAAAAAAAAAAAGAAGATAAACTCTGTTTTCAGTATTACTAAATTAGCAAATGGGTAAATGCTAATTGCGCTTCTTTTGTTCATCTTCAATTCAATTGGTGCCTTAATTAACCTAGCTTAATTTCAAGCATTTTTTTAAGACGAAGAATTATAGAAGGGTGAATTGTCTTTATCATGCAGTTTAGTCAATGCATTTGTTAAGTCAAGAGTCTAAATGCTAACGTCATTTTTTAATATAAATGATATTTGCATATTATACAATTCCTTTCAATTTTACAGTTTTTTTTTTTATGATAAATTGAGTTTGATGTCAAGTTTATTGCCATAATAGTTGAAGTTTTCTTAATTGAAGTTGCACCTGCCATAATAGGTAAATTCCGCCATTTTTTCGGGGTTGAACTTCTATCAAGTCTTTTATTGCTTACTGCTTAATTTCTACTTTTACTCAGTGTTTATTTGGTTGATTATATGAAATAGTAATTTATGTGAATTGTATGATTTTGTTTGGATGATCGGGAAGTTAAAATTTCCCACCACCTCCAGGGACTAGGTAAGTAAATTTCTCCATTTTGTGGAAACAAAACTTTCGGGGAATGTTTTATTCCCGTGATATTGCTAACCAAACAACACCATGTTCATGCACTTCCTAGAATTTCCAATTCCCATGTTATATTTTAACAACCAAACAAGCACTCAATTAAATTGACTTTTAGCCATTGTTTTGGTTATTAGTTATGATCTTAGTTCCATGTTTCTAATTTAAGATATTTGGTGAATTTGGTTAGCTCAAAGGTGTACTAGTTTTATTACTGCATTAAAATGTTGTTTTATTGCTTCCTAAACTTGAATGAATTACAATAATGAAGAATATAACTGTGTGTGTTCTTTACAGGGGTTATTAATTGTATATGTAATTGAGATTTACTGGTTTCAGCCATAAAATCAGTTTTATGGGGTTGAGTCATAAGCTATTCACTGATTTTCTTGGAATCAGTTTAGTAATCTTGGTGATAAGTGGTTTAGCCTATGCAGCCGAGAACGATGTGTCGTGCTTGAGGTCCATAAGAGCATCCCTACAAGATCCCAATGGTATCTTGAACCCTACATGGAATTTTAACAATGCCACACCGGGGTTCATATGCTCGTTCATTGGGATCGATTGCTGGGCCCCGGATGAGGATAGGGTGTTCAATATCCGGCTATCGAGTATGGGATTGAAGGGAAACTTCCCTCTTGGGGTTCGTAACTGCAGCTCGTTGCAGCAATTGGACCTTTCCTCTAATGATCTTGATGGGGTTATTCCCACCAAGATATCTCATATAATTCCTTATGTGACTATGCTAGATCTCTCCTCAAATAGGTTTTCGGGGGAGCTACCCATGAACCTGGCCAACTGTACTTACCTTAATAGCATCCAACTTGACAGTAACAGATTTTCGGGACAGCTTCCTGCACAACTTGGCCAGCTTTCTCGGCTTAGAAGATTTACTGTTTCCAATAATCTGTTGGTTGGACCGATCCCAAGCTTTGGTAATTCTACCACTGAGGTTGATTTTTCCGACAACCCAGGACTGTGTGGGCATCCTCTGAGCCCTTGTGGATCATCTTCGGGAAATTCCAGAATCACGATTATTGCTGCTAGTGTAGTAGCTGGGGTGACTGTTGGTGCCATAGTAGTAGGCATAGTTATGTTCTTTGCAAAAAGAGTATCTGTTAAGAAGAAAGAAGGAGATCCTGAGGGAAACCAATGGGCAAAGAGTATCAAAGGGACTGATAAAATCAAGGTAAGTAGTTTCAAACTCTTCTTATCTTGCTTATTTACTACCCTTATTACATATTATTTGCAACATTTCACTTTTCACGAATACCAAGACAAAACTTTGAAGATTAACATCTTTAATTTCTTATTTGTAAAAATCATACTTTGTAAGTACTGTATATTACTAAAAGAAAAGGAATAAGCTTTCATTTTCACATATCTCACATATACAAAACTCGTATGCATCTATATTACAGTAAAAAAAACTACAGTGAGACTAAGGGCTTGTTTACTTCAGATTAAATTCAGTTCAGTTCATCTCTATTAAGTTCAGTTCAGTTCATCTCTATTAAGTTCAGTTCAGTTCATCTCTATTAAGTTTAATTAATACACTCTATTAAGTTCAGTTCAGTTCATCTCTATTAAGTTATGTTCAGTTCAGTTCAGCTAATGTAAACGAGCCCTAATACAACAAGACCCCAATCGACTGGTTTGATTATGTGTAAAAATTTGACTCTTGCAAATAATATGTAACCGAGGTAGTTGTTTTTTTATTTATCGTTTGATGCTACTACTTTGAAAATGCTAAGAGATAAATTTTAATGTGTAGGTGTCCTTGTTTGAGGAATCTATATCCAAAATGCAACTGAGTGATCTCATGAAGGCTACAGACAACTTCAGTAAACAAAACATTATCGGTGAAGGATGGATGGGGACTATATACAAGGCAAAACTCGAAGATGGCAATCTGTACATGGTGAAGAGGTTGCAGGACACTCAACATTCTGAGGAAAATTTTATGTCCGAAATGAATACACTTGGAGGTGTTAGACATCGAGACCTAGTACCCCTCCTAGGTTTCTGCCTTGCTGGGAAGGAGAAACTGTTGGTTTTTAAGTATATGACCCAAGGTATGCTTCATGATAAATTGCATAAAAAAGAAGATGATTGTTCGATGAATTATTGGCCAACCCGACTTAAAGTTGCTATAGGGGCAGCCAGAGGTTTAGCATGGCTCCATCACAATTGCATCCCTCGGATTCTTCATCGGAACATAAGTTCTAAGTGCATTTTACTCGATGCTGATTTCGAGCCAAAAATATCTGATTTTGGCTTGGCAAGGCTCATGAGCCCTATTGATACACATTTGAGCACCTTTGCAATTGGAGAGTTTGGAGATTTAGGTTATGTGGCACCTGAATACTCCCGAACTTTAGTTGCTACCCCAAAGGGAGATGTTTACAGCTTTGGAGTTGTTCTCCTAGAGTTGATTACCGGGGAGAGGCCAACTCAAGTGAC
Source organism: Salicornia ramosissima (assembly GCA_951394345.1). Lineage (NCBI taxonomy): Eukaryota > Viridiplantae > Streptophyta > Magnoliopsida > Caryophyllales > Amaranthaceae > Salicornia > Salicornia ramosissima. Next base: position 3,243,408 of record OX596237.1, read on the forward strand.
TAAAGCCCCCAGAAGCTTCAAGGGTAACCTGGTCGAATGGGTTACGGAACTCTCACAAAACTCCAACCTAAAAGATGCCATAGACAAATCATTGCTTGGGAAGGGTGTTGACCATGAACTCTCTCAGTCTCTCAAAGTTGCTCTTAAATGTGTATCCTCAAATCCTAAAGAGAGGCCTTCAATGTTTGAAGTTTACCAATTTCTAAGAGCCATTGGGGGGAGGTATCACTTTTCAGCTGATGCTGAAATTATGTTGCTAACAGACAATGGTGATGTTGATGACTTACAGGAGCTCATTGTTGCTCAACAAGAATCGAAATCCAACCAATGAAGATTTCATGACAAGGTATCATATCCAATGACATCTAAATGTACATGTTGTGTTTTTATATGATTTCATGCTATGTACAGGATTTTTTTTTTTGAGAAAAGGTATACAGTTGATCAGGACTTCTTCCTCTCGAAGAGACACCCTGACTTGTCAGTAGCTAGGAAGTAGGAGAATTTAGCGTCCAAAAAATATCAATGTCAATGTGCGTAGGGGTCCATTGTCCTAGACTCCTAGAAATGTAAGGTAGTCTGCTATACATGATTCTATTTGTTTTGAAATAGCAATCATACTTCATACATACACTGATACACAGGCTAGGGGCAATTCCTTGAATTTATTTATTCCAATTTGTAATCAGTGGGAATCATTTTGTTACAATCTACATAGGCACATAGCTATGAAATAACTGGTAAGAAGAATCTTACCAAATACCAATTGTTGTTTTGCAAACTATCTAATGAATATGAACCATGTCTTTGTGATCTTTTCGCTCGCATTTCTTCAGTTTTCCCTTTATTTATTTTAAACTTGGCTTTTACGACATGTTTTGTTGTTGTTTTTAAATTGTGCTAATGGGAATATATTTAAGGATTTTTTTTGTCAATAACCATATTTTATACTATGCAACTTTTTGTTTGGTTAACATGAAATAACACAAGTGTAGGAAACTAATCACCTACATTCCCCTTGGTGAATGCAGATTCCTGTGTCAATTACAAATTTTTATGCTCAACCAAACATATATAGTCATCTACTAGGAAATTAATAAGAGAATTTATTTGCGTCTATGTTTAGATTTGGTATAAAATTGAAATAGCCTTTGGTATATATGTTTAAATAACCTTTTGATAGGCTAGAGCATAAGCGATACACTTTTTAAAAAAAATCATCAATTTTTCTGATACGCTAGTTTTTCATAAAAAAAATCTTATAAAGGATATCTATGTTGAAAATTTATTACTGTAAATTGGAAATAAACTTCCAAAAAAATCCAAAAATTTAACATACATTATATTTTGAGATACATAAAATAAGATTAGAGATATTATTCCAACCCACGACATTGTGGATCATTTGTACCACATAATTTTTTTTATAGTAATGTAACGGATGTTAAAAATGTGATAGTAAAATCTTGGTTGTATTTTGTAGATACAAAATTTTACCAACTATTAAATTATTGTTACTACTAATTAACCTAATTTCTTACGAGATCAGCCACAAACTCATCAATGTTGATATCCGAACTCCCACCTTCATTAACAGCTTCTTTAGCCAACTTCTTCCACTTAGCTACATTCTTCATAATTACTTCTCTTTTCTCACCTTCCATAAATACTTTCTTAATGCACTCCTCCAATTCATCTCTACTAACAACCCCATCATCATCATCATCATCATCATCAACAACCTTAGCTCTAACACCCACTCCCCACACATCCTCCACAAACTTAGCATTAGTCCCTTGATCTGCAAACTGTGGGACCCCCACCACCACCACCCCGAGACTCAACGCCTCGAGGGTTGAGTTAAATCCACAGTGTGTCACAAAGCAGCCCGTTGCTTGGTGGGCCAATACCTCCAGCTGAGAGGCCCAGCCCACCACCAAGCCCAATCCAACAGTTTCCTCAATGAACCCCTTTGGAAGTTTATCCTTCTCTGATTCCCTTACAACCCACAAGAAATAATGATGACTGTTTTTCAAACCCCATGCTAGTTCTTCAAATTGTTTTTTAGATAATTCAGCTACACTTCCAAATGACACATAGATGACTGAGTCTCTTGGTTTGGTGTCTAGCCAGTTGTTGCATATAACAGTGTTTGGCTCCAAAAGATGCATATTGTAGTCTTTGTTATCTTCTAGTCTTTTGTCAAGGTAATATGATGGCACTGTTGGTCCAATGGTTCTCACCTTCCACATTTTCATCATCCATTCAACCACCTGCACAATTTAAATATATAATAACCCAAAATACAACAATATTATTCGTTGTTTCGTTACTTCGTTGTGTGTCAATCAGCATTATTTGAAGATTCATGACTGTTTTAGTCACGATCCAAATAAATAACTGTTATTTGTATCTTTTTAATACGACACGATACTAATAGGGCGTATAAATGACAATTATTTTTTTTACTAGTGATAAAATGTGCACATATTTTGATAGTTCGATCTACTGTGGTGTTATGAGTACTGACTACCATAATATATTGGATAATAATAACTAGAATTGCTTGATTTTTTAAATTTATTTTTAGTTTCTAAATCTTATTAAAAATCTTTAATCGGATTTCTAGAAATTTCATACTTATTTGCGTTGTCTATAGCATTAATATTCATAAACCAAAAAAAATGTGTAGGTTCAGATGATTAATTAATTACCTCTTTCTCCATGTCATAGAAACTATTGCATAACACCCAATCTACTTGATCAATATTCAAGAACTGTTCTAAAGTGATATCAAGCCAAAGCGGGTATGACCCATATTTGTCCATAAATGCCGGAGCTTCACATAGTTGGATCTCCGGTACACCAGGGACTAATATAGTGGCTGGACCAGGGTCCAAAAGTGGGAGCTGGATCAGCCCACGTTGGACATGGTAGTAAATGCTGTTCACTGAACAAGATTGGGTAAAGAAAAGCACCCCAAAAAGCCCAAATTGCTTGGCCACATCTAAAGCCCAAGGTAAAACCCCATCATATATGACTGCCTTAACTGGATCTCCTTCCTCATTAAGCTTCTTAATGAGTTGGGCCAATGATTTTGGGCCGTTCACTCGGAGCCTTTCCAAGTAGATGATGATGGACTCAGCCTGCTTATAACCGCCATCGTCGTACCCGTCAGAAAAGGGTTGGACTTGTATTTGTGGGCCAAATTGGGCTTGAGTGGTGGTAGTGTCCATGCATTTCAAGGTGTAAACAGTTGTGACTAAGGTGGGCTTTATGCCTTTGAAGGCCAAGCGTTTGGAGAATTGAAGCATTGGGTTGATGTGACCTTGGCTTGGAAATGGAACAACAAGAACATGAGCCTTTTGGGCTTGTTTATCTTCCACCATTTTTTATTATTATTATTTTCGAAAATTTAGATTTTTTTTATTATTTTTTTTTTTTTGGTCAAAGAAAGAGCATATGGATTGAAAATTTTGTTGGGTTGATTAAGTGGTAAAATTAGTATTTATATCAGTTAAAAACTATCCTGATGACATCAATAATGATTTAATTCCTTATTTTACTTCTCGATTATTTATGGAAAAATATTTGTAATTTTCCATAAAAGAATATGAGATTTCCAAAAAAAAAAAAAAATTATTCCATAAAAGAAAATGTAATTTCCAAAAGTAGGATATTATTCCAGATATTGGTGATGTATGTGTGTATTTACTAGATAATACCCGAGCAAATGCTCGGATTTAATTAATGGTTAGAGAATTTTTTTTAGTGGTTACTATATTAGTATAGAAGTATTGATATACTGTACCGAATAGAGTAATGATATGTTGGGATGGATAATCCGAGCTTAGGATTTTTTATTTATTATTATTTTTTTTTGTGTGGTTACTACGTCAGTATTACCTCCGTATCGTAATACTCGCAACTTTTGCAATTTTAAACTTTACTTTTGTAGGTGACCTAATTAATTATTCATTTTTCATTTATAATAAAATACATAATAAAATACATATGTAGCAAATATTGCGATACAGGGGTAGTATAAGAGATTAGTAGATATATGAATTTTTTTACTTATAATAAAATACATAATAAAATACACCCCCCATTTTTTTATATCTACTCATCTGTGTTAACATCAATACCAATAAACTAATAGAGTAATAAAAAAGGGATCAATCATAATCTATGATATTAAATTACGAGAGAAAAAATGATAAAGTAACTTAGGAAAAAATATATTAATAAATATAAAAGAATAAAATTTTACTATAGTTATTAGTTAGATAATGTAGGAATTGAGCAAATTAAAATTAAAAAAAAACCAAAAAAGAAAAGTGCTCAAATTAAATAAAGACAAAGTGAGTAAATAAAAATTAATTTTTTATGTAAATGTTTGTTAATTATTATGTCAAAGTTTTTTTTTTTTTGTTATAATATTAAATAAAGACATTGCTTCACTTTTATTAATAGACTATTATATTATTATTTACATATTATTATTGAAATTCATACGTGATTATTTAGACGCTCTTAAAAAGAGTAAAATAAAATTTCTAATATGTTTGTTATGTATATCTTCTTAAATAATTATTTACAATATTCTTCCACATACAAAAACAAAAAACCTTAGCTGTAAAATAATTGGCCACATTTAATTTTCTTATGTAATTTTTATTATTCATATATTAGTAATATTTCTTGCATGTAAACAAATTAAAAGTAGCTTTCTATTATTAATATATATAATCTCTTGCCTTTTAATAAAAAAAAAACTAATTGAAAGTAGACAATTACATGCAACACTCATTTGTTTATTTATCTATCTATTGTAATAAAAAAAACATACTAAAAGAGACACCACTGTTAGTCTGCTATAATTATTTTCTAGCACATTAATTATTGTATAGCCTAATTCTGTAATAACATTCTTCCATTTAATAAAATATTTTTAGGACCTCATATATGTGTATCTATCTATTAAATTTTCTATTATTACTAATCTAACTATACATATATTTGTAATAATGTTCTTGATTTTAAAGTTATAAAAGACATAATATATTATAATATTTGCTAATATTTTTTTTTCTACCTAATAATAATAAAAAAACCTAACAGCCCGTTTGGTTTTTGGTAATAAATTGTTGTAATAGTAATGCATTTTAAGTGTAATTTGTTAAGGATAAACTTCATAATCTCCATGGATCGGAATACATATTTTTCATTCCCAAATTTGAAATTTCTTCTTATTTTCCATTACCATCAGTACCATAGAGGAGTGTGATATTAGATGGAATGCATATTTTTAAAGAAAATTAGATAAATTGGTGTTAAAATAGCACAACCATGGGAATGAGTTTTGATTTTCCTTCCAAATTTAGTTATAAATTCATTCCAATTACCACCGTTTATAACCGTACCAAACGGGCCGCTAGAATTAATATAGAAAATATTTGAAAATGAAAATGTTGTGTTGAGAGCCAACAAATTTTAGGGGGGATGATTTAGGCACTCCCAAAATTGATTTTGGCACTCCTCCCCCTTACTATTCATGTGAGAGGGGGAGGAGTGCCAATATCAATTGTCAATTTGGTGTGCCGAAAAAAATTATTTGGCAAGTTGACACGTGCACAAATACGATGTTAGTGTCTTTTCTTTGTACTCCGTCCAATTCTGAAAGATTTTTTTGTTTGCACACTTTTTTTTAATATACTTCGTATTTGTTTAAACATATATATATATTTAGGAATAGGATCGTGTGAGAAAGGGTGCTTTAGGTGCGAAAGGTTTTTATGTGAGAAAACATCTGCATCGCTGAAACTTTTAGATCTAAGGGTTGATGTTTGATCTTTATTTTTTTTAGTAAGGGCAAATTGGTAATTTAATTTGATTATTATATTTCTAATTTTTAGTTAAAATTTTTTTTTTTTTAAAAAAAAATTGTTATGCTTTTTTTTAAAATCATATATTTATTTTTTTTACAAAAAATCTGCTTATTTATTTTTTTTTATAAAAAAACCTTTTTTTTAATAAAAAATTGTTAAGTTTTTTTTTTCCTGATTTTTTTTATAAAAAAAATCTATTTTTTATATATAAATTCTAGTATTTTTAATCTAAAATTTTACTTCATTTTTTTTTTTGTCCGAAAGTACATCTTAATATGTTTAAAATTTTATGAGTCATGTTCTAACATTTTTACACCATGTTCATAATTTTATAAGCTTTGTTCTAATTTTTATACACCATGTTCTAAATTTAAAAAACCATGTTACAAAGTCATCATATTCTAATGTGTATGTGTGCTTAAAATATTAAAAATAATAAAAAACCATATTTTAAAGTAGTTTATTGTTTGCTTTATTTTAAGTAGATGAAATATTAAAAATTTTATACATCATATTCTAAATTTTATAAGATATTTTCAAAACTGTATACAATAAGTTTGAAAATAAATAAACTTATTTTTTAAAAATAAATAAAATGATACAATTATAATGCAATTATTGACCTTTTATACAAAAAAATATAATAAAATATATACCTGAACAATTGAATATTATTTCAAAATATTCTTAATATTTTGTATTGAGGTTGATCTATGGAACCCGTAAAAAATAAAAAATAAAAATACAAAATAACTTATTTAATGTTCTAAATTTCATTAACCATATTCTAAATTTTATATGATATGTTCTAAATTTTATATGACATGTTCTAAATTCTATATGACTAATTGACTATATGAGAGGATAACGGTATACCACATTCCAAATTTTAGTTGTTTTTTTGATAAAACATAAATTTAAGTTTTTTTTTTTGATAAAAAAATAGGGGTTAGTTATGTAAGTTTTTTTAATTTAAAAAAAATTAGTCCATTAAATCCTAACCATTAGATCTCACTGAATCGACGCTCTGGATATATTCTCACATAAACAACATTTCTCACCTAAGGAGGCTTTCTCACATGATCCTGACCCTATATATATATATATTCAGTAAAAAAAATTAAAAATTAATATATAAAAATTACGCATCTAGACGGATCTAAAAAATCACATATGGTGATATGGATACATTTTTTTTATTATGTATAATAAAGATTTTTCATAATTAAATGACCCTGTCTCCGCGTTACCGCGTACCAATTCCACTCAAGCAAGACTGTGCATGTGGATCATTAGAACGACATAATTTTATAGAAATGTAATGCATGTATGCTGTCTTCATCTACAATCATCACTAGTATATAGTTACCATGCAACACATGCTTAGATTATTAGCTATTAAGGGAGCTGTTCTAACTTAACCAAGCTAGGTCGGTCTCGGGGTCCTAGCTTAGGAACGAAACAATTTATGTTAGGAGAGCTTTTCCCCCAACTGAGGTCTGACCCGACTCAAATCTTCATTCAACACTTAAATATAAAGTTTTTCAATCATTAAGTTAATACTAATTAACCTCAACACTTAAAGAGATCAGCCACAAACTCATCAATATTATTATCAGAACTCCCACCTTCATCCATTGCTTCTTTAGCCAAATTCTTCCACTTAGCCACATTCTTCATAATCACTTTTCTTTTCTCACCCTCCATAACTACTTCCTTAATACACTTCTCCAATTCATCTCTCCTAACAATCCCTTTATCATCAACCTTAGCCCTAACACCCATTCCCCACACATCCTCCACAAACTTTGCATTAGTTCCTTGATCTGACCATTGTGGGACCCCCACCATTGCCACTCCAAGGCTCATGGTCTCAAGAATCGAGTTAAATCCACAGTGTGTCACAAAGCACCCGGTTGCTTGGTGGGCCAAGACCTCCAATTGAGAGGCCCAGCCCACCACTAGGCCCAACCCAACAGTTTCCTCAATGAACCCCTTTGGAAGTTTATCCTTCTCTGATTCCCTTACAACCCACAAGAAATATTGGTGGGTGTTTTTCAAACCCCATGCTAGTTCTTCAAATTGTTTTTTAGATAACTTAGCTGCACTTCCAAATGACACGTAGATGACTGAGTCTTTGGGTTTTGTGTCTAGCCAGTTGTTACAAACACTAGTGTTGGGCTTTAGAAGTTGCAAATTGTAGTCTTTGTCATCTTCTATTCTTTTGTCAAGGTAGTATGATGGCACTGTTGGTCCAATGGTTCTTACTTTCCACATTTTTTTCATCCATTCAACAACCTACACAATTAAACAAGCTTAGCCAAATTAGTCATTGCAAACTATGTTTAATTCACCTCATAAGTAGTTATTTGGACACTTAGGCTCTAGATATAATTCTTGACAAATTCAGTTCAGCTCGTCTCATCGCCTGCTGATGATTCTAGTATTCAGTATAATTTGTTGGAATTATTAATCTAGAAAAATCTAATTTATTAAAATCTAGAATAATTTTAGGAAAACTCTAGTGATGTAACATTCTAGAATAATCAAGTACAATTAGGATTTACAGAGTATAAGAAGTTAGGAGAATATTCTAGAATACACTAGAGGTGACATAAAATATAGAATATTTTAGATCGTGTTATGTCACTCTTATAAATATGTCATATGTGTATGAGTTGTAGTCCGGAGAGAAATTTAAGAGTGTGGAGTCATAAGTATATCCCACCACCAAAAGTACAGTTCCATCATCATGGAACCTTGGAGTATCACATGTAATTTCAATCCCCCAACTTTGTAACTTTGTAACAAAATTTTCAATCAATTAGCTTTCACATTTCATATAATTGGGCTCATCAAACTTCCGCGTGCGCCCCTAAAAATTTCTATCATAATTCAATTAGGATTAATCCAATCCAAAATAACAAGATCATTGACACTTTATTTTGGGCCAAAATAAAAAATGAAAAAAAAAGTCACTATCTAGTTGAATACTTGGGATCAAACTTCCGCGTGCCTTCCTAAAAATTAATTCATATACTTTATTTTTTTTATTTAATTTATTTATTAAAATTTATTTGTTAGGTATTTAATGGGATTAAAGGGTTTTAATCCCACCAAATATTAACTAATCGATATAAAACAAAATATATTTCGATTTTTTTTATTTCCTAAAATATAATGTATACATGTTCTCATCCTAAAATAATAAATATATATATCTGGTGCATTAATTAATTACCTCTTTCTCCATGTCGTAGAAACTGTTGCATAACACCCAGTCCGCTTGACCAATATTACAGAATTGCTCTAAAATGATATCAAGCACAAATGGGTACGACCCATAGTTGTGGATAAATGATGGAGCTTCATCGGGTTGGAGCTCCGGTACACCATTGATTGATATCGTGGTTGGGTCAGGACCCAAAAGCGGGAGCTGGATCAGCCCACGTTGGACATGGTAGTAAATGTTGTTCACTGAACAAGATTGGGTAAAGAAAAGCACCCCCAAAAGCCCAAATTTCTTAGCCACATTCAAAGCCCAAGGCAAAAACCCATCATATATGACTGCCTTAACGGGCTCCCCTTCCTCATTGAGCTTCTTAATGAGTTGGGCCAATGATATTTGCCCGTTGACTCGGAGGCTCTCCAAGTAGACCATGATAGATTCAGCCTGTTCATAACCACCATCGTCGTAGCCGTCGGAAATGGACCGAATTTCGATGGATGGGCCAAATTGGGCTGGTATGGTGGTAGTTTGCATGGATTTGAAGGTGTAAACAGTTGTGACTAAGGTGGGCTTGATGCCTTTGAAGGCTAAGCGTTTGGAGAATTGAAGCATTGGGTTGATGTGACCTTGCCCTGGCAATGGAACAACAAGAACATGGGCCTTTTGGGCTTGCTTATCTTCCTCCATTTTTTTTTTTAATTTTTTTTTTTTTGTTTTTTTTTTATTGAAATTACTTTCTACTTATTTGAGTTTATTTATTTATTTTTGTAATGGAAGCAATAACATAACATAATATGGAGTGAAAGTGGCCATGAAGGGTGGTAAAACTATTATTTATACTAAACTACTATTCATTTAATATTTGTCATCAAATAAGGTATGGCGCCTTAACAATGATTTGCTTCCTTATTATGCTTTTAAATTGTTTTTCTCATAAGATTTTGCTTTTAAATTAGTTATGGAAAGAAATATGGAATTTTCAAAAGTAGGATCATAGTCCATATATATTGGTGCTACGTGTATGAGTGTATCAATTCACTATAAATGCATTTTTTTTTTAAAAAGATTTTGAATTTATTGGACTTAATTTATATTTGTTAGAATTAGAAATGTTTATTCGAACCGGATAATTCGATGAGAGGTATTTATTGGACAATATCAATACATAGTGAAAATAATAGTCTAACAATTTAGCTAATAAAAAATTGACAAAAATGATTATATATTTATATGCACATATCTCTATACAATTGTTCATAAACATTTGTTCTTACATTTGGCTATCTCACTTTTTTTTCATTGCTTGTTTATTGGGCCGACGATTGATTATCAACTAGTGACCTGCTTTGGTCCGATTAGCCTTTAGCCCTTTAAAGGTGATCCCCTAAAAATCCGACTAACACATAACTTTATAAGCATCCTTATAAATGATTTTATAAGCAAAATCATATATTAAATGAAAAAAATATTTAAAATTGGATGCACATAAATTTATGTGCACTTAGGTGCATAGTATAGGGAGAACGTAAGGAGGAGGGTAATTTAGAAGACAGTGCAATATGTCAACATGCAACCGATTAACCTCTTTTAAAAGACCAAAATATAGAATCCTTACGAATGATTTAAGAAAACGTTGTTGAATAAGGAAAAACATGTTGCATGTAGATTGTAGATAAATATATTGTCACATGAAATGACACACATTGATTAATAGGCAAATCACTGAATCATGTAGGAATTGCAACATGTCAAAACTCTGATCGGATAATTCGACTCCGACCTGAATACCTTATAGTATTTGGAATTTGATGTGGATTTTTATTTCTTGTCAATCTAATCGGCCTAAAGTCATATTTAGATTAAATTGTCATCCTAAATCAAATAAATGTCTAATATTACATTAAAATTATTTTAAATTTTATTACTAGTACAAACCTAGATATTATATCTTAATAAAATATATAATTACTATCAAAAAAATTTATATAAAACTATATAAATTTAATTAAATAAAAAAAATATAACCACATATCAGAGTCGGATATTTTTAGACAAAATCAGATACAAATTTTTATTTTTCAAATTTGTGAATTTTTTCTTGCGGATCGGATCAGGGCTGTATCTGGATTAAATTGTCATCCGTGATTCCCTGGTAATGTAGTATTGATTATGTATCAAACCCAAGCGGGCATGACCCGTACTTATGTATAAATGAGGGAGCCTACTACGGTAGGGCTCTGGTGCCCGAGGAACTGAGACTGTGCATGGGCCAGGATGGCAGGACCCATTAGTGTGGGCTAGATCAGCCCACTTTGGACATGGCATTAAATGTTGCACTGTACAAGATTGGGTGAAAAGCACTGCCACAGCAAGCCCAAACTTTTTGCCTTTTTGGCCACTAGAGAGTAAGATCCAAGGATGCAGCCATTAACCCATCATAAATGATTACTTTTATTGGGTCTCCCTTCCTCAACTATGCTTCCCTATGATTTGGGCCGCTCACATTGTTGGACGAGTGTGTTCGCTTACACATCGGACACCATATATGATCAACTGGACACTATATAATCAATTGGTCACTGTATAGTATGAAGTAATGAACTAGTCATCACGATTTTTTACAATATTTTTCGCAAATTGTGTGAAATCTAAGTACTACCTCCGTATCGCAATACTCGCTACATAAATATTTGATACGGACTATTAGGCAAAAAAAAAGTTTAAAAGAGAGATGGAGTGAAAAATAAATAATTAGACCCAGAACAAAAATAAAGTTAAAAAAAATAATTAAAAAAAACTACATATGGATATTTTTTTACTAAATATAGTAAAAAAAAAAACTATTTGTTGCAAATATTGTATTACAGCCTAAAATAACAAAAGTTGTGAGTATTGCGATACGGAAGTAGTAGTTCGTTTTTTGTGATGTCTAATATATGGTGTATAGACTATATATATGGTGTCCAATTTGGAGATGTAAAATGTTTGGCTTAAAGTGGGCTTGATTCCCTTTGCCACTACAGCTTCTTTTTCATGTCCATGATGAACACCGCAAATGATTCATCTACCCTTGTTTTAATTTCTTCCTTTGCAAAGTAAATCAATACATGAGCATTCTCGAATTACAAGATCCATTATTAAATAATACGAGAAGAAGACTCTATTTGGTTATAAGGAAGATCATGAGGCGCATTCCAACTGAAGAAAAGCTGAAATATGTTTTAAAAAATTCTCATCTATAAACCAAACAGATCAAAATTGATACTTATTTCATGAAAAATGGTATTTTTGCGCAGAAATATACTAATCAACAACATAAGTTAATACAAGCTACCCAAAAAAAATACTATGTTTCAAGGGAGTGAAAAAAAAATCAATTACTAACCTTCAATCCCTTCCCCCACAGGCCACAAACCCTCCTCCCACGGAAACTTACTCCCTCCAATCAGAGGAAACAAACGGGAAATGGTTGGAATCTTACTATAGGAGGTACGATTCAACAACGGTTCGGCCAAACTTCTCCTGAACATCTTTTGGAGTTTCAATCTGTACATAATGCAAGACAACAAACAGCAATAATGAGGAAACGGCGATAAGAGTTGTTACAGAGTAAAGAAAAAGACCAAAACGCAAAGCTAATTTCTACTCACAGCGTTTAATGCTTGGAAAAGAGCCTTGACAGTATTGTGTGGATTCCTTGAACCGATAACCTAAACAGAACAGCAATAGCACCAAATCAGAGTCTGACCAGTTACTTTATCAAGTTATCAACAACTATAATACTGAGAACCTCGCTAAACATAAAGAATTATCAAATAATATAAAATAGTATGATCCAAGTATTTAAACTAGTAAAGCTGATACATGCCTTCGATTTCACATTTTTGAAGCCAGCCAAGTTCAATATTGTTAGGACAGTTTTGCCTGCTTTGATACCCGTTGCAGTTTTTGCAGGCCATAGGTAGACCTAAAAAAGGCATTCAAAGCAAAAAAGCAATATGTAATGAGCATAATGAAATATACTTGTATGAAGTACTTTGGAAGTTGAGTTAACTTGTGGAGGGGGTAGGGGGAACCTTGGTCTTCTTGTATGTTGTCTGAATCGCATGCGCAATTGTATGGTCTTCATATAAATCAATGTAATGGAGATTTTGGAAGCACTTTTCATATGCCTGCTCATTCGAAAGAAAAATTAAATTCAGATGACATCCACTCTTGTGATATCGCCAAGATAGAGGAATGCCAAAAAAAATTAGAAGGCAATGAGCTTTTTACCAAGTTACATGAAGAATTCGGTAAATATTCTCATAGACACATACAGCTAAAAATGTGAGAATAAATAATGAACTTAGGCAAACAAGATGCATGTTGCTCAGCTACAGACAAGAAGCCAGTGCATGGCAAAAGGCCAAACAAATATCAAAATTTATCATCCAATCACATTGTTGGCTATTACAATCAATAACAGTCTTTCTTTCAGAGATATTCACTAAATACAGGTTCATTCACCAAATTTTACTTGTCATTGTGTGATGAACATTTAACAGTTGAGATTATTACGAGGCATGGGTTATGGCATCAAGAATCCCACCAATGACAAGGAGTAGGGACAGAAGCAACCTTAAAATCAAACTGCAAGAAGTTATTCTGCAAATATCCTCAAACAAAGCAATTAAAAAAGTGCTAGATATAAAGACTGTTATCAGGTATTTTAGTAAGCTCCAATGTCACAGCAGAAAATTACAACCTATGTTTCAGTTCAGAAATTAGTACTTCCATTCACTAGTAATAGTCCAGTTTCACAGTTTTATGGGTCATTTAATCATTTGGTTTGTGGCTTCGTTATAAAAACACAAGGTGCTGAGAGGTTTTCCAGGGCTGGTGGAGAAATATTGTGTATGCAGTTGAGGGTTACTTTTTTGCAAACCCAAAAAAAATAAAAAAATACAAGGGAGGGTGGAAGGAGCAAGACAAATCAAGAAATGTTATAAACTGGGATTTGAAGAGAAAACACTAGAATAATAATAGACAACAAAGAGTTTGATCAATATATTAGAGAACTAGGATTACAACTGCAAAAGGCATTCAAGTGGCCTTGCTTCACTCCAAAAGCTACAAAAAGATGGCATACTGTAATGCATCAATTAATTAGAAAATTAGTTTTCTTATATTTTTATTATTTTCAGACTTTTTATTTTGTTTTACTTATGTTTATTTGTCTTTGTTTGTAGTATTTTGTCCTGTTAGCTTTTTGGGTGTTTTGTACTTGAGTATGGACAAAATCAATTAAGGTAGTAGTAGTATAAATATGTAGGGAGGGGGAAGAGAGTAAATTATCCAGAAATCATTTTGTAAAGGCTTGGCCATTAGAGACTTGTGACCTAAAGTCACTTTGGAGATTTGCAACCTTAAGTTGCTAGTTATCTTGTATTACATTTTCTGAGTTATTTAATCAAATTTTCCAGATTTTATCTTTGCAATTTTCAGTTCTTTACAGATACATTTGTGAGCAACTTTACAACTTTTCCCTCTCCCTTTCAACACCACTGTCACACCAACACATTTCTGTAACTAAATTGCCACTTCATTCCACTCCTAACAAAATTACTTGCATCGATGAAGCACCTCTTACTTGTGGCACCCTTGATAAGCTTAGTTTTAAAAGGCACGCCTAGGCACAAGGCGCTTCAAGGCACTAGCATTTGGGCTTTTTTTAAGCGAGGCGCAAGGACCCCTGGAGGCGCTAGAAAGGCGCGCCTTTTTGCGCCTTTTGGGGAGGCGCAAGGCGCAAGAAAGGCGCGCCTTTTGGGGGTAAGGCGCACATCAGATTTTTTTAAAAATATAAATAGGTTTTATTAGGTCATGTGAATGCATTTAAATAAAAAAAAGAAGAGAGAAGTATAAGAAAAGGATCGACATTTTGAAAGAAGAGAGAGAAGAAGTAGAGAAGCAAACCCTAAGTCCCTACTTGCTGCTACCATCATCACCCCACCGGCCCACCCACCGTAGGTCACCAAAAAGTTTCTCTCTCTCTTTTTCTTTTTTCTTTTCTTCCTCTTCTCCTGTCTTCTCTTCGAAATTGCTCTGCTTTTTCTTCCTTTTTCTTTTCCTCTTCAAAAACATTGAAGTGTAAACTCTTCTTTTGATTTGCCTTGCATTCTTTTTTCCCCCCCTTCTATTCTGCTTTCTACTCTATGAGTATGATTTGGATTAGGATTGTTCTAGTACTTTAGGGAAAAAAATGAGCTTGGAGAACCAAGTTTACTTATCTTTCCCTTTTTACTTTTCATTATGTCATGTTTTAGACTTTTGCCGCCTTTTTAAATATGAATTATACTTTGTTATGTCATTTATGCAATTATAATGAGTATAATGTTATTTTGAGTACAATATATGATCTAGTTTTCAAAAATGAAAGTTTTAGAAAATTTAGTACGCCTCACCACCTAAAGGCGCGCGCCTCCGCCTTGCGCCTAGGCTCCAAGGACATCGTGCGCCTCGGTGCGCCTTGCGCCTTTTAAAACTAAGTTGATAAGTAAAGTGTAATGGTGGTAGCTGCTGATGGGAATCCAATGGTGTTGCCTCAAATGCCTCTAAAATGCTACAGGTAGGCCTTGCATGCTTAGGCATACATCAAATTCCTCACTGAATCTAGTGTTTTCTAATAATCTAAGGTATGTGGAAATGAAAGAACCGATAAGATTCCCATTAATTCGTTTTTTATGCTAGTTTCAGAATTGATTAAACATATTTACATATCACTTTCAAAACCTAGCTTTCTCCAGGTTCTTAATGCGTGACTAAATGCCTAATCATTTAACTCCTTGACCCTTTTCATTACCATTTCCTCTTATCGAACAAAAGATAACATCTTACTCTTACGCAAGCCTACTTTTTGCCTTTAAGTCTTAAACTTCCTGTGAATTGTGAAATGAGCAAGATGGAAAGATCAATGAGCTCTTGAACTAGCTCTCAAACACCAGTCAGCATGGCACATAACAATACAATGAGGAAGAACACATTGTATGGTACATAAATTTTTAAAATTCAGCATATTAACATACCTTCTGAAGTGCAATAGGAATTGCTGGACCCTTTGCTTTTGCATAACCGACTACACCATTATAATTCCCACATGCTATAATTGCAGTGTACTTGACTACTTGACCACCCTAAATGTGAAACACAGTTAAATAAAATAAAAATAAAGTAACCTAAAGAGATGGAAAGTCAGCAAAGATGATTTTATTTTTAAGATGAAATTACACCTTTGTTACTTTGCAAGTTCGGTTCATATCAATCAGCTGCGCATCAAAGCCCTGTAATACAATCACAAAAATACTTTACAGGTTGTCACATATGCCAAAAAGACAAAACTACACAACAATTTCAGTCCACTAATTGTTTTAAAAGGATTTGTCAGGTCAAAATATGTTACAACCATTTCAGTCCACTATGTTGCAGGTGTTTGATGTGTCAGGTCAAAGTATGCCAAAAAGATAAAACTGCACAAGCTTTTCAGTCCACTACTCCACTATGTTGCAACTGCGGCTCGCCACCAGGTCAAAATACCAGCTAATTTAATTTAAATTTACTTCTCAATCTGAATAATGCCACCCAGTAATTAGATAGATTAGAAAAACTCCATAAAAAAAGGTTTCACCTTGTTCAAATAGATATGGCGGATTGTAGACTATAACTAGTACAATATAATTTCTGACAGAAAACAACTTACGACCTTTCACTTTTATTAAGGAACCACAATCTGATACGGGAATATTACCATCATAAGTCTAAACGTCATAGGGGGGAAAACATAAGGAGCACATTGAAAAGCTACAGTCATATTAGATATTATAGTTTATTTTATGTAGGAAAACAAGATATCAATTATATTTGTGAAAAACTGACAAAGATACAGATTATATCCTACTCTCATGGTTTTTCTTTTACTGGCTACACTCATGTTTATATCTTACTCATTAATTATTTTAATATGCATTTTTGCTTATGAAATTATTTTAAATTACCCATTTAGTTTTCTAAATTGCTCGGTTTTTTTTTTTACAAGGCGTATATACAACCAGGTATAAGATAAACATTTTGTAACAAAGATGATGCTGGCACTTACTTTCCTGTACATTGGTTTTCTTTTCTTCTCTGCCAGTGAATTTCTCTCCTCTGCAAGCTCCCTAATTTCATCTTCCAGAAGTTTCCCTTTCTTGCCAAATGTATGGTCCAATGCAGTTAATTTCTCTTCAAGTTTTTTGTCAATAACATTGAGCTTCTCAAGAAGTATATCATCTCTCTCTTTCATATCATCAAATTCTTCTTCATCATCATCATCTACCTTCCCTTCTATTAGTGGTTTTTCTTTGTCAGCCTCACCATCCTCAGAAACTTCTGGTGAAGGGAGTTCCTCCCGATGTATGATCCCATAATTGGAAGGATCTTGGGGATCGAAAGCCTCCTTCCACTCCACCAACCTCATAGCCCTGTTCAACTTCTGAGCAAGCAGAAATTTGTCTTTTCCAGTGGCTTCCCTGAAACGATTAATCAATTCTCCAATGACCCTATACTCTAGTCGGAGGCGGTGATGCTTCTCCTCAAACTTATCAATCTTCTTCATCCATTTCAAGCTATCATCAGCAGTTTCTGTGAGATAATTGAAATTATAAGCACAACCTCTGTACTCACCACTCAGGGTCTAAGACCATCCAATTTACTAAAATCTAAGACATTGCAAACATGAATTAGATGATTCACCCCTTTTTTTAGTGAATGTGGGGTAGACCTCTCAGCACCAAACTAAATCATAATGATCATAGGCAACAAATCAGATAAATAATAAAAATAAAACAAATAAAATGATAAATTAAAAAATCAAGACAACAATCACGTCAACCTACATAAAGGCTCTAACAAAGTTTTTTATCCACAACAAAAAAAAGCCATAGAGATCTTCGACTGGTCTGCAAAGGTATACTACCCCCTCCGTATCAGTTTATCTCCAACAACTGAGAATATATGTGAGGGGCAAAATGTTCATTATTGCAGATAAACTGATACCGAGGGAGTATAAGATTGCTGGAGAGCATATGCTAACTCTAAGGTTGGACACTAGGACCAGATCAAACCTCTAAGTTCCACTGTTGCTGTTCTACGAAAAGCTCCCAGCTCAAGTAAATTGATCTAGAGAGGACTTTACACCTTCAATGATTCAAAACCTATTATCTTAGCTAATGCAACCAGGTAACTAAACTAGATGTTATGCACGATTAATGTTAGCTGTTTGTCAAACAGCAACATCACTTCGTCCTTAGTAGGCCTGACGCCTGAAACAATAATGATAAAATTAGATAGCAAAAGAAAACAGTATACAGACATTGAAATGTTGCTGTAATAAGAACTGAAGTTATTGAAGGAACAAAATCAAAAGAAAATTTAGTAAAAAATGAAGGAACAAAAATCAAAATAAATGTTGCAAAAAGTACTTAATTTATTTGTATTGTAACTTGACCATGAATCCCACATACAACATAATTTTTTTGCAAGTATTCAAAAGCCGAATTGTATGCAATATTTGGTTTTAAAAGAGTAAAAATTCTATAAAATAACATCAA
Organism: Salicornia ramosissima; assembly: GCA_951394345.1. Lineage (NCBI taxonomy): Eukaryota > Viridiplantae > Streptophyta > Magnoliopsida > Caryophyllales > Amaranthaceae > Salicornia > Salicornia ramosissima. Next base: position 3,262,151 of record OX596237.1, read on the forward strand.
TATTACTTTGCTTAATTTCATAACCTAGATGTATCGAGAAGGAAAACATCAACGAAGAGTAAAAAATATAATGAAATGAAAACCATACGTCAATTGTTCCGACTTGAATGAAACCAAAATTCACTATCATTACTACTAATGGTGTGTTTGGTGGGGTTATTAATAAAAGGGAATGGGAATCAACTGCCCCCATTCCCTTTGATTGTGTTTGTTATGCCACTTTTATCAATCTCATTCCTTTCCCCATTTTCCTATTCTAACACTTTTACAAACCCAATCCCCCTATCTTTTGTATTCCCTTTCCCCACCCACCCACCCACCCCACAAACCACCCTAGCACCAACAGTAACCACCTACCTCCCACCTCTCGCTGGCGATGCCCCAACCTCGCCCCAACCCCAACTTACAAAACCCTAAAACCTATGAAATCCTAACCACCAAAAAAACCCACCCTTGCCCCCTCACACCCCCTCTTCGGCCCTCTCCCCAGCCCCAACCCACCCACGAAGCACATCCAGCCTCACCACAAAACCCTAAAACCCACAAAACCGTAACCACCAAAAAACCCAACCTCGCACCCCCTCTTCGGTGGTTTAAGTGGTGGTGGCATGTGGTTTGGGTTGGGGTGGTGGTGTGGTTCCTACAAAACCCATTCCATTTTTAAACAAACAATTACCTAAATCTAACACTTTTACTTTCTATTCTCCCTCATTCCCATTCCTGAAGTGATTCTCTTTCCCCTATTAAATGCTGGTCTCGGCATCCATCAACTGTTCAAGAAACATATTTTAAGTTCATGCATGTATATGATGATCTAGGATTGTAGTAAATACAAGAAAATAAAAGGAGCTTACATTTCCCGGATTCTAACAATTCAAGGCAAGGCAGAAAATTAGTTAAATTTCATTCACCAATTACATACAACTAACCTATAACTAAGGGCTTGTTTACTTCAGATGATATTCAGTTCAGTTCATCTCTATTCAGTTCAGTTCATCACTATTTAGTCAATTAATACACTTCTATTCAGTTCAGTTCATCTCTATTAAGTTAAGTTCAGTTCATCTCTATTAAGTTAAGTTCAGTTCATCTCTATTCATCTAATGTAAACGAGCCCTAACTATAAAATCTACTATTCCCATTACCAATTTGAACTCATGATTACCCCAAAATTTACCTCTACAATGCCATTAGCTTAATGACGGAAGTTATAAATCTTTTACAGCCCACATAAAATTTTCATAGGAATCATAAACTCCTAGTATATAATACAAATAAATCTTTTACAACCCACATAAAATTTTCATATTTTTTTATTGGGTAAGACCAGTACCGGGCTATTAGCCCAAAGGAGAGTGGGGAGTGGAAATGCCCCAACATAATGTTGTTTTTTGGAAGGAGACGAGGGCAAGCGCCATGGAGCTATACCCAAACCCTCAAAGAGAGTTGTTTTTGGTCCTAAATCAATTACCATACTACTAAATACTTCTTAGCTTACAAATATATGGAAGTTTATTGAGACCTTAAATCAAATTGACACAACATTTTGATATTTCCTCAAAGCAAGAAAGTCTGATAAAGCAGAAACAAATTTGCAAATGATGACAATGATTGAAGAGAAGAAAAGAAGATTACTAGCTTTGGCAAATTCCATAAGCAACTCCTGATACCGCTTAATCTTCCTATCAACCATCAGATTATGCTTCCTAATCTCTTCAGCAACCTCAAAATCATCATTTTCATCATCTTCAGTATCAGAATCAGTTTCTTCTTCAATACTAGGATCCCATTTCAATTTATCGTGCATACCATAAAGTTTAGCATTTTCTTTCTCCAATTTCTCAATCAAAGGAGTAACGCCCATGAAATCTTCCTCCTCTTCAGCTGCTTCGTCAACAAGTATACCTGCTTTTTTCTTCTCTTCTCTTTCCTTTCTCTTCTCCATTTCTATATCATTAGCGAGATTTTTTAGGAATAGCTCTTCTTCATCATCAATGTATTCGGTGTCGTCTTCGGAACAGAAATGGCGACTTTGAGAAGGAAAATTGAATGTGGGTATTGGAGAAATTGTGCGAAAGAGAGATGTCGAGTGATGATGAGGAAGATGATAATGGTGATACTGCTGAAAATGGTGATGGTGAAAAGATGGTTTCGCATTTTGGGGTTTGCTGAGGATTAAGCGTGATAGCCATGAAAGGGGTAACCTTGGCTTGCTCATGGTACTTTATTTTTCAAGGGTTTAGGGCTTTACTCCATTACAGTTCTGGAAGTAAGTTTTTTAGGGGAAAATCAAAGGAGAGAAAGTTGTTAAGCTTAGGGTTCAAGTTGAAGTCTCACATGGAAGTGAAAACAATACATTACCAATTCCTAATGACCTAATCCGAACCCAAACCATTTAATTAAACGAGTTAAATTTTCAACCCAATCCAATCTCATACTGAATTCTTTGACCCAATAACTCAACTGTATTTTCATTTTTAATCAACATTAAATAAAGGTGGCATTATTATGTCAGACGGTTTGACCATAAAATTTAATCGGACCATCTTTCAACTGCACTTCTTAGTTGCCCAAACTACGAACAAACCACCCAATCAATACTAAGCACAATACAAAGCACCCAGGTGTGCCACCTTTCGCCACACTTTTCGGCAAATATTCCAATCAAAACAAGAGCTAAAGTGCAATAATTGATCGAATTGGTTAATTTGATTTGTTAATCTCTTATGAAATTAATATTCAGACAAAAAGAAAAAAATATATCAAACTAATAATGGAATAATAAGGAAGAAAAAGGATGGGAGAATTGAATGGGGGGTAAATGTTGTTGTTGTCGAACAAATTGAGGGGAGAAGAAAATGATGGAATTAGAAGATGAAGCTGAATGAAGTCGGACCTAAACATCCAACTAAACGACTGACAATGTAACCTCAACTCACTTAGACGTGCCATTCTTTTGGGTGTGATAACCTAGGTTTCAGGTATTAGTGTGATACCCCAAAATTTCGGGATATTTTAAATTTTTCATAATTAATTAAATATATAATTAATTGACTATTTAATTGATTATTATTTAATTAATTATTAATTCTATTGTAGCAGTTTAATTATTTTGATCATAGCCCGAACCTTTTATCCCATCTTGCCAAAACCCAAGCCCAATCTTTTCTTTGTCCCATACCCTTCACGGCCCCCCTTTGTCTATTTTTCTTTAATTAGTTTATTTCTTTTGTTTTAATCAATATTATTAAAAGCCTTTATCTATTTTGACTAAGCCTAAAGAAACCCTATCTTGATTCCTATTTTCACTACTAAATTTTAGGAGGTCAAGATCCCTCTTCTTTCATCATACCTCACGGTCCCCATCCCTTTCTTTTTAATTAAATTATTTTGCTTAACCAATTTTATTAATATATCTATATTTGACCTTTTCTTAAAAATCCTGTTTTTATTCTAACCTTACATATTTTTGTTACTAAATTATCGGAAACCAAAACTCCCTATTTTTACTCTATTTTACACGGCCCCTCTTGATTTTTCCATCCAATTGGTTAATTTAATTTAATTTCATCAATATTATAATTTATATCTAATTAGACCTCCTCCTAAAAAAAACTATTTTTATTCCAACCCTTCCTATCTTGTTACTAGATTTTAGGAAGTCAAAGTCCACCCTAATGTTGCTCATTCCACACGCCTAACCTAAAGAAGCAACAACAAATTGTTTATTTAATTATCTTTTCTTCCAAGATCAATCATTAAATTATTTCTAATTCTTTCCCATTGTTCCAACCCTTAAAGATTGATCAAGAAACCAAAGAAACCTCAAAATAAATCCAAGAAACCTTGAAATATTCGAACCCCATCCATAATCAAAGGTAATTAGATTTGCCTTACTTACTCAATAGGATAGATTAGCAATATAATTATTAGAAGAGGTTTAATCATGTTTAGAATAGGTTTAGAACCATGTAGAATTGTTTGGAATTGGTGTTGAATAATTTACAAATCTTTATTGTTGTTTCTTAGAGAGGGCCGAATGTTCCTATGGGTTTACTTGATATTTTGCTAATTATATTCATATGTTCTATGATGATTTACACTTGTTTATGATTCTTGTTTAATAAAATTGATGAATTGGTTATTGAATATATATTTATGTATGCCGAATGATGTACTATGTTGGACGAATATTTTCTTGATATAAAATATGATTTTTATGTTAAAATCTTGTTCTTTAATTAATCTTTTATGAAAATCTTGGATTTAATCTTTAATATGATCAAGATAGTGATAGTTCTTGAAGTTATTTTTGTTAATGTTTTAGACTATGAAGGTCGTGCATAATGTGTAATTAAAAGGGGTTTATTTTTGTTCTTGTTTGATCCAATCTTGATAGTTTAATGTTCTAAGTATTATTTATGATTTAAATATTAAGTTCATATGATTGATTTATGATGATTACGATTAATTAATTTAAAGAATGATTCTTGTTGTTTCCTTTGACTGTGTCGAATGGTATCAAGTAATAAAAATAGGATTTTTATTATGTTTTAAGTATTATTTGTTGATGATTGTTAATTTATATGTTAATTGATTCTTGATTTGATTTATTGAACTGTTGATATGTTGTTTGAGGGAATTGAACTAGTTATGGCTTATTAAAGAAGAATGTAGTGTGGAATAGATTTGGGATTAGAGTTTTGGGTCAAGTTAAGATGAGCTAAAATTGAATAGAAGTGAAGTTGAGTCAATAAGGAATTGAATTGTGAAAAGGAATCAAGAACAGAACAGAATTGAATTGAAAAGATGATTAACTATGAAGTGACCGCCTATCTAAGTGGCACAAGTGCCATGAACATAGGTATAGTCAAAGCCACTGTCCTATCTTCGGATTCGGGACAGTTCTTGATCCCAGTGCTTGGGGAGTAGATCTTCGTGGTTGACCCGGCATGAGTAAGGAAAGTTGGGGGGAGTAGATCTTCGTGGTTGACCCCTTACGAGCATATGACTAGTCACGGATTAGCACCTGAACTGAATAGAATAGAAGAGTCAATAGAAGTGTCAAGTGGTCTAGAACGGAATGAGTTGGTATAGAAGGTTTTGGTTTATTATGTTATGATTATTTTCCGCTGCGTACTTGATTGATGATGTTTATGTATGATTATATGATGATATGTTGTCTGTTGGATTGATTTGTTCTAATGATTATGTTTCTAATTGTGTTCTACTAATTAAGTAGAACAATCTAATTACTCACCACTGACTGTGGACCCCAAAATCCTTTTTCAGGTTCAGGTGGTGATTGAATTGGGTTACGCCAGGGCCGGGATTGTGAGCTAGCCAGCGTAGTAGTTGACCCTGACGTTTAGTTCTAGCTTATGTTTTACGTTTTTAGTGGACTTTCCTTAATTTGTATTGTTATTAGACTTTGGATTATTAATAATTTTGGATTATTTAATGGTTTTAATGAATAATATGATTAAGTTTAGAGCTTCCGCTGCAGTTTATGAATTTGATCTTAAAGGTTTTTAGAAGTTAAAGATCTGCAATGTTGTTTTCCTCCGAAAACAACGCTGCTAAATTACGGGTCGTTACAATTAGGTTTAGGGATTTCAGTTCAATCTTCTATATTTAGGGATTTCAGTTCAATCTTCTATATTTAGGGATTTCAGTTCCATTCTTCAGGTCAAAATTTGTTTGTTTAAGGTGTTATAATTATGATTTCGGGTGTATTTTAAAGGCATTTAGTTTACATTTTGTATATTAATGTGTTGGATGAATAGTGTCCAAAGTAAACTTGTTACATCTAAATAGCAATTAATAATCAATGTGTGTTTGAGGAATAGTGTCCAAAATCAAAATGTTAAATAAAAAAAAGGAAATACATAACATGATAGTAATTGATAGGAAAATCTGTCAAAAAAAGACCTTATAAAAAATTTATGATAAACCATGACCTAAAAATAAAATTAAAAAAGTTACGTTGCAAGGAGAGACTTTACCTCCATTTTCCGACGTTGACAGTGAATCTTCGTTGTTAACTCGCTATTTCGCTCCAATTTCCTACGAATCTTTTCTTCTCTATTTCACCTTTCTTTTTCTTTTCAGTGTATATTCATTTTTCATCCACTTCCCCTCCTTTTCCCCTCCCAAATCATCCATATACACCCTACATTAACACTTCTTTCTCATATCTAAACTTCTCTTATTCTGAATTAGGGTTTTAGATCTCCTATTGTAGATACCTAATTCTGGCACCTCGGTTAGCTCCCAACGGTCTATGATGAATGTACCCTGTTGCACAGGTCCGGTCTTGAGCTAGTATGCCAAAATGCCACCTATTTACCCCTCTTATACCACTCTCACACTATTTATAGGCGTTTTAGAGGCTCACGACTTGTTTTAGGATTTTTCGGACATTTTTAGGATTTTTTATTAATTTATTTTCATTATTTTTCATGCATATTTATTTCCCAAGGGAATTTTAGTCACTTCACATTGCATCAAATAATTTTTATAGGTTAATTACATTTTTCTAGAATTTTTGATAATTTTTCCATAATTTTCTGAGTTTTTATCTATTTTCTATTAATTTTTGAAAGATTTTCCATTCTTAGGGGCATTTTAGTAATTTTACACCTGTATCGTCAAATTTTTCTCCACTTTTCACTCATTTATATCTTTCTATAATTTTCCCATATTTTCCCATAATTTTTGGCATTTTTTAGCACATTTTTCAAAATAGTTCGAAAATCCCGAAAATAGTCGAAAATAGTCCAAATTAGCCCGGATTATTCTGGAACCTCGCGAAATCTCCCGGAATCTCAAATATTATGATAATATTACGTATGATTCCCGTAATCGTATCATAATCGCATAATATCTCGGAGATTCACGTGCAGAATAAGCAAAAAAAATCGACCCGGACACAGCTGGACCTGCGCCTAGACGCAGGTCCATATTACAGGACCTGCGCCTAGACGCATGTCACAAATACTGACCTGCATCTAGACGCAGGTCATGTAACTGGACCTGCGCCTAGGCGCAGGTCTGGTGCCATTCCGGGACGATTTTTTCCTCTGCTCGCCTATAAATACGACCCTTCATTCGACCTTTAAAACGACGACAATAAAAGCACGAAAAAACTTCATATTCTCGGCTCTCCTCTCTACTACATATTCTCTCTCTAAAAGCATACTAAAGCTCTGTCAAAATTAATATTAATCACATATAAAACACATTCAAGCATTTTCAATCACCGAACCCGGCATTTGGCACGCTAATTTCAAGGCCGTAATCGACCGCCGCACACTCTGGTACACATTTCTGAGACCCTTTTCTATTCAATGTCAATATGCTTTCTTTTCTTTTAATTTTCATTTTGATCTATGATTTGTGTTATTCATGATAATATGTGATTTTTTCCTGTCCTGTTCATGCCGATCTTTGTTTTAATTCATTTTTTTTCTTTTTATCTGCAATTTGTAAATCATGTCATGCTTTAATTCTTGCATTTTTTCATGTCATCTCCATGTACATTTTCATGCTTTTTCTTAATCCGTGAATTTTATGCTTCTTTCTATGTAGCATTTTTTTATTTTTTATTTTGATTTTCTAATTGCACGGGATTCGAGGTACGTTCGCACTTTCACTTTCATTTTCATTTTCTCTGTGCAATCGCTGTGTTGAACCTTTTTTTTATGTGATTCTTGTGATTTGAACCTTGATTTCATTCGGACTTTTGGACTCATTCTAACATTTTAATATTGACTAATTCTAAAGTGGTCACAAAATAATTTTAGGCTAATTTGTGCATTAATCTGAACCGACTTAGTAATCCGCAAATTAGGGCTAAAATTGAGTTATCTCTGTTGCTCTGAAATTGAACAATGATCTTACAAAAGAGACCTAGTAGAGAGCGCTTGCAGGCGGGCGGGCCCAATGCACGATTGGCTCGTAACCTGTCCCCGAACCCATACTCTGGTGCACGACCATATGGGACCGATTGCTCCTGGCTTTCGGTACTTCTTCGGTGTTCGTGGACCGTATAAACGCACGGTGGCGACTCCTACTAGTCCATATTCACGTACGACGTTAACGAGCATTCAAAACAACTCGTGAGACGTAGGCGGCCGGGTAAAAACGACCCCTACAGTTTGGCGACTCCGCTGGGGACTATCACTCCTTAGTGGTGTGGACAAACTTGAAAAGTCTCGTAAGATCATTATTCAATTTTTGAGCATGTGACATAGTGACCTTTCGCATAAGGTCACACTTAGGCCCACGTCTCATATGAGCATTGTAACGACCCGACTCGCTTAAATCGGCGCGGAAGAAACCGACGAGTCGAGTTGTTAGAAACTACAACTCAAATACTTAAGAAATAAAACTAATTCCTCAAATATTTTTATTAAACCACCAAAAGTACAAATACCCACAAGTTTGTACATAAACTAATCCAAAAGTCAAACTAGAAATATTATAATACGAGTTAACTCCAACTACATGTCAGAGTCTTTAAACAACATATAAAAGTCCAAAAGTAATGAAATAACATCTAAAAAAATACCGTCGCTAACTAATACTAAGAAAACAGTAAATACAACAGACAACACAAGAAACAACGTCGCTCGCCCAACCCAAAACTAGGCAAGAGCATCATCATCTGAAGTACCTGAAAAATACAACAACAGTCCACCATCAGTGGCGAGTAACATAACTGACTCACCCTAATGGGAACACACATGTACATAGCATAAATCAAACGATCAACATCATTAAACAAGGTACGAGAACAACCCAAAACGTGAACTCGACTCAAACCAACCTAATCAACTATCTTTGGGGCAATCATTCATATTCTAGACCGGACTGTGCTCGTACGAACGCATCTTACGCGCTCGAACTTTCTACTATGTTCGGATTTGAGAATCTTACTCCCAAACCCCATGAAACCAATCTTACTGGAAATCCATGTCCCGTGAAACCAATCTTACTGAAATTCACAAAGATCACATAGTATGACTCCAACTAACCCAATACCGCGGATGGATTAGGGGCAACGTCTTAACCTGAATACATTGAATCTTACTCAAAGTATCAGGCGTCTAAAAATGAAATCAAGCTAAGTAATTAATTAATTCATTTACTCATTTTAATCATATTATTCATTATTATCCCAACATAACTAAACTAAGTTCAAGAACTGCCTAAAGCCTCGGTTCTCGAAATTAATCTAGCTAAAACATCGAAGTTATTCTCAAGAACTACCTCTAGCCTTATTCTTGAGTCTAACCAACCATTATTCATCAATCTTTAATCATTCTTTAACCATATTAAACACTTTCTTTAACTTTCTTTATTCTTTAAACCATTTTCTTTAACTTTCAAGATTCAATCAAGAACTCCTAAAGACTCATCAAGAACTCATAAAGAACTCAAGGAACTCATAAAGAACTCATTCAAGATTCAAGATCTTCAATCAAGAACTCAATCAAGATTCAAGATCTTCAATCAAGAACTCATCCAACATAATCATCACACGAATATCATCATGAACAATCAACCTAAACTTATCCAAAATTCATCAAACTTTGATACATAAATCATGATCATATAATAATGTATAACTAATCATAAAATCATGAAAATCATCACCAAAACATCATGTAAACACATTAAAAATCAGATTGCATAATCATACATAAAATCATGAATAAACATCAACAAACATCCTAAACATACATTTAATCTAAACTATAAACAAGGTATACCAACAAGGTTGAGTAAGTATGTTACCTTATTGAAGATTACACACAAATTCAACACAAAAAGTTGATGCCCGGAACAAGGCACACACGAACACCACACGGCCCAAACCACGTTGCACACGGCCTTGCTTCAAACCACACGAACACGGCTCACTTGCACACACGGCTGCCCAGCACGGCTGTGTCGCACGAACCACCACTGCCACACGAGCACGGCCCTCTGCTGCACCTTGCACGGCCTGCTGCACACGAACACGCACGAACCCCCAACGAGCAATCCCAAAGCAAACCCGAACTAGAGATCTTGAATGAAATTAATGTGTTTAGGATTGTGTTTGGTCACCTAAAGATCAATGAACTTTGAATCTTTAAGTTTTGGGCTAAGAAAATTGATGAACAATTGATGGGTATCAATCATCAAAAATGGCGTGAAGTATAGGCAAATGGGAGGGAGTTTGTGTTTTGAATTTTGATGGCTAAATGTGTTTAAAAGCAAGGATGACAAAATGAGCCAAACCCTTACTAACTCTCCTAATTATAGAGTTAGTTAAGGTGTGAACACAAGGCAAGTGGCAAGCCTTGCCATGCCTTAGAAAAACCGGCCAAGAGGGTCACTTGGGCCTAAAATGGGCTCTCGTGATCCATTGGGCTTATTTGCGAAAACCGCATAATTAATCATGCCCAAATCGATTTGGCCCAAAAATACTAAATAATTAATTAGAAAATTAAATAAATAAAATTCTAATTAATTAAATAATAATTAACATAAATAATAAAAACTAAGAAATAAACATTTCGATTAAATCGAAATTATTCATATAAAATTAAAATAAATAGTTCAAAAAAAATTAATTTGAACTAGCACATAAACAAACATAATCATACATAAATACCGACAAAAATACCGATAAAATCTGGGTCATTACAACCTCCCCTCCTTAAAGAAATTTCGTCCCGAAATTTCAAGGTGCAGGAGATCGCTCCCCATCGAACAGCTCCGGGTACTTCTGCCGCATAGACGCTTCCGTCTCCCAAGTCGCTTCTTCATGGTGTTGATTTCTCCACAACACCTTGACAAGCGGTACCTGCTTACGCCGCAGGGTCCTAACTTCCCGATCCAAGATCTGGACGGGTCGCTCCTCATAAGTCAGATTCGGCTCGATCACGACCGGATCCGCTGTAATCACATGAGTAGGATCATGTACATATTTCCTTAGCTGGGAAACATGGAATACATCATGAACATTAGCCAAACTAGGTGGTAATGCCAATCGATATGCCACCTCCCCAACTCGTTCAAGTATCTCGTAAGGTCCCACATATTTCGGTCGGAGTTTCCCCTTCTGACCGAAGCGTACCACTCCCTTGAATGGCGAAACCTTAAGCAAGACTTTGTCACCTACTACGAAAGCCAGCGGTCTACGTCGATTATCGGCGTAGGATTTCTGACGACTCTGAGTGGCCTGCATCTTAGACCGGATGACTCGAACCTTCTCGATAGTATCGCGTACCATCTCAGGTCCTAAAGCCACAGTATCGCTGATATCATTCCAACATATAGGACTCCGACATTTCCGACCATATAGGGCCTCGTACGGAGCCATCTCAATGCTGGAGTGATAGCTGTTGTTATAGGAGAACTCTATCAAGCAGAGCATGCGTACCCAAGACTGGTGGTACTCCAGAGCACATGCTCGGAGCATATCCTCCAAAGTCTGGATGGTCCTCTCAGTCTGACCATCAGTAGCCGCATGAAAAGCGGTACTCAACTTCAGCTTCGTCCCAAAGGCTTCCTGAACTGACTTCCAGAAATGAGACAGAAATCTCGGATCTCGATCAGAAACAATCTCCCTCGGAACTCCGTGAAGTCGGATTATGTCCTGAGTATACGCCTCAGCTAGACGCTCCATCGACCAGGTCATCTTCATCGGAATGAATCTAGCGACCTTAGTTAACCTATCCACTATGACCCAAATAGCATTCAAGCCATTACAAGTGGGTAAGCCTACTACGAAGTCCATAGATACCGACTCAAATTTCCAGGTCGGAATAGGTAGTGGCTGCAACAGACCTCCTGGTCTCTGATGCTCAATCTTGACCTTCTGACAGGTCAAACACCGAGCGACAAACTCTGCTACATCCCTTTTCATCTTAGGCCACCAGAACTGGCCTTTAAGATCCTGGTAAAGCTTATTACCACCGGGATGAACAGAATAAGGCGAGTTATGTGCCTCGGACATGATTCTGTTCCTAAGATCAGAACAGTCCGGTACACACCATCTCCCTCGAAAGCGCATACCACCATCAGAAGGGATCTCGAAACCTACAGCTTTACCTTGCCGTATAGCCTCTCGAATCCTAGCAAACTGTGGGTCGTTCTGCTGACCCTCGCGCAACTCCTGAAAGAAATCAGGCTCGGCACTTATAGATGTCAGACGAAGTCTGACGGAACCACGGCTTCTACTGAAGCTCAAGCGATGCTTGCGACTCAGTGCATCCGCAACTAAATTCGCCTTGCCTTCGCAATAGTTGAGTGTCAGGTCGTAGTCCTTGATCAACTCAAGCCACCGTCTCTGCCTCATATTGAGGTCCTTTTGAGTGAAGATGTACTTGAGACTCTTGTGATCCGTGAATACCTTACACGAACCACCATAGAGATAGTGCCTCCAAATTTTGAGCGCGAATACTACAGCCGCTAACTCTAAGTCATGCGTAGGATAGTTACGCTCGTGCACCTTCAGTTGCCTTGATGCATAAGCGATGACCTTCCCACCCTGCATGAGTACACAACCTAAGCCACACTTCGAAGCATCACTAAAGACCTCGAAGCCCTCTTCATCGTTCGGAAGAGTAAGAATCGGAGCAGAGACTAATCTCTGTTTCAACTCCTGAAATGCTTGCTCGCAAGCCTCTGTCCAAACGAATCGGACCTCCTTCTGCAGGAGACTAGACATCGGTCTAGCTATTTTGGAGAAGTCCTGGACGAATCGTCGGTAGTATCCGGCTAAGCCTAGAAAACTACGAACCTCCGCCACATTTGTCGGGCTACTCCAATCTACCACAGCCTTAATCTTAGCTGGATCTACTTTAATGCCTTCTTTGCTAATCACATGACCTAGGAAGGCTACTTCGCGAAGCCAGAACTCACACTTGGAGAGTTTCGCGAACCACTTATGACTCCTCAATATCTCGAGTACCATCCGGAGATGTTCCGTATGCTCGGACTCATCTCTAGAATAGATCAAGATATCATCTATAAATACTACGACGCACTTGTCGAGTAAGTGGTGAAACGTCCGGTTCATCTGGTCCATGAACACGGCTGGCGCATTAGTGAGGCCAAAGGGCATCACCTCGAACTCGTAATGGCCGTATCGAGTACGAAAAGCAGTTTTCGGGATGTCTTCTTTCTTGACTGGAATCTGATGATATCCAGACCGAAGATCTATCTTTGAAAACACTCCTGCTCCTCGCAACTGATCGAACAGGTCCTCAATCCTAGGCAATGGGTACTTATTCTTGATAGTTACCCGATTCAACTCTCGGTAGTCTATGCACAGGCGCATGCTACCATCTTTCTTCTTCACGAAGAGCACAGGAGCTCCCCATGGAGAAACACTTGGCCTAATGAAGCCCTTATCGATCAAATCCTGGAGTTGTGTCTTTAACTCCAATAACTCAGACGGTGCCATCCGGTACGGTGCCTTCGAGATCGGCGCTGTCCCGGGTACCAAGTCGATATGAAACTCGACATCACGCTCAGGTGGAACGCCTGGTAGCTCATCAGGAAATACGTCTCTGAAATCCCTCGCTACAGGTATATCGTCCAACAGAGACTCTTTAGTCAAGTCTCGTACCTGACATAAATACACCGTATCGCCCTTCTGGCGATGCTTCCTCATTTTCAAGGCAGAGATTACCTTTACTCCTTTCTTAAGGACGAACCCAGAGTAGGTAACTCGGTTGCCCTGAGATCCTCGGAATGTCACTGACTGATCTCGGCAACGAATAATCGCTCGATACCTTGATAGCCAGTCCATACCAAGTATTACGTCAAACTCCATCAGCGGAAACTCCTTCAGATCGGCCGTCGCTTGCTCCCCAGCTATCACGATAGGCACTCCTCGGAATTCACGCTGACAAACAAAATCCTCTCCGGAAGGGAGAGTAATAATTGAACTAACAGGAAGGCTGCCTCGAAGATTAGACCTCGAGACGAAACTACTAGCCACAAAAGAAACAGTAGCACCAGAATCAAATAAGACTAATGCTAACATACCAGAGACAAGAAATCTACCTGATACGACGTCAGGCTGAACCTCGGCCTCCGCCTCGGTCATACAGTAGACTCGGTTCTTCACTGGAGTCTGAGTCGGTGCCGGAAGTCGCTGAATCTCCGAATCTGGCTTCTTCTCGGGACAAGTCGACGCCTTGTGGCCTACCTTACCGCAAGTGAAACAAGTGATCGGGGAACCGTCACACTTCTTCCCTGGATGGAAGTCTCGGCCGCAACCTCTACACTTCGAGCCATCGCTACCCTTACGCGAACTCGGAGTCGAAGGGGTACTGCTAGATGTGCCAAACCGGGGCTTCTTAAACGAAGCTGTAGTCGTCGGAACTGGAGCTCTCTTCTTGCTCGAATCCTCCTCGGTAACCGATGCCTGTATCTCGAGTGCTACCTCGTAAGCCTGCTGGAACGTAGCCGCTCCACTGCTGATCACGTGAACTCGGATCCTTGGATCTAGCTTTTTGATGTAGCGCTTGACCCGATCCTTCTCTGACGGAACCACAGACGTAGCGAACCTCGACAGCTCTGTAAATCGATCGGTGTACGCCTGGACAGACATCTTACCCTGTGCAAGAGTAATTAATTAATTCATTTACTCATTTTAATCATATTATTCATTATTATCCCAACATAACTAAACTAAGTTCAAGAACTGCCTAAAGCCTCGGTTCTCGAAATTAATCTAGCTAAAACATCGAAGTTATTCTCAAGAACTACCTCTAGCCTTATTCTTGAGTCTAACCAACCATTATTCATCAATCTTTAATCATTCTTTAACCATATTAAACACTTTCTTTAACTTTCTTTATTCTTTAAACCATTTTCTTTAACTTTCAAGATTCAATCAAGAACTCCTAAAGACTCATCAAGAACTCATAAAGAACTCAAGGAACTCATAAAGAACTCATTCAAGATTCAAGATCTTCAATCAAGAACTCAATCAAGATTCAAGATCTTCAATCAAGAACTCATCCAACATAATCATCACACGAATATCATCATGAACAATCAACCTAAACTTATCCAAAATTCATCAAACTTTGATACATAAATCATGATCATATAATAATGTATAACTAATCATAAAATCATGAAAATCATCACCAAAACATCATGTAAACACATTAAAAATCAGATTGCATAATCATACATAAAATCATGAATAAACATCAACAAACATCCTAAACATACATTTAATCTAAACTATAAACAAGGTATACCAACAAGGTTGAGTAAGTATGTTACCTTATTGAAGATTACACACAAATTCAACACAAAAAGTTGATGCCCGGAACAAGGCACACACGAACACCACACGGCCCAAACCACGTTGCACACGGCCTTGCTTCAAACCACACGAACACGGCTCACTTGCACACACGGCTGCCCAGCACGGCTGTGTCGCACGAACCACCACTGCCACACGAGCACGGCCCTCTGCTGCACCTTGCACGGCCTGCTGCACACGAACACGCACGAACCCCCAACGAGCAATCCCAAAGCAAACCCGAACTAGAGATCTTGAATGAAATTAATGTGTTTAGGATTGTGTTTGGTCACCTAAAGATCAATGAACTTTGAATCTTTAAGTTTTGGGCTAAGAAAATTGATGAACAATTGATGGGTATCAATCATCAAAAATGGCGTGAAGTATAGGCAAATGGGAGGGAGTTTGTGTTTTGAATTTTGATGGCTAAATGTGTTTAAAAGCAAGGATGACAAAATGAGCCAAACCCTTACTAACTCTCCTAATTATAGAGTTAGTTAAGGTGTGAACACAAGGCAAGTGGCAAGCCTTGCCATGCCTTAGAAAAACCGGCCAAGAGGGTCACTTGGGCCTAAAATGGGCTCTCGTGATCCATTGGGCTTATTTGCGAAAACCGCATAATTAATCATGCCCAAATCGATTTGGCCCAAAAATACTAAATAATTAATTAGAAAATTAAATAAATAAAATTCTAATTAATTAAATAATAATTAACATAAATAATAAAAACTAAGAAATAAACATTTCGATTAAATCGAAATTATTCATATAAAATTAAAATAAATAGTTCAAAAAAAATTAATTTGAACTAGCACATAAACAAACATAATCATACATAAATACCGACAAAAATACCGATAAAATCTGGGTCATTACAACCTCCCCTCCTTAAAGAAATTTCGTCCCGAAATTTCAAGGTGCAGGAGATCGCTCCCCATCGAACAGCTCCGGGTACTTCTGCCGCATAGACGCTTCCGTCTCCCAAGTCGCTTCTTCATGGTGTTGATTTCTCCACAACACCTTGACAAGCGGTACCTGCTTACGCCGCAGGGTCCTAACTTCCCGATCCAAGATCTGGACGGGTCGCTCCTCATAAGTCAGATTCGGCTCGATCACGACCGGATCCGCTGTAATCACATGAGTAGGATCATGTACATATTTCCTTAGCTGGGAAACATGGAATACATCATGAACATTAGCCAAACTAGGTGGTAATGCCAATCGATATGCCACCTCCCCAACTCGTTCAAGTATCTCGTAAGGTCCCACATATTTCGGTCGGAGTTTCCCCTTCTGACCGAAGCGTACCACTCCCTTGAATGGCGAAACCTTAAGCAAGACTTTGTCACCTACTACGAAAGCCAGCGGTCTACGTCGATTATCGGCGTAGGATTTCTGACGACTCTGAGTGGCCTGCATCTTAGACCGGATGACTCGAACCTTCTCGATAGTATCGCGTACCATCTCAGGTCCTAAAGCCACAGTATCGCTGATATCATTCCAACATATAGGACTCCGACATTTCCGACCATATAGGGCCTCGTACGGAGCCATCTCAATGCTGGAGTGATAGCTGTTGTTATAGGAGAACTCTATCAAGCAGAGCATGCGTACCCAAGACTGGTGGTACTCCAGAGCACATGCTCGGAGCATATCCTCCAAAGTCTGGATGGTCCTCTCAGTCTGACCATCAGTAGCCGCATGAAAAGCGGTACTCAACTTCAGCTTCGTCCCAAAGGCTTCCTGAACTGACTTCCAGAAATGAGACAGAAATCTCGGATCTCGATCAGAAACAATCTCCCTCGGAACTCCGTGAAGTCGGATTATGTCCTGAGTATACGCCTCAGCTAGACGCTCCATCGACCAGGTCATCTTCATCGGAATGAATCTAGCGACCTTAGTTAACCTATCCACTATGACCCAAATAGCATTCAAGCCATTACAAGTGGGTAAGCCTACTACGAAGTCCATAGATACCGACTCAAATTTCCAGGTCGGAATAGGTAGTGGCTGCAACAGACCTCCTGGTCTCTGATGCTCAATCTTGACCTTCTGACAGGTCAAACACCGAGCGACAAACTCTGCTACATCCCTTTTCATCTTAGGCCACCAGAACTGGCCTTTAAGATCCTGGTAAAGCTTATTACCACCGGGATGAACAGAATAAGGCGAGTTATGTGCCTCGGACATGATTCTGTTCCTAAGATCAGAACAGTCCGGTACACACCATCTCCCTCGAAAGCGCATACCACCATCAGAAGGGATCTCGAAACCTACAGCTTTACCTTGCCGTATAGCCTCTCGAATCCTAGCAAACTGTGGGTCGTTCTGCTGACCCTCGCGCAACTCCTGAAAGAAATCAGGCTCGGCACTTATAGATGTCAGACGAAGTCTGACGGAACCACGGCTTCTACTGAAGCTCAAGCGATGCTTGCGACTCAGTGCATCCGCAACTAAATTCGCCTTGCCTTCGCAATAGTTGAGTGTCAGGTCGTAGTCCTTGATCAACTCAAGCCACCGTCTCTGCCTCATATTGAGGTCCTTTTGAGTGAAGATGTACTTGAGACTCTTGTGATCCGTGAATACCTTACACGAACCACCATAGAGATAGTGCCTCCAAATTTTGAGCGCGAATACTACAGCCGCTAACTCTAAGTCATGCGTAGGATAGTTACGCTCGTGCACCTTCAGTTGCCTTGATGCATAAGCGATGACCTTCCCACCCTGCATGAGTACACAACCTAAGCCACACTTCGAAGCATCACTAAAGACCTCGAAGCCCTCTTCATCGTTCGGAAGAGTAAGAATCGGAGCAGAGACTAATCTCTGTTTCAACTCCTGAAATGCTTGCTCGCAAGCCTCTGTCCAAACGAATCGGACCTCCTTCTGCAGGAGACTAGACATCGGTCTAGCTATTTTGGAGAAGTCCTGGACGAATCGTCGGTAGTATCCGGCTAAGCCTAGAAAACTACGAACCTCCGCCACATTTGTCGGGCTACTCCAATCTACCACAGCCTTAATCTTAGCTGGATCTACTTTAATGCCTTCTTTGCTAATCACATGACCTAGGAAGGCTACTTCGCGAAGCCAGAACTCACACTTGGAGAGTTTCGCGAACCACTTATGACTCCTCAATATCTCGAGTACCATCCGGAGATGTTCCGTATGCTCGGACTCATCTCTAGAATAGATCAAGATATCATCTATAAATACTACGACGCACTTGTCGAGTAAGTGGTGAAACGTCCGGTTCATCTGGTCCATGAACACGGCTGGCGCATTAGTGAGGCCAAAGGGCATCACCTCGAACTCGTAATAGCCGTATCGAGTACGAAAAGCAGTTTTCGGGATGTCTTCTTTCTTGACTGGAATCTGATGATATCCAGACCGAAGATCTATCTTTGAAAACACTCCTGCTCCTCGCAACTGATCGAACAGGTCCTCAATCCTAGGCAATGGGTACTTATTCTTGATAGTTACCCGATTCAACTCTCGGTAGTCTATGCACAGGCGCATGCTACCATCTTTCTTCTTCACGAAGAGCACAGGAGCTCCCCATGGAGAAACACTTGGCCTAATGAAGCCCTTATCGATCAAATCCTGGAGTTGTGTCTTTAACTCCAATAACTCAGACGGTGCCATCCGGTACGGTGCCTTCGAGATCGGCGCTGTCCCGGGTACCAAGTCGATATGAAACTCGACATCACGCTCAGGTGGAACGCCTGGTAGCTCATCAGGAAATACGTCTCTGAAATCCCTCGCTACAGGTATATCGTCCAACAGAGACTCTTTAGTCAAGTCTCGTACCTGACATAAATACACCGTATCGCCCTTCTGGCGATGCTTCCTCATTTTCAAGGCAGAGATTACCTTTACTCCTTTCTTAAGGACGAACCCAGAGTAGGTAACTCGGTTGCCCTGAGATCCTCGGAATGTCACTGACTGATCTCGGCAACGAATAATCGCTCGATACCTTGATAGCCAGTCCATACCAAGTATTACGTCAAACTCCATCAGCGGAAACTCCTTCAGATCGGCCGTCGCTTGCTCCCCAGCTATCACGATAGGCACTCCTCGGAATTCACGCTGACAAACAAAATCCTCTCCGGAAGGGAGAGTAATAATTGAACTAACAGGAAGGCTGCCTCGAAGATTAGACCTCGAGACGAAACTACTAGCCACAAAAGAAACAGTAGCACCAGAATCAAATAAGACTAATGCTAACATACCAGAGACAAGAAATCTACCTGATACGACGTCAGGCTGAACCTCGGCCTCCGCCTCGGTCATACAGTAGACTCGGTTCTTCACTGGAGTCTGAGTCGGTGCCGGAAGTCGCTGAATCTCCGAATCTGGCTTCTTCTCGGGACAAGTCGACGCCTTGTGGCCTACCTTACCGCAAGTGAAACAAGTGATCGGGGAACCGTCACACTTCTTCCCTGGATGGAAGTCTCGGCCGCAACCTCTACACTTCGAGCCATCGCTACCCTTACGCGAACTCGGAGTCGAAGGGGTACTGCTAGATGTGCCAAACCGGGGCTTCTTAAACGAAGCTGTAGTCGTCGGAACTGGAGCTCTCTTCTTGCTCGAATCCTCCTCGGTAACCGATGCCTGTATCTCGAGTGCTACCTCGTAAGCCTGCTGGAACGTAGCCGCTCCACTGCTGATCACGTGAACTCGGATCCTTGGATCTAGCTTTTTGATGTAGCGCTTGACCCGATCCTTCTCTGACGGAACCACAGACGTAGCGAACCTCGACAGCTCTGTAAATCGATCGGTGTACGCCTGGACAGACATCTTACCCTGTGCAAGAGTAATTAATTAATTCATTTACTCATTTTAATCATATTATTCATTATTATCCCAACATAACTAAACTAAGTTCAAGAACTGCCTAAAGCCTCGGTTCTCGAAATTAATCTAGCTAAAACATCGAAGTTATTCTCAAGAACTACCTCTAGCCTTATTCTTGAGTCTAACCAACCATTATTCATCAATCTTTAATCATTCTTTAACCATATTAAACACTTTCTTTAACTTTCTTTATTCTTTAAACCATTTTCTTTAACTTTCAAGATTCAATCAAGAACTCCTAAAGACTCATCAAGAACTCATAAAGAACTCAAGGAACTCATAAAGAACTCATTCAAGATTCAAGATCTTCAATCAAGAACTCAATCAAGATTCAAGATCTTCAATCAAGAACTCATCCAACATAATCATCACACGAATATCATCATGAACAATCAACCTAAACTTATCCAAAATTCATCAAACTTTGATACATAAATCATGATCATATAATAATGTATAACTAATCATAAAATCATGAAAATCATCACCAAAACATCATGTAAACACATTAAAAATCAGATTGCATAATCATACATAAAATCATGAATAAACATCAACAAACATCCTAAACATACATTTAATCTAAACTATAAACAAGGTATACCAACAAGGTTGAGTAAGTATGTTACCTTATTGAAGATTACACACAAATTCAACACAAAAAGTTGATGCCCGGAACAAGGCACACACGAACACCACACGGCCCAAACCACGTTGCACACGGCCTTGCTTCAAACCACACGAACACGGCTCACTTGCACACACGGCTGCCCAGCACGGCTGTGTCGCACGAACCACCACTGCCACACGAGCACGGCCCTCTGCTGCACCTTGCACGGCCTGCTGCACACGAACACGCACGAACCCCCAACGAGCAATCCCAAAGCAAACCCGAACTAGAGATCTTGAATGAAATTAATGTGTTTAGGATTGTGTTTGGTCACCTAAAGATCAATGAACTTTGAATCTTTAAGTTTTGGGCTAAGAAAATTGATGAACAATTGATGGGTATCAATCATCAAAAATGGCGTGAAGTATAGGCAAATGGGAGGGAGTTTGTGTTTTGAATTTTGATGGCTAAATGTGTTTAAAAGCAAGGATGACAAAATGAGCCAAACCCTTACTAACTCTCCTAATTATAGAGTTAGTTAAGGTGTGAACACAAGGCAAGTGGCAAGCCTTGCCATGCCTTAGAAAAACCGGCCAAGAGGGTCACTTGGGCCTAAAATGGGCTCTCGTGATCCATTGGGCTTATTTGCGAAAACCGCATAATTAATCATGCCCAAATCGATTTGGCCCAAAAATACTAAATAATTAATTAGAAAATTAAATAAATAAAATTCTAATTAATTAAATAATAATTAACATAAATAATAAAAACTAAGAAATAAACATTTCGATTAAATCGAAATTATTCATATAAAATTAAAATAAATAGTTCAAAAAAATTAATTTGAACTAGCACATAAACAAACATAATCATACATAAATACCGACAAAAATACCGATAAAATCTGGGTCATTACAAGCATGTTCTATGCTCGAGACCGACCCCGGGGGGTTTGATTATGGTTACTTGTGGTGCCTGACCACAATGATCATAGCCGACCCATCCCAGCCATGGCGCGTGATCATCATGCCCGATGAGATCATAATAAGGAATCTGTTAACCGTGTGTCATTCAAAATGAAGAATGATCATATCGGTTCATTTTTCTTTAGCCATGGTACCTTTTGACCACCCAGGACTGACCTTAGAAGACCATCATTTTCATATTCTAGGACTAGTGTGTTATGTGTGCATTTGGCCCATTAATCTAGCCCAGCCCAATTTACTTCACTCTTCAATCATAAGGGTAACTCAATGTCAAGTCAACAATCCAAATCACCAGCCCAGTTTAACAAGTCTCATCTCTTTAGCCCATTCCTCAGTCAACTTCTTTAGTCCAAGTAACTGGTCCAGCTCATAGTTCACAGTCCATTTCCCCAGTCCAAGTCCTAAGTCCAGTTCTCAAAATGGGGTCCATGTCCATCACAGTCTAGTCCAATCTCATAACTTTCTCGAGTCCAAACACACTTTTGTTTGCCATAGGTTCAGTTCATCTCACAGTCTCCGCACAGTTCACCACTAGTCTCCTCTCAATCCAGTCCGCCAAGTCTAGATAGTCCAAACTAGCCATAGGTCCAACTTAGACTCTTCCCGTTCATAAGTGTTCCTAGCTAGACATAGGTTCACTTTAGCTCACTTCAGTGCCAGTCACGCCAAAAGTCCAGTACCTTAAAACAGATCTAGGTCCGGACTTAGGTTTATACAAAGTCAGACTCAGTTCAATGTCAAACACAGTCCAGTGTCAACTCCTCAACATTCACATTCTGGAACAGGGTTCTCTTGATTTCAGCTTCGATAAACCTGGGCTCCTTCGATAGGCCCAAAGAGCAATGAGAAGTCTTAAGCCCATCCATCCGCATCACAAAAGACCATGTCCATTGACCCTTCATCATCTTCCATAGCCAAAAAAAAAGAAAAAAAAAGAGATCAATGATGTGACGACCCGACTCGCTTAAATCGGCGCGGAAGAGACCGACGAGTCGAATAGTCATAACTACAACTCGAAATACTTAAGAAATAAAACTAAATCCTCAAAATATTATTATTGAACCTCAAAAGTACAAATACCCACAAGTTTGTACATTACTAATCCATAAGTCAAGCTAAAAATACTAAAAATACGAGTAACTCCAACCACATGTCAGAGTCCAAAAACAACGTACAAAATTCCATACAATAGTCCATAACTATTGTAATACCCCGAAATTTTGGGATATTTTAAATTTTTTATTTATTAATTAAATGTATAATTAATTAACTATTTAATTAATTATTATTTAATAAATTATTATTTTGTGTAGCAATCTATTTATTTTCAGCCTAGCCTTAACCTTTTCATTTTATCTTGCCAAAACCCGAGCCCAATTATTTCCTTAGAGTCGGTGTTGCACGACCCCTTTATTCTTTTTCTTTTTCTCCTAATTATTTTATTATTCTAAGTCCAAAGGGCCCACTTATTTGGACTGCTTAATTTTATTCCTTATCTCAGAATTGGGCCAATGACCCAACTTTTCCTTCCCCTTATGTCATGGCCGGTCCTTCCTTTTATATGGGCCAAGTGTTATTTTTCTTTTTGATTTATTTGATTAATTAATAATTATGTTATTTAATTAATTAAATTAATTAATTATTTAAAAAAAAACTCCTAAACTAATTCAACCTAAGCTAACTAACCTAAGATTTTTGCTCAACTCCCCCTATTCTTTTCCCTTCCTCACGGCAACCCCCCTTTAACAATTAGGGTTTGTTATTTTTTTTTTTTCTTCTCTCTTTATAAATAGGACCTATGTAATTTATTTGGTCCCTATTTGCAAAAGGTTCATAAACCCTAAAAGAAATTACTCTCTTTTTTTTTCCTCTCTTTTTGGCCGTGTACTAAATCACCAAAAAGGGTGATTTTCTTTGGAAATTTTAGCGTAATCAGGTAACTTTGCTTTCTCTTTTAATTTTGGGATAGATAATCACATAGTTAATTAGGATTGATCATGAAAATTGTAGGATTTTATGTTTGTATTGATTCGAAAATGACGAGTACATGATGATTTGATTTTTGATTTGTTTTATGTATTTTCTTGATTATTTTATGTAGTTTCTTGAAATCTTTAATTGTTGAATAATTACTTGTATGAATTTATTTATTAATCAAATCTCGTTATTTCTTGATGAATTTTTCGTGGAAGTTTCTTTACTGTTTGATTATGAATCATGATTTATTTCGTGGCAAAATTCGTCCTTTTATTGCTTATAAAAATTTAATCTTTTAAACTAGTAAAACTGTCCAGATTTAGTTTACGAATTTATTAATATACTTAATCAAATCTAATGGCTACGAAATTTTAGGTGGAAGTTAGTAATAGTGTTTTAAAGCTTGTGTTAAATTATCGTAATTTTTAAAGTTTGTTTTCTATGGAAGAAAAATCTGAAACCGAATTCAGCCTAATCTGACTTGTTAGTTATAAAATCACTTAAAATTAGTAAATGACGTTATTTTTAAACTAAATTTATGAACGTTAAACCTTGAACCTATATTTAGCTCCCATAAAAATTTCCAGATTATTCGATACCTTTAGACGGTTGTTCTTAATTTAATTCTTTAAAGTCAGATTATTCGATTGAATTATTAAAATATGTTATTATTAATGCTTGAATTTTTCGAGTGACCTAAGTATTAAAAAAAGAGTTAAAAATATGATTTTTATGATGAATCTTGATAAATCTTGAATTAGTATTGGTAATCTTTAATTTAATCTTTAATTATATCATGTTATTTTGCATTCTTGAATTTAATCTTGTCCTTGATTGAACCCTAAAATGCCGTGTGATTTAAGTATTTAAAAGAATGATTTTTGATCTTGTTCTTGAATTAATCTTGATGATTTAGTGTTTGTCGTATAATCTGTTTTACTTAATTAATTATGAATAATTATCTTTAAATAATTTAAAGTGGAATTTTGAATATCTTCACTAGAAATGTCGAGTGACTAGAAATTATGTGAAAAATAGTATTTTTATCATGTTTTAGGTAATTTATGTAATTAATTGTTAATTTATATGATTTATTAAATTGATTATATGATGATTGAATGAATTTATCTAATTATTGCTATTTTAATGAAAATGTCGAGTGGCCTATTTTATTTTTGGTCAATTTAGTTTAATTTTGGAATTATAATAATATTGAGATAATTTTAGTAATTAATATTGTTATTATTATTATAAAAGTTACAATTAAAGGAATTGTCAGGGATAAGTTGTAACAAGAAGGAATAGATAATAATATTATTATTTTTATTATTATTTACACGGTTATTATTATTATTATTAATAATATTTCGGATAATGTTAGTGTTATTATTAGTATTATTATTAATATTAGGAATCAGTAGGGATAAGTTATATAAGTTACGAATAAGATATTAATAGGGAAAGAAAGGAAACAGAGTAAAAGGAATACGAATCGTTTCGATCTCTGGCTAGGAAAGACTTGGTATTTAAGGTGGCCAATATACGTGCCGCACCTCTCTTTCCTGGGACTTCGAACGGTTCATTTCCGATTACGGCCACCTAGTATTTCCCGATATAAGATAAGATATGAGATTTGAAAGATATAAGATAAGATAAGGACGCCCACCTGATGACCCGAGTAGTCAGACTGGGTTAAGTCGAAGCCACTGCTCAATGGGACGAACACACGAGTTCCCCCGAGTAGTTCTGGGTCTTAGGATATGTAGTCGTCTAAGTAGTAGTACACGAGCTGCTATTTAGGGGTTATGGCCATAGCTTAGGCTTAGTGGTGCAAACGAGATCCGCTACGGGTTGAGTACATGAGCTCACCCCGGCATGTTCTAGGAAAGTTGTGGTGCAAACGGGATCCACAACGAGTTATAGTGACCGGTCCGCTGAAAGATGATAATGATATGACATGAAAGATATGAATGATAAGATATGATATGATGATATGTTTTGATAAGATGATGATGAGTAACATAAGTTATGACATATATTGTAATATGACATAAGATGTATAATTTAAGATGTAGGTTATGATCGAATGAATTCGGGATAGTTAGGTTATAAGGGTATAATTATATAGGTATATGTATTGAGAATGGTATAAGACTTCCGCTGTGTATTTCTGTATTCGTATAAGATTGTATGTAAGCATGTACGTATGTATGTATCCGTGTATGTATACGTGTAAGTATGTATGAACGTATGTATAGTAAGTGTATATTTGTACGTATTCCTAACCGTATTTTGCAGGTATGATTACACGTACATTATACGTAGATTTGTACGTATTTTAACCGTATTTCTGCAGGTATTCTTATACGTAATTTGTACGTAATCGTATACGTATTTTTGTACGTATTTTATACGTACCTCGTATTGAATTCTGTATAACATGTATTAGATTTTTGTATGGTTTTCATGCGATATTCTATGATATTATGTGTTTAGCGGTCCTTCGATTAAACGGGATAGCCTAGTTACTCGCCACTGACGGTGGACCCCCCCCCTCAGTTTCAGGTGACGATGCTGCAGCTTAGAACGGGCTTCCGATGGTTGGGCTTAAGCGTGGCAGAGTTTTAGCTTTACCTTAGAGTTTCCTAGATGTTTTAAGACAATTTTACATTTATTTATTCGTTTATGATCCCGGCATGTTGGGACAGTTTTTAGGACAACTTATGTAATTACTTTTCTTTTGAGAATATTAGACTTTGGATATAGTTTTATTTATTTAATTCAATAAAGGTAGTTTAATTTAATTAATTAATTTAATATTTAGTTTAAATAGTTTTGGTAATGATCCGTTTATCGATTTCCCTTCGTAAATCGACATGTCCAAAAGTCGGGTCGTTACAACTATCCTAAAACAAAAATAATAGAAAAGTACATCCAAAACAGTAAAACGTCGCTCGCCCAACCCAAAGTTAAGCAAGAACTTCGTCGTCATAATTACCTGTAAAACAAACAACAGTCCACCATCAGTGGCGAGTAACATAACTGACTCACCCTAATGGGAATACACATGAACATAGCACAAATCAAATAATCAGTCAACAACCCAATTATGCGAGAACCATCCCGAAACGTGAACTCGACTCAACCATCCTAACCAAACTATCTTTGGCGCAATCATTCATATACTAAACGAAGCTGTAGTCGTCGGAACTGGAGCTCTCTTCTTGCTCGAATCCTCCTCAGTCGTCGATGCCTGTATCTCGAGTGCTACCTCGTAGGCCTGCTGGAACGTCGTCGCTCCACTGCTGATCACGTGAACTCGATTTGTAACGACCCGGAATTTTGGGCCAGAAAATTTCGCGGTTGTTAATGTTATTTATTAATTTCTAAGTCCAAAAGGCCATGTAATTTGGACTGTTTTTATTTTTGGGCCTAATCTTTTTCTCAAATTGGGCCAAAGGACCCAATTCCCCTCTCTTTTTTTTCCTTCTTGGCCGGCCATTTCAAGTGTTTGGGCCAAGATTGATTTGATTTATTTGATTTAATTTAATTAAGGATAATTATTGTAATTTAAATAATTAAATTAATTAAATTAATTTAAATATTCCTTACTTATTCAAAGTTGTTGTTTGACCCTAACAACTTGTTCCCCTTTTCCTCTTGATTCACGGCTAATCCAAGCTAAGTATGGGGTTGTTGTTTTTTTTTTTTTTTTATTTCTTTATATATAGGACCCCTTCACTTCTTTTGGGTCCTATTGTTATTTTTCTCCAAACCCTAAAAAAAAATATATTCTCTCTTCCTTTTCTCTCCAAAAAAAAGCCGTGCAGTAGTTCACCAAAAGGGTGAATTATTTTCCTTGGATTAAATTTGCGATTTAAGGTAACTAGCTTTCCTCTTTAATTAATGGGTAGCAATTCACATAGTTAATTAGGATTATATCATGAAAATTGTGGGAAATTTAGTCTTCTTTTATTCGAATTTGCCGAGTGTGATGATGTGATGTTATTGATGTATCTTAATTCATTATGTTCATGTCATGGAGTTGGGTGATCTTTGGTTATGAATCTTGAATAAATCTTGTAAAGTTATCAAGTTCTTGAATTGTTTATTCGTTAATCATGATTAGTTTAGGATATAGGTGCTAGATAACTATGTGTGTGGGGTGATGTAAGTATTCAGAGACTTGTTCTCTTGCTTTGTTGTCAACTTTTGCGTGAAGGTAAGCACCGAGTGGAGGGGAAGCTCATGCGTGACATTGTTAGCAAGTTTTGATGATTAAATTCTTAAGCTTGATTTAATATAAATTGTGTTATATTTCTTGGAAATGTCGAGTGGTGGGAAAATTGTAAAGAAAGATTAAAAAATCTAATTTCTATGTTAATCTTGTTTATATTTAAGTAAAGTATGTGATCTTTGATTTAGATCTTTAAATTGTATCATGATAAAGATTGGTTCTTGATTTTATAATTGTCTAGTTTTTATCTTGTAAATTTTCGAGTAATGAAGTATTGTTATGATAAATTTAAATTTATTTATTTGGCATATTCATGATTATTTTAAAACTAAAATCTACTTACTCTCGGGATTTTTCCCGAGTGAGCTAAAGATTAAAATATTTGAAGTTATATTGTGTTCTTGAAGTATTGAGAATGCCGTGTGATGAGTTAAAGCATGATTAAGTCTTGATTCTTGGTTTTAATCAAGTTAAGTGATGTTAAGTATGAATTTTATGATATTTAAATTAATTATTTGTGGTTGATTGAATTTACTTAATTTATTGAATGATTTTGGTGAAAATGTGTGAAAATGTCGAGTTAAGTAAAGAAATAGGGAAATAGAATTTTGATCATATTTTGGGTATTTTTAGTAATTAATTTGAATAATTAAATTAAATTGAGAAAATGATTAATATTGTTTAAGTTGTGAAAATGCCGTGTATAAGGGATGGAATTGGTCTTAATTAATTAATTTTGACTTATTATTATTTTAGGGATAATTTAATAATAAAGGTTACGGTGAAATTAATTATTAGGAATAAGTTGCAAAGTGTAGGGATTGGAAGGAATAATATTACTATTACTGGTAATAGGGCCGAATGGGTGTAAGATACATTAATATGATTATGTTTTGGATAATGTACAATTTATTATATAATAGTAAGGTTAGTATCCGAAAGGATAGGGGTATAAGTATATGTTATAAGAATATGGAAGTATAAGACATTATTAGGGATAAGAAAGGAAACAGAGTAATAGCTATACACGTTATGTCTCGGTCTCTGGCTAGGAAAGACTTGGTATTTAAGGTGGCCAATACACGTGCCGCACCTCTCTTTCCTGGGACTCCGAACATTTCATTTCCTATTACGGTCACCTAGTATTATCCTAATATATGATATGATTAAATTAAAAGAAGATATAAGATACAATACGGACGCCCACCTGCATGATACACGAGTCATTAGTGGGTTAAGTCAGAACCACTACTCAATGGGACGAACACATGAGTTCCCCCGAGTAGTTTTGAATCTTAGAACATGTAGTCGTCTGGTAACCGTACAACGAGCCGCTACTAGGAGTTATGGCCATAGCTTAGGCTTAGCGGTGAAACACGGGATCCGCTACGGGTTGAGTACACGAGCTCCTCCCGGCATGTTCTAGGAAGTTATGGTGAAACACGAGATCCATAACGAGTTATAGTGACCGGTCCAACAAAGATATTATATTACGATCATACGATTTGATAAGATGAAATCATAATATGAAGTTTAAGATGATTTCTAGGATGTGATGATAAGATATGCTATGATCTAATATGATAAGAAAGACATGATATGATATGATTAAGATAAGATTTTGATATGATATGATTAAGATAAGATCATGATGAGATGAAAGATGATGATAAGAATGATGTTAAGATATGAAAGATGATGTTAGGATATGACATATGTCAAGATATAAATATGATTTATTAATGATATAGCTTAGGAATGGTTAAGTATAAGCTAAGGAATGAGGATGTATAGTATAAGGTATAAGTTGGGTATATATAAGTCTTCCGCTGTGTATTTATGTAATTTATGAGCATGAATGTGTATGTACAAATATACGGATGTGGTATGTATTTTGGTGGGTAATCTAACCGTATTTGCAGGGTTGAATGTACATATTTTTATACGTAATTATACGTATTCTAACCGTATTTCTGCAGGGGTATTTATACGTATTTCTATACGTATTTGTATACGTATTTAATACGTACCTTTATACGTATTATTATACGTACGTTTATATGGAATTTGTGCATCTTCGTGTAAAGCATGTATTAAATCCTTTACAGTTTTTATGATATTTTTCTATGATAATATGTGTTTGGTGGTCCCTCGATTAAATGGGACAGCCTAGTTACTCGCCACTGACGGTGGACCCCCCCCTCAGTTTCAGGTGATGTTGCAGCAGATTAGAGCGGGCTTCGCCGGATGGGCTTGAGAGTTTAGGCCTTTATCTTAAGTTTTCTAGTATTTTCCACAACAATTTAACATTTATTAGTTTATTATATGTTCCCAGCATGTTGGGACAGTATTTCTAGACTTTTGGATGTAATAACAATTAGTGATTTATTATGGATTTTAGTAGTTATATTAATAAAAGATCATCCTTTCATTTATATTGATAATTTATTGTTTATTAAGATTAAGTAATGATCTGAATGTCGATTTCCCTTCGTAATCGACAAGCTAAAAGTCGGGTCGTTACACGATTCCTCGGATCTAGCTTTTTGATGTAGCGCTTGACCCGATCCTTCTCCGACGGAACCACAGACGTAGCGAACCTCGATAACTCCGTGAATCGATCGGTGTACGCCTGGACAGACATCTTACCCTGTGTAAGAGTAATGAACTCCTCCTGTTTCTGCCACCGCAACTCGTCGGGGTAGAAACGCTCCTGGACCTTATCGATAAACTCGGTCCAAGACATCGAATGCAACGGCTGACACGCATCCTTAGCTAACGTCCACCAGTTATCGGCCTCTCCACGTAAGTAATAAGCGGCGATCTGCACCTTCTCGTGCTCGGGACAAAACGTCGCGTCGAAGAGCTTCCCCATCTCGCGGATCTAGCTCTCCAAAGTAGTGGGGTCGGCAACCCCGTCGTAAGTAGGAGGTCGATGACGTGCGATACGATCGAATGTCGACTGCGTACTCGGCGTATGACGACTATGGTGCGCCAACGTAAGGATCGCCTCCTCGAGTGCCCGCAACCTCTGTCGTCCAGTACTCAACCGGCGAGGTGTAGACATGCTGTAACGCATCACAACAAAAGACATAACAAGGAATAAATGTTAGTCAAATACCCCACCAAAGTCAAGTAATCAAAATAAGGAAAGAAAAGAAATAGAAAGAATCTTATCCCGGTCTTTCTACCCAACTCTTCTCCCTTCACATAATCCTAGAATTTGGTTTAATCACTCGGGAATAGTAAATCTCTCAACTCCCGGGTTTAACTCAAATCCTAAAACTTCACTTAAAACCTATTCGGCTCTGATACCAACTGTGACGACCCGACTCGCTTAAATCGGCGCGGAAGAGACCGACGAGTCGAATAGTCATAACCACAACTCGAAATACTTAAGAAATAAAACTAAATCCTCAAAATATTATTATTGAACCTCAAAAGTACAAATACCCACAAGTTTGTACATTACTAATCCATAAGTCAAGCTAAAAATACTAAAAATACGAGTAACTCCAACCACATGTCAGAGTCCAAAAACAACGTACAAAAGTCCATACAATAGTCCATAACTATCCTAAAACAACAATAATAGAAAAGTACATCCAAAACAGTAAAACGTCGCTCGCCCAACCCAAAGTTAAGCAAGAACTTCGTCGTCAGAATTACCTGTAAAACAAACAACAATCCACCATCAGTGGCGAGTAACATAACTGACTTACCCTAATGGGAATACACATGAACATAGCACAAATCAAATAATCAGTCAACAACCCAATTATGCGAGAACCATCCCGAAACGTGAACTCGACTCAACCATCCTAACCAAACTATCTTTGGCGCAATCATTCGTATACTAAACCGGACTATGCTCGTACGAACGCATCTTACGCATTCGAAATTTCTACTATGCTAGGACTGAGAATCTTACTCCCAACCCCATGAAACCAATCTTACTGGAAATCCATGTCCCGTGAAACCAATCTTACTGGAAATTCAAAGGATAACATAGTAGGACTCCAACTATCCCAATACCGCGGATGGAATAGGGGCAACGTCTTAACCCAAAAACAATGAATCTTACTCAATGTATTAGGCGTCTAGCAACGAAGTCAAGCTAATCTTTAATTAATCATTTTATCATTTAAATCAACTCAATCATAACATAATTATATTCAAGAATTGCCCTTGCGCCTTGATTCTCGAAAATAATCAGTTAAACACGAAGTTATTCTCAAGATTGCCTTTGCGCCTTGATCTTGAGTCTAACCAACATTAACCCATTACTTCAAAATCCATTCTTAACCAATATCTTTTACTCAATCTTTAACTTTCTTTATCGATTAAACCACTTTCTTTAATTATCAAAACTCAACCAAGAACTCATCAAAACTCATCAAGAATTCAAAGAACTCAACAAGAACTCATTCAAGATTCAAGAACTTCAATCAAGAACTCATCCAACTTCAAACTAGCATCACACGCATAACACCAAAATAACCATTCGAAAATTCCAACTTAATCTTATCCAAAATTCATAAAACTTTAACACATTTATCATGATCATAAAATAACATATTCAATCATATCCATCATCAAAATATCATTAAAACAACATAAAAATCAGATTAGAAACCATACACAAAAATCATGATCAAACTTCATCAAATAACCCATACATGCATTTAATCTATACTATAATCATAGTATACCAACAAGGTTGAGAAAGTATGTTACCTTAATGAAGATATACACACAAAAACAACACAAGAAGTTGCCCGGAAAATCGATCCACACGATCACACAACACAGCCTCAACACGGCAACCACACGGCACCACCACGAACCACCACAAACCCGCGGCTACTGCACCCAGTCACGGCACCATTGCCACGGCTGCACCACTGCCACGAACACGGCTTCACACACGGCACACGAGCACCACCCTTGCACGGCTTCCAACACGAACCCACTCGAACACGATCAACCCAAACCCGAACCAAAGATCTTGAATGCAAATGAAGGTTTAGATTGTGTTTGAACACTTAAAGATCAATAGACTTTGAATCTTTAAGTTTTGGGCTAGGAAAAATGATGAATAATTGATGGGTTCAATTACTCAAAAATGGCGTGAGGCAAGGGGAGAAAGTGGAGGGAAAATTTTGGTGATTAAACTTGATGAGCAAGTGCGTTAGGATGGCAAATGAGCAAAATGATCTCATGGCTCACTAACTACTTCTATTTATAGAAGTTAGTTAAGTGTGAAAACAAAGCAAGTGGCAAGCCTTGCCATGTTTGGGAAAAACCGGCCAATAGGGATAAATGGGCCTAAAATGGGCTCTCGTGGTCAATTGGGCTAATTTACATAAATTACGTGATTAATCATGCAATAATCAATTTAGCCCAAAATATTAAATAATTAATTAGAAAATTAAATAATAAAAATTCTAATTAATTAAATAATAATTAACATAAATAATAAAACTGCAAATAAAAATAATTCGAATTAAATCGAAATTATTCACATAAAATAAAATAAATAGTTCAAAAATAAATTTGAACTATACATACATACACATAAATGCACATAAATTATCGGCAAAAATACCAATAAAATCAGGGCCATTACAAATGACCCAAGTGGAGAATGACCGAGCACCACAATCACAAAGGCCCAGCACCACATACAAATAGCCCGAACATCCAGTCCAGTCCATCTCCAACCCTATGAGTCACCCCAAAACATGGTTTAATGAACCATGCGGCCTTCCTGTGAGTCAAATCAATGAGTCTTCATCCTAGCTCACTGACCCTTTCACTTCCCATCTCGAGTCTATGTCATATACCCTTTGACCTTTCCACTATCCACTGAATGGCCCGCCATATTTCCATATCCTCCAATATCATTTTCAACTCTATGCAGGTCCAATCACTTACACGGCTTCAATTGATTAATTAATAAAACTGGCACCTTCACACACTGACCTCACTACACTTCCACACACTGACCTCACATACAATATCTACAATCAATTTCACACACGACCTCACGAGGACATGCTTTCAAACGGTCAATGGCAAGTCATATTGGGAGAATGGTGCAATGGCCTCAAAATAAACAAATCAAAACCCAGGCTCGGCTCAATTACAATTCATAACGGAGTACAGGAGATTAAATGGCAACACTTAAGGCTCATTCGCACCTAAAGGGGTTAAAAGCCAAAGATCATTTGAAAGCATTGTCCAGAGCAACAAAAGACAGCAACCTCATTCAAGCAAAAGTCGATGCAAAAAAAAAAAAAAAACAAAAACAAAAAAAAAAAGAAAAAGAAAAAAGACAAAAAAAAAAAATCAATTCAAAATCAGGCCCACATAACTACGATGGTCTGATTCCACAAGGATACGTAGGAAGCCTCTATTTGAGGTCCGACCACATTAATAAAAAATCAAACGAAGCCTAGCTACCAAGTGACTCTACCTGCTAAGAGCTCGACAATAACATTTGCTAATCTTTGACCCGTGCATAGACTCAAACTTGAACCCGCATTTCTAGCCAAACCTACATCTTAGCCACATCCATTTTCAACCTCAAGTTACAAAATTTTGGCCTTTATATTTTTTCAAACCCTATCCCATTCTTTGGATACCTTCAAAGACTTTTTGACTAAACTCTCCAGGAGGTAAAACCACCTAACTCTACTGAGGGTTAGTACATTATATTTGGGGGCTCATCACCATGTTGTCCCTGCTCCCGTCTCTTCACAACATTGTCCTCATTCTTCACTTGGGGGGCTCCTTTGTTTCTATGATCTAACTGTCTCAGGTCTATCTTATCAAGCTGAAATCAAGGAACTCCGTCCATGGACCCCATGTCTTCTTCACATCCCAGTTCAAATCGAGTCCAACTTCGTGTCTAGGTCAAGCACCGTGTCTAGGACAACCTCTGATCACAAGTCACCCTCATGTCATTCCCATTAACACCCTTTGACAAGACATTGAGTTATCCTGTCTCCTCCAATGCATGGACATCATCTTAACTTGCAATAATCCCAGACCTTTGTGAGTCAATCTTGCCCAGACCTACACTGAACCAAAATAATCTTACTATCACAGATCACTGTCAAAGCTCATACAGCTACAATTTCCAGTTCAAACTCAAAACTCAGTTTACTTTTCCTGTGATAAACTGACCTTCACAGGATTGCGTGGCATAAATATGATCTTGCCACTCCTTTTTCGTGCGATAAATCTGACCTTCGTACTCACCGACTCAGACACTGACTCAGTCACTGACCCAGACTCTTTACCTGTGATAAACCTGACCTTCACAGGATTGCGTGGCATAAACCTGACCTTGCCACTCTTTTTCGTGGGATAAATTAACCTTCGCACTCATCGACACCGACTCAGACACCGACGACGACTCAGACTCTTTTCCTGTGATAAACCAAACCTTCGCAGGATTGCGTGGCATAAATCTGACCTTACCACTCTTTTCCATGCGATAAATCTGACCTTCGCACTCGCCGACACCGACACCGACGCCGACTCAAACTCTTTTCCTGTGATAAACCCGACCTTCACAGGACTGCGTGGCATAATTCTGACCTTGCCACTTCACTGTTACACTTCACTGTTGACACTTCTCATTGTTGACACCTCACTGCATTTTCTTGTTGCGTGATTACATGTTTGTGTGTTTACTTGTCGCATGCTAGTTCGATCATCAAATCAATTGGCTTTTGAACATCACTTTTAATATCAAGTTGCACCGGTCTCAAAGGGGTTAGCTCATTAGTTATTTCCTTTGGGATCAGCATACATAAGTCGCGTAGCGCACCTTTGACCTTCGTCTTACAAGACTTCGTCTCTCCAGACTCGGTCAAAGGGGGGGCTAACTGTAGACACCTAATTTTGGCACCTCGGTTAGCTCCCAACGGTCTATGATGAATGTACCCTGTTGCACAGGTCCGGTCTTGAGCTAGTATGACAAAATGCCACCTATTTACCCCTCTCATACCACTCTCACACTATTTATAGGCGTTTTAGAGGCTCACGACTCGTTTTGGGATTTTTCGGACATTTTTAGGATTTTTTATTAATTTATTTTCATTATTTTTCATGCATATTTATTTCCCAAGGGAATTTTAGTCACTTCACATTGCATCAAATAATTTTTCTAGGTTAATTACATTTTTCTAGAATTTTTGATAATTTTTCCATAATTTTCTGAGTTTTTATCTATTTTCTATTAATTTTTGAAACATTTTCCATTCTTAGGGGAATTTTAGTAATTTTACACCTGCATCTTCAACTTTTTCTCCACTTTTCACTCATTTATATTTTTCTAGAATTTTCCCATATTTTTCCATAATTTTTGGCATTTTTAGCACATTTTTCAAAATAGTCCGAAAATCCCGAAAACAGTCCAAATTAGCCCGAATTATTCCGGAACCTCGCGAAATCTCCCGGAATCTCAAATATTATGATAATATTACATATGATTCCCGTAATCGTATCATAATCGCATAATATCTCGGAGATTCACGCGCAGAATAAGCAAAAAAAATGACCCGGACACAGTTGGACCTGCGCCTAGACGCATGTCACAAATACTGACCTGCCATTCCGGGACGATTTTTTCCTCTGCTCGCCTATAAATACGACCCTTCATTCGACCTTTAAAACGACGACAATAAAAGCACGAAAAAACTTCATATTCTCGGTTCTCCTCTCTACTACATATTCTCTCTCTAAAAAGCATACTAAAGCTCTGTCAAAATCAATATTAATCACATATAAAACACATTCAAGAATTTTCAATCACCGAACCCGACATTTGGCATGCTAATTTCAAGGCCGTAATCGACCGCCGCACACTCCGATACACATTTCTGAGACCCTTTTCTATTCAATGTCAATATGCTTTCTTTTCTTTTAATTTTCATTTTGATCTATGATTTGTGTTATTCATGATAATATGTGATTTTTTCCTGTCCTGTTCATGCCGATCTTTGTTTTAATTCATTTTTTTTCTTTTTATCTGCAATTTGTAAATCATGTCATGCTTTAATTCTTGCATTTTTTTCATGTCATCTCCATGTACATTTTCATGCTTTTTCTTAATCCGTGAATTTTATGCTTCTTTCTATGTAGCATTTTTTTATTTTTTATTTTGATTTTCTAATTGCACGGGATTTGAGGTACGTTCGCACTTTCATTTTCATTTTCTCTGTGCAATCGTTGTGTTGAACCTTTTTTTTATGTGATTCTTGTGATTTGAACCTTGATTTCATTCGGAATTTTGGACTCATTCTAGCATTTTAATATTGACTAATTCTAAAGTGGTCACAAAATAATTTTAGGCTAATTTGTGCATTAATCTGAACCGACTTAGTAATTCGCAAATTAGGGCTAAAATTGAGTTATCTCTGTTGCTCTAAAATTGAACAATGATCTTACAAAAGAGACCTAGTAGAGACCGCTTGCAGGCGGGCGGGCCCAATGCACTATTGGCTCGTAACCTGTCCCCGAACCCATACTCTGGTGCACGACCATATGGGACCGATTGCTCCTGGCTTTCGGTACTTCTTCGGTGTCCGTGGACCGTATAAACGCACGGTGGCGACTCCTACTAGTCCATATTCACGTACGGCGTTAACGAGCATTCAAATCAACTCATGAGACGTAGGTGGCCAGGTAAAAACGACCCCTACACTTACCCCCTTAAATATGAAAGGATTCCTGGAAAATTGGAGGAAAATAGCAAGTCAACCGTAATACCCCGAAATTTCGGGATATTTTAAATTTTTATAATTAATTAAATATATAATTAATCGACTATTTAATTGATTATTATTTAATTAATTATTAGTTATTTTGTAGCAGTCTAATTATTTTAAACATGGCCCGAACCCTTTATCTTATTTTGTCAAAAACCCAAGCCCAATCTTTTCTTTTCCCTATCTATGTCTCACGGCCCCTTTGTATCTTTTCATTTAATTAATTTATTTCTTTTATTTTAATCCATATTATTATTAGCCCTTATCTATCTTTGACTCAGCCTAAAAAAAAAACCTAGCTTTGATTCCTTTCTACTACTAGATTTTAGGAGGCCAAAATTCCATATTGTTGTTCCTCATACACGGCCTCCCTTATTCATTTCCTTTAATTAATTTATTTATCTTGTTTACTAATTCTATTAATTGTTTTATCTATTGACCCTTTCCTAAAAACCCTATTTTTATTTCAACCCTTCCTATTTTGTTACTAGATTTTAGGAACTCAAACCTTCCCTTTTATCACTCCTTTTATACGGCTAAACCAAGAAAACAAGAACCAAAACTGTTTAATTATATTTCCTTCCAAGATCAACCATTAATTTTTCCCTAAACCTTTCATATTATTTCAACCCTTAAAGATTGATCAAGAACCCTAAAGAACTTCAAGAAAACCGTGTCCCTTGAATTATTCGAACCCCTCCCTACTTTCAAAGGTAATTAGATTGCTTTACTTATTCAATAGGATAGATTAGCAATATAGTTATTAGAATAGGATTAATCATGCTTAGGATTGTTTAGAATTAAGTTGCTCATAGTTTTGAATTGATTTTTGTTATATATATAGGGATGTCGAGTAATGTATGATGATATCATGATGTTTAGATTAATTATTTTACTTGTTTAATTATAGTTCATGATTGTTTTATGATTCTTGCTAAATTAGGATTAGTAGTATTAATTATTGAACAAGCGTGAATAATGAATTATAGTGAGCCGTGTACCCTTTGTTTGGTTCGAATGATTTCTTTGATGAAACGTATAATTTTTATGTTATAATCTTGGTCTTTAATGAATCTTTTATGATAATCTGAAATATAATCTTTGATTTGATCATGATATGATGTTTTCTTGAATTAATCTTGAATTTGCTTTGTAATCCAAGGAAGTCGTGTGGTTTTGAACAATAAAAGTTTGAATTTGTTCTTGTTTTGGTTTAAGTTTGATGACTATTTGCTTAAAGTGAAATTTTAGGATTTAATATTGAGTTTATATGATTGATTAATGATGATTGTGTTTAATTAAGTTTAAGGATAAATCTTGTTAATTTTATGGTGAATGTCGAATGGGTTTAAGAAAGAAAAATAGGATTTTTATCATGTTTCAAGTATTAATAATTGATGATTATTAGTTTATATGTTTAATTGATTATTTCTTTGATCTATGGATGAGTTTATATGATTATTTAAGGAGTTGAATTAAGTATTTATTTTTGAAGAGTAATTGTCGTGTGGTCTAAGAGTTGGAATAGAGTTTTGGGTCAAGTTAAGATGAGCTAGAATTGAATAGAAGTGAAGTTGAGTCAATAAGGAATTGAATTGTGAAAAGGAATCAAGAACAGAACAGAATTGAATTGAAAAGATGATTAACTATGAAGTGATCGCCTATCTAAGTGGCACAAGTGCCATGAACATAGGTATAGTCGAAGCCACTGTCCTATCTTCAGATTCGGGACAGTTCTTGATCCCAGTGCTTGGGGAGTAGATCTTCGTGGTTGACCCGGCATGAGCAAGGAAAGTTGGGGGGAGTAGATCTTCGTGGTTGAACCCTTACGAGCATATGACTGGTCATGGATTAGCACCTGAACTAAATAGAATAGAAGAGTCAATAGAGGTGTCAAGAAGTCTAGAACTGAATAAGTTAGTGTAGAAGGCCTTGGTTAAAGAGGCTGTTATGATTGTTTCCGCTGCGTACTTGAACGATTATGTATATGTAAGATATTTTGATGATATGTTTGTCTGTTTGATTGACTTGTTCTAATGATTATGTTTCTAATTGTGTTCTACTGATTAAGTAGAACAATCTAATTACTCACCACTGACTGTGGACCCCAAAATCCTTTTTCAGGTACAGATGGTGATTGAATTGGGTTACGCAAGGGCCGGGATTGTGAGCTAGCCAGCGTAGTAGTTGACCCTGATGTTTAGTTCTAGCTTATGTTTTACGTTTTTAGTGGACTATTCTTTATTTTGTATTAATAAGGGACTCTGATTTATTAACTATTTTGGATTATTTAATGATTTTTAATGAATAATATGATTAAATTTAGAGCT
The DNA here is from genome assembly GCA_951394345.1 of Salicornia ramosissima. Lineage (NCBI taxonomy): Eukaryota > Viridiplantae > Streptophyta > Magnoliopsida > Caryophyllales > Amaranthaceae > Salicornia > Salicornia ramosissima. Next base: position 3,302,255 of record OX596237.1, read on the forward strand.
TCCGCTGCAGTTTATGAATTTGATCTTAGAGGTTTTTAGAAGATAAAGATCTGTAATATTGTTTTCCTCCGAAAACAACGCTGCTAAATTACGGGTTGTTACATCAACACCGAAAATTTACAATCAACATCTAAAATTAGAGGTATGGTCCCTCTTTGCAATTTTTTTTAAAAATCTTTTAAAATCCTGGTTCACAACAAATTTTTATAAGTTTTTTTTTTCTCACAAAAATTGTTTAAAAGTTATTTTCTAAAAAAAATTCTAAATTAATAACAACCTTTTAAGTTCTAATGTTTAAGATAAAAACATTAAATATTAAACATTACAACGAGCTACATACTACGTGAATAAAATAACATGAAAGTGACATTTTAGACTAGTATTTTAACTCAACTTGAAACAATTTTGATTGCAACGTATTTACTTAATGAATTATTTGGGCTGAAATAGGGATCGAGTATTTCAATTCCACACAACTTATTAAATTAAATGGTTTGGGTTGCTTTAACCCATTTATCTAAACAGGTTTAAAAAGTCGACCTAACCCGCTATTATTAGATTGAGTTCGAATTAGGTTATGAAGTTGTATTATATTTTGATCGCCTCTAAATACATCTCTGAAGTGGTTTGCGGATTTTGCCACTTCTAAATACTTTTGTGAAGTGAGAGTGTGATTTGTCTTTTGAACACCAATGGGTTAGCATGAAATTATGAATCTTTAACACATGAGCGAATTCATTTTAGTCTATGAGCAAATTCATTTTCTACACAATTTTGGTTATTGCCATGACACAATATCAAGTTCATTATATTTTATCGGTTTTGCTATATGCAGCCTTTAGGACTATGCATAAATATTTACAATATTCCATTCATTAATGCAAATTTGGTTTATCAATGAAATCTAAATAAATGCTACATAAGATAAATTGCAATCTCATTAAATGAGTTAGATTTTCCTAGTAAATGAGTTGTCTACCTATTTTTGTAATAAATGCAAGCACATCCAAGCCCTTTCCCATATTTTTTTTTCCTTTTCTTTTTTACTAGTATGTATAGATAGCTTTTTACTTATTTTTTTCCTTTTCTCTTTTATTAATATGTATAGTATGCCAGTGCTTTATCAAGAAAAAAGATCCAAGCCATTTGATCTTTATAAGATGTAAAGGATGGGTCGCTAAAATAGTAAAATACTTATCATATACAACTAACCCATGCAGAGTATATAAAACATCCAAAAGTCATAAGTTTAGTTATGATAGACAAAATAATGATCATGAAATTGTATCTCTTAAACTCCAAAATAGGCTCGACCAAAAAATTACTTCATATTTCTTCCCTTGCTCTACCATTCTTTTACCTGCAAATATATACGTACAGTAGGTTATATATATATATATAGGGGTTGAGTTCCGGTGAGAAATTTCTTGTCATGAGAAATGTGAGAAGAGATAAATACATCAATTATGATCTAGAGGTACATTGATTAACAACTATAGGTACATTCAAAATATACTATAAATACATTGAGTAAAAATTCATTGATTTTATGTCATAGATACATTGACTCCAAACAATAGAAGGAGTAAGGAAGAAAAATCAAATTTAATCTTAGCCATTCATTTGTTGATCAAAGGGTTGTGGTTGCTTCTCACCCTTCTCACCAAAACTACATTTCTCACATGAGCGTACTTCTATATATATATATATATATATATATATATATATATATAAGTTTGTATATATAGATGTGGAAAGATGAAATGAAAAGAACAGAAGAAATAATAGTAAAGTTACCTTAAACCTTTAAAGTAAACACTGGGTTTAGTCCTAAAGCCTCTGACGATTTGTTCTGTTTTTTGTTTTGCGAAACACCATCATTTATATTATTTGTGGAGCATATATTCTCTTTGTACTGACAAGTTGGTTTTGTATTGTAACGCCCCAGATTTTGGGCTAGTTTCGTGTTGGTTTGCTAGTGATTAGTTTGTCCCGGTGCATGGTCTAAATTTATTTTAGACTATTTTTAATGCTTGAGTGTAACCATTATTATTTAATGGTTTAGTATTTCTTGATTTTATTTTATTTTAATTAATTAGAATTTTATTATTTAATTTTCCAATTAATTAATTAGTTTTGGGCCAAGTGCAAAATTAATCATGATTAGTCATGAATTAGTGCAAATGGCCCAAGTGAGCATTTTGGCCTTTTTCTCCTAAGCCCAACCGGCCCCCCCTTGTGATTGATGGCAAGCTTTGCCACTTGCTTCATGTTCACACCTTGACTAACCTCTATAAATAGAGGAGTTAGTAAGGCCTTAGGATCCTTTTGTTCATTTGCTCATTTAATCACCCTTGCCATCTCTTTAAAAAGGCAAAACTCCCTCCTCTTTGCCCATCATTCCACACGCCTAGTATGGCCTTTTAAACCCAAACTTTGTTCATCATCTTTTCTAAACCCATACTTAAAGATTCTTCATCAATTGATCTTTAAGTATTCAAACACAAGTTATTCCTCTTTGTCATCGATCAAGATCGGGTGTTCGGGTTTTGTTTGGGGTTTTGGTTCGTGGTTCAAGAAGTGGCTCGTATGGGGTGTCCGTGCAGCCATGGGCAGCCGTGTGTGCAGTGGGGCAGCCGTGTGTGCAGTAGGGCAGCCGTGTGTGCAGTGGGCAAGTGGTGGTTCGTGCAGTGGGCAACCGTGCGGTTGTGTTCGTGGTGTCTCGGGGTGGTGCACGGTGGTGCCATGTTGTTCGTTTGGTATACGTGATTAGTGGGACGTGTGATTCCATTTCCGGGCAGCGTGTTTTGGTGGGTTTAACGTTCAAGATTTGACTAAGGTAACATGTTTTCTCAACCTTTTTGGTATACTATGTTTATAGTATAGATTAAATGCATGTATGGGTTGATTAGTGATGATTATTCGTGATTTTATGTATGATTTGTAATCTGATTTTTATGTAGTTTTCATGATATTTTGATGATGAATTTTATGATTTTATGATTGATTCTATGATATTTTATGATCATGATTAATGTGTTAAAGTTTGATAGGTTTTGGTTAAGTATAAAGTTGAGTTTTCGAAAGGATTTGATGATGATAATATGCGTGTGATGTGTGGAGTTTGGATGAGTTCTTGATTAAAGTTCTTGAATCTTGATTGAGTTCTTGATTGAAGATCTTGAATCTTGAATGAGTTCTTTATGATTTCTTTGAGTTCTTTATGAGTTCTTGATGGGTTCTTTGAGTTTCTTGGATGAGTCTTGAAAGTTAAAGAAAGTGGGTTGTAAGTTAAAGAAAGTTAAAGATTGAGGTATAATTGGTTAAAGAATGATTAAAGATTGTTGGATTATGATTGGTTAGACTCAAGATTAAGGCTAGAGGCAGTTCTTGAGAATAACTTCGATAATTTAACTAGTTAAATTCGAGAATCAAGGCTAGAGGCAATTCTTGAACTTAATTTAGTTATGTTGGGTAATAATGATGATAATATGATTAAGTCGATTAAAAGATTTAATTAATGATTAGCTTGATTTCATTTTTAGACGCCTGATACTTTGAGTAAGATTCATTGTATTCGGGTTATGACGTTGCCCCTATTCCATCCGTGGTATTGGGATAGTTGGAGTCATACTATGTGATCTTTGTGAATTTCCAGTAAGATTGGTTTCACGGGACATGGATTTCCAGTAAGATTGGTTTCATGGGGTTTGGGAGTAAGATTCTCAAATCCGAGCATAGTAGAAAGTTCGGATGCGTAAGATGCGTCCGTACGAGCACAGTCCGGTCTAAAATATGAATGATTGCGCCAAAGATAGTTGTTTAGGTTGGTTTGAGTCGAGTTCATGGTTGGGTTGATCTTGTACTCTAGATTATTGATTTAATGTCGTTTATTTGATTTGTGCTATGTACATGTGTATTCCCATTAGGGTGAGTCAGTTATGTTACTCGCCACTGATGGTGGACTGTTGTATATTTTTCAGGTATTTCTGATGATGATACTCTTGCTTAGCTTTGGGTTGGGCGAGCGACGTTGTTATTACTGTTATCTGTTGTATTTACTGTTTTCTGTTGTATTAAATAGTGATGGAGTTATATAGACTATATACGTTATTGTTGGACTCTTTTACGTTGTTTATAACTCTGACATGTAGTTGGAGTTTACTCGTATGTTTAGTATTTTTAGTTTGACTTTTGGGACTAGTTATGTACAAACTTGTGGGTATTTGTACGTTTTTGGTTGATTAATAATATTTTGAGGAATTAGTTTTAATTTCTTAAGTATTTGAGTTGTAGTTTATAACTATTCGACTCGTCGGTTTCTTCCGCGCCGATTTAAGCGAGTCGGGTCGTTACATGTATGACCAAGTTACCTGCAAATCGAACAACTCTTAGTTTGCTTTTTCACTACTTCTTTTCCACCCTTTTCACGCTTGTTTTTGGGACGCCCTTTGGTTTTGGACTGTGGAGGGTGCAACACTTCACCCACGCTTTCATTACTATGAGGAATTATTTCCTCTAGTGACAATATATCTTCTATAACAACTTCTTGAGTAGTAGTGGTGGCTTGGAATGCATCACAACACCATCGTAGAGGTAAATAAGAAGATGGGATCTTGAAACAATCTTTATGGAACAACACTCGTAGTACATGACGACAAAGAATACCCCAAAACTCATAGTTCTTACAACTACACATTGTTGTGCTGCCATTCCAAAAAACTTTGTGAGATCTTTTATCTTCCCCTTCATAATATCTCACCATGAATTCATCACCTTTCATATGAACTAAAGAATATAAAGTTGCTCTTGTAAGTTCTTGAAACTTTTTGAAAGAATATGGTGTAAACAACCCAAATACTTGTTCTTCCAAAGGTGACTTTGTTTTCAAAGAAGTTGGTGTAAGAGAGGCAGACAAATTCAATTGTATGTGTTGTTGATTAATATCTTCAACACCAATATCCACCTATAATATTTAGCCATTATGCTTTTGTATATGGATGTTATATGTCATTGTAAAATATCTCTTTAATATACATGTATATATATACATATATATATACATACATACATACATATATATATATATATATATCTATATTTGGTATGCCTCTTCTCTATTCATAGATAGTGTTAGACCAACGGAATAGTAATCGAGATAAAGATACTAACCTGTTTCACAAATTCTGTCAAAAATTACATTAGATGATACAAATCTCTTGATGAATGCATTAATGCTCTCTGACCTTCCAGTGGTTACCATCCCTCCAAAAAATGCTCACGTAGATAAGCCGGTGCCAAAAAAATCTTATCTTGTACAAACCTTGGATGTGCTTATTGTCTTGCAAATCATACTTCTCAACAATGAGAGGCCAATTATGTTCAAACTCATTAGGATCAGTCATCTTGTATAACAAATAGAAATCTCGACACCAATTCTGGTAATTCTCACGAAGAAGGGCAACAAACCAACAACTAAACTTTGAAGTGATATGCCAAATACAAAAACTATGTTTTGTACTTGGCATCTCAACTGCAATAGCTTCAGACATCCATGGGTCTTGGTCGGTTATGATAGTTTTTGGCGCTTTCTTCATAATACCGATAAAGGTCTGTTTAATATATATATATATATAAACAAATAAACTATCGACTATGTACATAAGATTTTAATGTTATGTAATCTAAAATGATGAATGGAACCAATATATGTTGAAGACATACCTTCATTAGCCATTTAAAAGTTCTTGTTGTCTCATTGCGAGGGAGAGAACACCCAAACATAATTGTCTTTCCATGATTATCAACACCAACAAATATTCCACAAGGCATGTCATAAGCATTAACTTTGTAGGTTGTATCAAAAACCACCACATCACCATACTTTTGGTACCAATCAAAGCTTTTAGCATGACACCAAAACAAATTTTCCATCTTGTTTTCTCCATCTATGGTGTAGGCATATTGGAATAATGGATTTTCCTGCTTTGAAGACCTCATATATTCTATAAGATTTTTCATATCATCCACCTCAAGTATCCTCTTAATTCTAGTAAAAAGATTACGAATATCTTTTTCAAGAAATGGCAACTCACCATGCTTAACATTTTTTTGAAGTTCCATCACTCGAATTATTTGTCTAACTAGCAACCCGGCCTCCTTGTATAACAAAATCTGTTTTTCGTCCTCTTGAGTGATAACTCGATTTGCCGGAAGAAAACGCATTTCTTGGGCCGACACCATACGATGGTTATGCTCCTTAACAAATTTTGTTACATGCCATTCCTCGGGAAATATGTCAAAGCATCTCTTCAAAGTAATTCGCATGTGAGCTTTACAACTACATCTTGTTGATTCCCTATTTCTTTGAGTTATAAAGGGATCAAATACCTTTAATCGTGGGATGCCTCCTCGATGACATAAAAGATCACGCCATAGTCTTTCCATGTTTAGTGTCTGAACGATCTTTCCGGACTACAAATCCATGTTGCTTTGCATAATTGTTATAAAAAACGAATGCCTCTTCTTGACTTGCAAATGTTTGACCAATAAAAGGTTCATCATTTTCTCTATCATCTTCCTCATTTAGAGGTTCATTCAAGTCGAAATCAAACATCACTTGACTCTGTTAGATAAATAAACTCCATATAAACTTCAAAAGAAACATAGATACTGGGGGGGGGACTAATTGAGACAGATTATAATAGAGGAAAAAGTATAACAAATGTATACAGTAATTAGAATTAATGTTATATTACAAGAGTTGAAAATATTCAAGAGACACAGTGATGAAATTCTTATACGCAAATTATCAAACACATGGTGGGCATAACCTATACAAATTTTCTTTATTTATTGTTAATTTTACATATTACAATAAAGATAAAAACAAATTATTGTAGATTTGTAATAATGATTAAGTTGCAAATTTATGAATGTTCTTATAATTTGATGTAGTTGAAACACAATATGGATTTTTGATTCATAATTTAACCACCGTATAAACAAACAAAAAAAACCAAAAATAAAAGAAAGAAAGGGAATAACAAGGGAAAAAGATTACATACGTGTGACCTTGTTTTTCTGCAACTTTTGATATTAGTTTGGTGAATCTCCTCATATTATAGATTGTAGAGACCTTGATGAAAGTTTTTGGCGCCAAATTCGTTTCCTCTTTCAATACTATTAATTGTAGAATGTAATTCGTTTCCTCTTTCAATTACAGTGGTAATTGTTGTTAAAATCTTAATTTAATGCTTAGTATATATTTAAATGGCTTGTTTCATATTATATTGGGAATATAAGGAATCTTGCAACTAATAAATGCTTAAAATCAGCCCTTAGGGCTGCAACTAGCTTTTGCCATATTTTATTGATCTTTAGTTTGGTTTTGTTCTCATCATTGTATTCTCTTTTACAAGCAGGTCGCGTCGGATCTTTAATTTCAAATCCCCTTAGTCAGCTAGTCGTGATTTAGTTGTACATTTATGGACATTATGTCGGTTTGTTCCTCCACTAACGAGGGTTTGATAAGTGGAAATTTGAGCTTAATGAGAATTGAGATTGAGAATAAGAATTGATCATTGAGAATACATTAAAGGTATATCCAAAAGTCCCTTTAAAAAAAGAATATCTAATATATTTTTTGGGTAAGGCTTGAAATAGATTAAGATTCTAAGAATATATTCAAGAAATCATATTAAGGGCTTGTTTACTTTAGCTGGATACAACTTAAATGAACTGAATACAACCGAAAATAATATTTTACTCCGTATAAGAGAAAGAAATTGAGAATTGAGCTAAACTGAATTTAAGCTGAAGTAAACATGTCATAATATTATTATATATATGTTATTCATCAATGACATTTTCCTCAATTACCTATAAATAAATGTATTCTCAACCCTAATAGCTGCCCACAACTAATAAAATGATAGGAATAAAAGTATTTTATTCGCATTCCTTGTCCTAATTGTCTTCCGTACCATTCACTACGTCTTGTGCCTCTTTGCACATATTTATGAGGATTCTTTATCTTTCTCTCTTAGTGATCTGTACATTGTACAAATAGAACTAGCTCAAGCTACTATAACAAAAAGTCAAACACACAATTTTTATATCCAAACAGCCCGTCATACAAATTCAAAAAGTCAAACCCTTGCCCAACCGTCTACGCACGCGATCATGCCCGCGAATTGTGTAGTGTTCTTCAGATATGGTCACATGATATCAGAATTCAGACATGGCCGTTGTTAATAGTAGTAGTAAGCTCAGCTCAGAACTAAAAGTGAAGATTAAACCTATGAGCAACGAACAACTACTTTTTCTAGCCTTTATAGAATCAAACCTAATTTTCACCTGCAACCCTTTCTAGTTTCTGTAGCTCTCTTTCAAAAACTGATCGTTGCATAAAAGAAAGCAGAACACACCACCTGTTCGACGAATTGCTTCAAAGAAGAAAATTTTCAAATGGAACAACTCAATTACTCATCCTCTAATTTCATCTCAGTTTACTCGAATTTGCCAAAGCCATTCGAGGATTCAAGCACCCCAGGTGTAAATGATGGGACCCACAAACCCCTGAGCTTGTGGCCTGGAATGTACCATTCACCTGTAACAATTGCATTATGGGAAACTAGGTCTAAGATATTTGAGATCATGAATGACCAATCAATTGATAATCCTCCACAAACCCAATTGCTCACTAAGACTCCTTCTCAATCTAGGATGACTGTTCTTTACAATTTCTCCTCTGATTTTATTCTCAGAGAACAGTATAGAGATCCTTGGAATGATATGAGAATTGGAAAATTACTTGAAGATCTTGATGCTCTTGCTGGTACCATCTCTGTTAAGGTAACAAATTATAGAATACTCGTAGTTGTTTGTGTTCTTTGCTTGTCAAAATTAGTGGCATCTATAGCTTGTTCTGCTTGAGTATTTATGTGGGAGGAAATTCCCAGTTTGTGGGTTTTCATTGGTACTACTCTGGATTTTGAATCTGTGATGTGTTGTGTAGTTATAAACTAACCCTATGTATCTTAATATCTTTTTGTTACTTACATTTGGAATCGGTTAATGAAGTAGAAAAAAGTCAAAACGTAACTAACAAAAAGTAAGGGACTAACAAAGTTACACGAGTCTGTCAGTCTAACAAAAAAAGGTTCTAACATTGAATGAGACAATATAGTGTATATACATGCTACCTTCATAGCCAATGTGCAAAGATTTAACATAAAGTATTGAGGAAAAATTTTTAATCGTTGCACACAATTGGTTACCAAGGGAGTAAATAAACAAGCATGATAGTGACTTTCAAGGTGGTCAATGTTGAAACTATTCTTGTTGAAATCTGATACTTCGTATGATTTCTGAACCTAATGTGCAAACCAAGTTTTGGGGTTGATTATACAGTCTAAAGCTACCATGTTTTTTTGGGGTTGATTGTAAGTAGCCATTTCCTCACGTTATTGGAAGAAGTCCTTGACATGAGTAAATGTGTTAAAAAGTTGTTTTCTTAACACTTTGAAACCCAAGAGCTCTCCAAACTTCACCTTTGTAGGAAAGAAGTTTTATAGCAACTTTAATTGCAGGGAGACCTATTAGAAGCCCTCAGAATAAGCTGTAGGAAGGCCCTTTTTTTTCTTATATATATCTTGGCTAGTTGACCCCCTTCACAATTTGTTCTATGTCCTGACAACAAAAAATCTAAATTTATATTTGCTCATTTTTTTATATTTATTTTAAAGTTAAAGTTGCTACGTAAAATGAGCTTCATCACTTGCAGCTTATGTACAGCTGATTAACTTAGCTTAAGAAAATACTTGGGATTGATTCCATTGCAATTAATATGCTGCAGTGTTTGTTGTCGTTTCATTGGATTGGTATTCACTATTGCAAATAAACTGCCATGATCTCTATTCTCTGTCCATTCTTGGAAATTATATATGTTCAACTATATGATCAACCTTGGCCAGTTGACCTATCGGATCCATATCCTATCTTCTTGTTGCTAACCAATCTACAAGCGGACTCTGGGTTTTCAGATTTTGGGTATGAGCCATGAGGCCATCTATGGTTTCAGTCATCAATGTGATTAAGCTGTTCCTAAAGTTAGTAAAATAACTGTTGCGTGTAGAATCACTCAACAATTCTTTTTCCCCAACATCATTTTCTTTTATGAAGATGGTCTTTCAAACATGATTTATGGTCTTTATTGGGGTTTATCAAACATCAATCTATTCTAAGCTATAAGCACACCAGCAATTAAGAAAGGTAAGGATAGTTCATTTCATTCCACTGATAACTCTCACTTCCTTTAGATTTTGACAGAAAGATTATGAAAATTTTATGGCCTTTGCAAAAGCAATCAATCATAAAGACAACTCGTTGTTGGTGAGTGTGATAATTTTCAATATTGAATATATTAGTTGCTTTTTTATACACATGATTACATGGTTATTTATGGTGGAAAACTTGAAATTGTTGATATAGATTCAAATTACTATCAGCAGCCTAGATAACAAGACCACAGTTTATTTCAAGATACTCTACCTGTTATTACCATTTATAGACCCCAATCTTCAGTCTTGCCGACCTTTGACGCTAGAGGATGCTTCAGTAGTTCAGTATAATTACATAATTCATCTATCTAGGTCTCATGGGGATTACTCACCTTGTTCTCGATTGCATGCTCCATTTGACCTTGTTTGATCTCCAATGTGTATTGTTAATGATGCTATTGATTTATTCATGAAAACTATTAAGAATTATCATCTATTATACACATTAAAGTGAATTTAACAAGATGCCACATTAACATATTTTTACTTCTAGGTTAGTCATAATCATTATTGTCAAAGTTGAAAAAAATTGGCCTAACGATGTGCAACTAAACACGATTGAGACATGAAATAAGTATGACCTTTCAAGTAGGTTTTGTAAAGGTGCCTCTAGGTTGCACACTTGCATAGGCTGTATTTCTTCTGATTTGGTTCACGGTGCAGATTTGGTTCTTTTAGTGTTTACACCCCCCCACCCCCCTCTTTACTCTCAAAAGCTTATTGATTTTTGGTGATTCAGCATTGCTCTGATGTTGATTGCACTACAAGACCTTTATTGCTGGTCACAGCTTCTGTTGACAGAATTGTTTTAAAGAAGACAATGAGTGTAGACAATGATCTGAGGATATCTGGTTCAGTCATATGGGTCGGGATGTCTTCTATTGAGATTCAACTGGATGTTAGTGAGGCCACCGAAGGTACTGAGTATTGACAATCTTTTGCACGTCATTTTTGTAGTCCCTGAAGTTAAGGCTCCAAATTATATTGATGCTGTAGAATCTTTACATTCACTGCCTTTCTTGCTTTGGAGTGATCTGTTAAATTTTGGAGGTTGATGTAAATCATGCCCGCATAAGTCTGGTCATGCTTTTCTTACTGTCAAAAAAAGGTCTGGTCATACTCTCTGTTCAAGAAACTATATGTCCATCCATGTTTAGAAACCAAAGTTCTAAAATACTAACTGCCCATTTGGTAGCCGGTCATAATTGGTGGTAACGGGAATGAATTTCTATGTAAATTCGGAAGGAAAATCAGTATTTATTCCCATGGTGGTGCTAACTTAACTCCAATTTATCTAATTTTCTTCACAAATATTCATTTCCATCCAATACCACCCTCCCCAATGGCAATGGATGGTAATAAAAAATATGAAGAAAATTCAAGCTTGGGAAGGAAAATATGTTTTCCATGGGGATAATAAGGTTCTTCCAAAAATTACACTTTAAATCCATTACCGTTACCACAATTTCATTACAATAACCAAACGGGCCTTAAGTTTTGTTTCGTTTGTGTAAACGTGGGATAAGTAAATAAGTTGCACTGGCACAACTCACACTTGCTAAAAACTTTCTTTGCATGTTTCTGATTCATTTCTATGTTTACATTTATACAATAAGTATTTAGTAAAACAGAATGATGGCATGAATGCATGATGCTGATTTTAATGTAGTATGGCAACTACAATGCATTCCATCTTTACTAGAAAATTTCTCATCAGTTGTACAACTTCTGCCGTCTGTATGCAGAATCTTTTGCATCAGATTCAGTTGCTCTTACAGCTAATTTCATATTCGTGGCCCGGGACTCAAAGACACAGAAAGCTGCTCCAGTTAACAGGCTATCTCCTGAAACAGAGAAGGAAAAACTTTTGTTTGAAGAAGCGGAAGCGAGAAGCAAATATAGGAAAAGAAAAAGAGGACTAACCACAAGGGAGTATGCAAACAAGGAAAGTGATAGATTCCAAGCTCTTTTATCTGAGGGGCGCATCTTCTGTGATATGCCAGCGTTGGCAGATAGGAATAGCATTCTTTTAAGAGATACCCGTCTTGCTAACGCTATGATATGCCAGCCTCAGCAGAGAAACATCCATGGCAGGATCTTTGGTGGGTTTCTCATGCACAGAGCATTTGAACTTGCTTTCTCCACAGCATATGCATTTGCTGGTGTGAGGCCTTCCTTTCTAGAAGTTGATCATGTTGACTTCTTGAAACCTGTAAGTGTTCTTGTATTCTTTGCCTCTTTGGTGATCTTGATATAATTGTGAATTGTGATGTTTAAAACAGGTCATAGTTGTGGACCTGAATTTCCTGGCTATTTTGCTGTAGAAGTCCCAATCTAACTCACTTTTTGTCTATTTTTTTCATCTTTACTTTTCACTTCCTCATTAAGGAAATGAGATGGTTATTTTTAAAAATAAGGAGGCAACTTTTAGATTTTTTTTTTTTTAAAGTGAACTACAATTAATTCTTAGAGCCTAATAACTGTCTATCTCACTGAAATACTTCAATCAGAGTTCTCTAGGGGATATCAACTAGTTGACAATTTTTTTATCAGGTTATAGGAGAGCTACCAAACAGCTAGAACTGTCAACACTATTGTTAGTTATTTTCAATATCTACTTTTGATATGTCAATTTATTGATGTATATTTGAGGAATTCTCCTTGATGGCTTAATTTATTAAAGTATTTTCCATATTATGCAGGTGGATGTTGGTGACTTTTTGCGATTTAAATCGTGTGTACTTTACACAGAACTGGAAGATCCAGAACACCCATTGATAAATGTTGAGGTTGAAGCTCATGTTACAAGGCCTGAATTAAGGTCTAGTGAAGTAAGTTTTGGGCAACTCTAATTTATTATACAATAAACTTGAACACCTTTTCCAGAACCTAATCATTGCTTCAAGTTCTGATCATTGCTTTGAACTGTGGAATTACTGATCCATATTGGGTTAAAAAATGAATTCAACAAAATAGTTTATGAACATCTAGTAACATAATATATACACTTCAATAATCTGCAATAATGTAACAAGTCAGAACCTTGATTTTCCTTACAATTTTAATTTATGATCAATTGTTAGCCTTGCAACTTTTTACTTATTTCAGAAATGAGCTCAAGATTAAGTTCCCATTATGTCAAAATAAGTTGTGTTATTTCGTTTCCACTGGAAGTTGTCCGTACAATTATGCATTTTTTAAGAATTGGACATTAAAAGTGTTTAGTATGGATTGCCTCATTCCCGATTTCATTCTGTATGGCTATATATTTTACCTTCCTGTCTAGCGTCACCAAGTTTGGTTCTTGTTAGCTTGATCATGGCCCGGGCCGGCACGAGAGCCAGATGGACACGGTACGAGTTGGGCCCGGCCCAACATGAGCCCACCACTAGCACGGCACGAGAGGCCTGCTCATGTGCCATGGACCGTGCATGGAGAACATTTAAAAAACTTGGCACAAAGTACAAACTCAGCACAAGCATGATGGGCTGGCCTGGTATGTGGCACGGACATTATAAGCAAAAATCCATAAAAACATAAAAAAAATTATAACTGAGGCAAGAACCATGAGACAGGTTGGGCATCAGCCCATTTTAAAAAACTTGTCACGAACTTGACATGCCACAACTTTGTCTTGGCCCGTTCAGCACAAGGCACACATGCCATCTTGGCGCACACATGCCTTCTTGGCACGGCCTGTTCCCAACTACTATAATGAACTGTTGATGTGTGATTTTTGAGCTTGTGAGGTACACCTATATCATGTCTAAACCGTACAGGTGTCATGCTGCTGGGTTGATTTTTTGTTTTTTTGTTTTGTTTTACATTATTCTGACATGCATAAGATATTTGTGGACAGATTTCCAACACATTCTACTTCACATTCACAATTTGCCCAGAAGCAAAGGCTGATATGAACAGAGTCATTATTCGCAACGTCGTAGCAGCCACTGAAGAGGAAGCACGGCATATCCTAGAACGCAAAGATGCCAAGGCTTTGCAATTTAACAGCTCTGCAAATGGTAATACAGTACAGTAAATGCAACGCCTTCATAAAATGATTGTTTTACTCTAGAATATGTGTTATGCCTCTGATATCATATCCACATGTATCTGCTAAAAACAATACTTATATAACAAGCCAAGACCGCTTTCTTAGGCCTTTAATTTATTGGCAAAATTAACCATGTGTATATGAGTTGCATGTAGTTGCACATGTTCATGGATCTACTCTTCCAAATTTGCAAATGCTATTATGTAAATGAAATGGAATTAACCCCTTACAAGTTTCTTTATAATTTCTAGCCATCTTATTTATTCTATTTGATTCACATATTTAAATTCAAAATTTACATACTGTTTTTACCTAAGATAAGGAATGAGACATGATTTCAACCCCAAGTGTTCGTAGTATAGATACTTTAGCCAAAGATTTTAACCATCTAAAATAGTTGACATCATTGTACAACTATGTTTTCCTTATTCGTTTTGTTAATCATATTTTATAGGAAAAATTGTTTTTAATAATCTCACTTGTTAATTTTTTTTATTTTCATATTGTGTCCCATATTTAGCTAAAATTTAACTTAATTACTCATATATTAGGCCAAAGGTAAGTAAAAGTATAAAAATAAGAACAAATAATAAGTTATAGTATCATTAAATGAAGGTGGTAACATTGGTTAGTAAAGATTTAGCGGGATTATTCGAGAATAATTAAAAGGTGGTATTGTTTGTTGCACACCGACTAAATGTGAGATTATTAAAAATAATTTTTCATTTTATGGGAAAAATGAGATTACTTAATGATGGCTCACTCAACCCTAGGGACCATTTGCATTATATCTTGGGAGAGTTGGACTCTAGTTGTCTCACACTAACTCTTTTGTGATGTTAGACATTTCTTCCCCAAAAAAATATAGATTGATATATCATATATGTAGAATGTAGGGATAAAACTGATTTGGGAAAAAAAATAAATATATAAATAAAATAAAATAATTTTGGAATGCAATTTTACCCTCGATGAAAAAAAAAAGACGAGCTCAGCAAAAAAAGGAGAGAAATGGGAAGAATTACTATAGTAAGAATTTATTTAACTCTGACATTCAACCTCATCTTATCATCAATTTACACCAAAAAAAGGATTTTGTTTTTAATACTTCCCTTCAACCATTTTCTATCCTCATCTTTATCCAATTCTGTGTTTGTTTTTTTTTTTGTTTTTTGAGGGGGAAGTTTGTTGTATTGAACGAACATACAAAATTTTACAAAAGCATAATAAGCCAAACAAAATATATAAATAAACAAATATTATGGTTAGTTGAAGAGAATAAAAGGTAGTTGTGCAACATCTTTAAACAACATTGCATGTTCCGTTTTAGGGTAGAGCACTTGGATGGTGGTTAAATTACATGTGAATTGATAAATCTGACCGGAGCTTTACTTGGTATATCATTAAGTTTTGAAAATTTTATCCTTACCCTCTTCATATCTTTCACTAATTTGAACTTCAGCGTATACTTAATTTTTTCTCGAACATACTCCGACAACTACTTTAAGCGCATTGAAAAATGTAAGCTTCGTCGCGGGCAACACCCAAAAGTAAGTACCGTCGTAAACATAAGTGGGGTGCTTAAAAAACTAGCTCTTGACATAGACAAAGTTCATCATACAAATTTGTTGCGTTGGAATCCGTCTCTATGGCACCCTACAACCCATTAAACCTTATTATTTTGAGACAATTTTCGTTCCTTTGCCTCAAAACAACGAAAAACGTGGATTATAGCCTTTGTTTTAGCTTTTGCAAGGCCGTTCCGAAGGAAAGTTTTTTTTTCCACTCCCTCTTTTTATCATGGGTTAAAGGTATCATCGGGATACTATACATCTGCATTTCAGGCGTTGATGGACTTTTTGGTGTCGAGGTCGTGAGGTAATTTTAGCCATCCAACTCCATCATACAACTCTGATGTAACCGAAATGTATCTTGGGAAATCATCGTAACCTAATAACCCTCCCTTGGTGTTTGGGGAATCATTGTTCCTAAACTCTGAGAATTTGAGTATCATAATTTTTTTCGGGAGGCTGTCTTCTGGTGATTAGTCCGTTCTCGGTTGTTTTCAAGCATTGAACAGAGTAATGTGCCCCCTAGATAGGCTTTTTGGTTTATGGGTTGTGCAACATTTAGGCCACTCGATTACATCATACGACTCCTATGTGTCCGGAATAAATGTTGGGGGCTCCGTGCAACCCATTAGCCCTTCCTCTGGGTTTTGGTTCATTTTTCGCTTTCGGACTTCAAGAACCTCGAAAAATGTGAATGATGGTCTTGTTATCATGGGTTAAGAGGGGTTAAGGGTAGCAATGAGAGACTCTTCATACATAGTTTAATTTGTGGCCGATGCTTGGTCCATTCTAATCATCCTTGGTGCTTCTCACGCTCATGTCCCTTGTCATTTCTTATATCAAATATATTGGCTAAAATAGCACAAAATTAATAATTTATGGCAGTCACACATAAATTGGTGTCATTAATGCATAAATTTTCTCAAAGTTTTATTTTTGAGCTTTTTATACGTAACCCTTATAAATACATATAACATTTTTCTTATTTTTAATTATTAAAAATAAATCTAACATAATTATTAAAAAAAAAAAAAAAAACTTAATTTTCTAATAGTATAGATTACGATAAATCTAACAATATTCCACCTAACTATATTTTTTAATCATATGTTAATGCAAATTCATAACCAAAGTTCGTAAACATTGACTTCTAAAATGAAAATATAGCAAATTTATTGAGATAGATGAAAGTAATAGGTTTTATTTAAAACATTGCAAGAAAGCAGTAAATGCAACCCATGCCATTTTTCCAACTTGTGCATGTTTGTCCCTCTCTTTCCTGGTTTGCATTATTTTGTCTACAATGTGAAACAATGTGGGTTTCCCATGTGCTTTGTGAGCTATTGGAAGTGCCCAGATTATATTCACATTTTTATGTTTGTCCTCTTGTAAAAATATATTCAGTAAAATATTTATAGACATTTTTTTGTTGAATTATTTGTTTCTGCAGATCTGCCCTCAATAATTGACTTTTTAAACTATTATCTAGAAAAGGAAGTGGGAACTTACATCAGATGGTGGACAAAAACACAAGCAAAAATGTGTACCAATAACTCTATGTGTATGTCATTCTATTTTAAACTCAATAATTGGAATAAAACAGTTGATTTTTTTATGTGCTGCTCCCAATTATTTTGGCACAAAATTTTAGGAGACATTCTTTTTTTAAAAAAAAAAAAAAAAAAAAAAAAAAATCTTCATAGATGAATTCTCATAATTTGTGGCTAGCAGTGTTTATAATTAGAACTTCAAAGTTACCAATACCATTCTTGATTCCTCCTATGAGACCAAAATCAATTTCCAAAATTATACTTTTATATATAATAATTACAAGAATATGAAAATTACATATAATTAGATGTTAAAATTTAAATAAAAAAAAAAGCAAAAAATCCCTGCAGGCCAGTTTCTTTATACAGAGCCCCTCTCTCTCTCTCTCTCTATCTCTCTTTCTCTACCAGGCTAACCTCACCAAAACTAAGGTGAACCGTCATCAGAGGAACTAGACTGCCTCGGAAGTGGAGGACCAGTCGAACCATGTTGGAGGAATGGATTAACTGGAACCGGGAGCATTGGATTAACTGGTACGGGAAATTTATGCGCAGAGCTGACTACTGTTCGTTCATTAATCATCCCGACTTCCTTACAAACACGATCTAGGATTGTAAGGAAGTCCCGAACTACCAAAAAGATTCTAAAGGGATGAGCTTCTTCCTTGGCCGAGTTACCATGGAAGTATTCTGTAATCTCCTTCACGAGAGAAAGAGCCACGCTTTCCTGAGCTTGAACTCTGATGATTTCTTCTTCTGCCATTTTCACAAACTTGTTTAGGGATTCAGAAAATTTTTTGTTGCTTTCCTGCAAGGGCATTTGCTGCTCATTTAATCTGACCAGTTCCCCAATTTTGGAAAGCCCTAAACTGAGCTTTGCAACATCATTACTGAGAGCATCAGAGTCCATGGCAGCTGCTTTTTTGACATTGCTGAGCTCTGAGCTAAGACTCGAGACCACTTGCAATCCAAGCTTCCGGCATTTGGCTTCATCATTTGAAGCTTCGTTGTTGGCCGTGGATAGGCGTTGTCCTTCGGTTCGTATGATTTCTTGCACGACAAAGTGCAAGAGCGTTGTTTTGCCATCGGCACCTTTGACATCGACAAGTTTGTGCAACGTGTCAAGCTTGAAAGCATGAGCATCACCGCGGTTTGTTCCTACATTCATGCGATTCCCTGTTTTTAGAACTGCTTCTAGAAGCTTTAGGAACAATCTACTGCTTCGAAGCTCATCACATGCTGCCTGTATGTTGCACAAGAAGAATTAGAAAGATGAAGAAATACTTGTAACATGCAAGGATGATTAAAAAGGCACACCATTGAATCATTGATCATTATATATCCTGTCTTAATCCAACAGCTAATTGTTCTATCACAAAAGAATTTACCCAAAGAAAACAATACTTATGCCCCACTAGAACTTTTTGGTTTATTATCATGTCAAAAAACTTTTTCCTCGTGATCTTTGTCACTCATTACAAATGGATAATTACTTGCCTCAGCCAATCAGAGATAGAAATGTTATCATAAGATTGGACAGGGCAACAGACAGACAAACCAGGACTTAAAAATGCATATTTAAGTCCAAAATCACTGAGGTTATCAACCAAATCAACCATTCTACATCCATAATCCTGATACAGCATGAAATAACAACCAATGTGCAAAAAAAATAAAAAAAGCATTTCTACTACTAAATGGGACTATGGGAACATCAGGCTACCCTTACTTTAGCGCTTGGAGAATTAGTAAAATTTGAGAAATGTTGATGCGCCAATGAATTTTGGTACACACCCAAAAAAAAAAAAGAGAGAGATCCGGATGTTCACTCAATAACTTAATCTTAAGTTGTCCGTTCTAAAAATCTATCAATAAGTAGATAATAAGATGTTGAAATTAATAGAATCAAACAAGATGGAAAGATTACCTCAAGAGTCTCAAAAGACTTCTTCAGGTACTCAACCTCAGTTTCGAAATTTGTCATATACAACATTGCTTCCACCCTCTTAAATGCAAAAGGTATATCAACAACAGCCTTCAAAAACTTCTCAGCCTGTCCAAGCTTGACAGGTGAATCGTCTTTGTAATCCTTCAATTTGCGCTCCTCTTCCTTAGATGGCGCCATTTTCAACAAGCTCTCCAGAAGCTCTGTTCCGAGTGTCTCTGCATTACCTGTACACAACCACGCCTTATAATGAATGAAGTATAATATAATGCAAATAACAAAGAAATTTTATGCAATACAACAAACTGCTGGACAATTGAATTCTAGATAATTCCTTCTCAAGATTAGAACTCATGGAATAAATTGTGACTATCATTAATGAACTCTACATGGAATCAGGAAATGACAGTCATAAATGAAAGCATTTGTAGAACAATTATTTTGGTAATCTAGCCCACATTGAGCAACAAATCTAATACGAAGTATCAAAATTCTCTTTCATAAATTTGTGGTTCCTTGTCATCCGGACATCCCGATAAGTTGCAAATGGCATTACAAACTTGTATCCCTTATCCACCACAAAGCTAAAAGTTAGCCCACGGCATCATCCAAGAACATAACTTTCGAAAAAAGACTAGCCACCATGACAAAAGCTGATAATTCCCCTTTAGTGTGCATCAAATCCAACTGCTTGTCCCCAAAGCAGAATTCATACATTATATCCATATGGAATCGGTCCCCGCTAAAATAGCAAAGTTTAACCATTATCAGAACAGCTTTTTCACTCAAGGACCATATCGAGCTAGTAACTTTCTCAAACAATGGAATCTCAACTTCTAGAACATATGCAGAGAATCTCATTCTAGTTCTCACAACAGCATTCTACCCATAGACACAAAAGGTATTCACCACAATTAGCAACAAATCCCAAGTAATGAAGCTCTTCTCAAGTGGGATTCTCGTATGCTCGAATCTAACAAGTGCAACACAATTATCAATCTAGTTTAGATAAATAAGTTCGTATTTAGTACCTTCCAAGAGAGCTTCACAAACTTCATCCATTGTCACATTAAGCGCCCTTAACGAAATGGCAATATTCTGAGCTTTTTTTGGATCAAGCACCCTATTCTCTTGCGCCGATAAAGATTGAACATGCTTTCTAGGCATTTCCTTCTGATTTGGAGTAGGAGTATTCACTACAAACAATGATTCTATCATTTCCTCATTCAATCTGCAAACAAAACCATAATTAGCAAATTTTCTCATAATCAAATAAGTTGAATTCAATTAGTTTTTATCATTTCCTCATTCAATCTGCAAACGAAACCATTAATTAGGCAATTATCTCATAATCAAATTAGTTAAAATCAATAAGTATCATAACTTGACAAAATTATGATAATCAACTAATCAACATATCAGTTCTACAAGCAGATGCAACAAAAAAGTCCACTTACTTGAAGGAGCTTGATCTCAGCTGATCCCACACCATTTCCCTATCAGAACTCGCCCTCACTTTATCCCAATGCAAGGGTTTTAGCTTCAGTTTAGGCGTGATTTCGTCGATTCCAGGACCTTCCACCTGCGAGTCAACCGCTTGTTTATCAACTGCCACCGTTCTTGGAGGTGTCGTCGTCGAAGCCACAATTGGCTCGCTCAAAGGCGGAGGTGGACTCTGCGACCTCGTCATTGGTGGCGGAGGTGGCGGTGGAGGTGGCGGTGGAGGCGGTGGTCCGGCAACATTGCTAGTTCTTGCAGGCGATGATTTGGTCACGCAACTAACATTTTGTGATCTCCCTGAGTTTCCAGGTGTAACATTCGACAATGGTGAAGCACAGTAAGATCTCCATGAATGTGATGCTGACGAAGCAGTTGATGAGATCGGAGAAATTGGTGATTGTGGAGAATGAGATGAGATTGGAGAATTCGACATCGAAGTTGATTCTGGAGATTCTTTTCTCTTTCCGCCTCCAAAAAATGCAGGTAGTTTCAGTGACGAAAGTGGTGAAGATTTGCGACTACTCCGACTGCTTGAAGCATTCGACAAAGCAGGAGATGCTGGTGTCGGCGAGCATGGATTTCGACCCAGGACTCCCCATTCTCTCTCCTCTGGTGACGACTTTCCGATTTTCCCATTCAACGGTGATAATTTAGGAGATTGAGGTGGAGAATTCATTCTGCTTGAGCTCGAATTGTTCGTCAACAATGGCGATTCTTCTGCTTCCTCTTCTTCCTTGATCGTTTCCATTTCTCTTTCAGGCGATGATGCCACAGAATAAGGCGGCGAAAACGAAGTCGCCGCCGCCATTGCCGCCGGTTGCTGTTGTTGAACTTGCAGCTCAATAAAATCCGGCGATGATTTAGGGTTTGACGATATGTTCTGCGGACTCACACTAACAGCAGGAGATATGCTAATGGACGGTGATCGCGCAGGAGAATCATTGCTTGATGACGACGAAGAAGATGTCGAAGAAGAAGTATCTTCAGAGTTAGCTTGACCGCCATTGTTGAGATTCTGAGCTTGTACAACAGCTGCAAACACTCTCCTTGACCCTGATCCACTCTCTCTCCCACTCACTGAACCTCTCGGAGAGTAAAACTCCTCTTGATCATCTTCCACTCTCTCATGTCTTTGATAATGCTGCTGCTGCTGTTGATGTTCATTGCGCTGTTGTTGCTGCTGCTGTTGATGTTGATGGCGTTGTTGTTGTTGTTGCTGCTGCTGCTGATGTCGAGGCTGATAATATTGCTGTTGCTGCTGCTGTCGCCCGCTGAGAGGAGGCAGCGGTTGGAGCTCAGGGGAGTCCATTTTACGAGGATTAATACCTCCACCGGGATTAGCACCTCTTGCACCACCATTAGCGCCGCCATTAATGGTGGTAGAATCAACAAGAGTTCCCAAATAGAGGAACTCGGAGCTGTTATTGGCCGGATTACTCCTCAACTTGGGAGGACGAGGAGGAAGAGTAGAATTACTACGCGTGGTGGTGGTAGTTTCCGATCTTATCGTCTTATCATCAACATCTGAAGCAGAAGCATTCCTTCTACGGCGGCCATTGAAGTAGAAGAAGAGGGCAACGGCGGCAATGATGGCGGCGGAAAGGGAGAGGACGACGGTGACAGCAATGAGCTTTTTGGAAACGGGCTTAGAAGACGGAGTATGAGGGACATCGAGGGAGGAGATGTTAGCAGGGAAAGAAGCAAAGGGTGATGCAGGAGTTGAAGAAGAAGATGATGATGATGGTGGGGGTGGTGGAGAAGGGTAAGATGGAAAAAAGGGTTGTTTGTCAGGGGTAGAACTGGAAGAAGAAGAAGGAGAAGTGGGAGGAGAAGGAGGGGAAACAGAGGGTGCAGGAGAAGAGTTAAGAGGGAAGAAAGGTTGGTGAAGGATTCGACGGCTGGGATTGGAAGTACGAGAGCTGAAACAGAGAAGTGGACCGTTGGATGAGCTGAGGATGAAGATGATGAAGAAGAAGATAGTGGGCATTGTGGACTGATTTCCACTGTTGTCACTCACTCAAACACACACATACAGTGATACAGTAGTCTATTCTCTCTCTCTCTCTCTAGAATTTTCTCTGTCTCTCTCTAGAATATGGAGGAGAGAGGTTTGATGGAGAAAGAAGATGAATGTTAGTTTGAGTTGAGGAAGGAGGAGAAAAGTTGGAGAAGGTGAGAGTAATCAGAGTATATGCTGAATGTTGGACTTCTGTGTGATTAACTCCAGCTAATATTATGCTGTTTTTGTGTTTAGAGGGGAGAAGTTGGAGTGAAAGTGTGTCATTTCATTTGTGTGTGAGTGTCGCACAATGGTGGAGGTTGGTCTTTTTTTTTTGAGATTTTTTAATTCAATTTGTTTTTGTAGTTTTTGCCGAATTACATGTAGGGTCAACTGAATTAAGGTAGGGTTTGGATAAGTGAAATTCATTTCAAATTAATGAATTCGATTTCTGAAATTGAAATGTTACAATTCAAATGACAATTATTTGTTTGGGTTATTTTAAAATTTGAAATGACATGGTTATGTTAAGTATTTGAAATACACAACATTTGCTTGTTAAGCATTTGGGTTGTGAATTGAGCCAAATCCAATTCTAAATTATTTAACTTGCCAAACATGTAATTTGCCCCAAATCCATTATTTCAAATTAAATGTTTGTATCCAAACATAGCATAAGGTGAATTGAATTGAATTTAATACAGTTGAAAATAATATTTTATAAGATAATGAAATTGAGAGCTGAATTGAATGAAACAAAAATAAAATAATAAACTGAATTGAATTGAATTTAAGCTAAAGTAAACAGAGTCTTAGTCATTTACCTCTTTTTTTTTTACCAAAAAACAAATCTCCTATCTCGTATGTAGTTATCTTCAATAAGTTTTTTTAAAATAAAGACCATTAAAAATATAATAAGATTCATTCTTAAACTCATCATTTCTAGTAATGCCACATAAGTAAAGTATCACATCGATTAAAAAAATCCCTAATAAATTATTGTTAAAAAATTTTTTTAAAAAAAAAAAAAAAAAACTCATCAATCTTCAATTACCAATTGTATTTTGTATATAAAAAAAAAACTCATCATTCTTAAACTCATCATTTCTAGTAATGCCACATAAGTAAAGTATCCATTTTCATGTTTGTTATCAAAAATGTCTTTACTTCTTCATTACTATTGATCTCGATCTATTTATTTATAAACAAGTTTCATGTTTTAGAATTTCACAGACTCGGAGCCTTTAAATCGGCTATGTCTATCTTTGCTTTAATTCTTTATCATTTTCATTTTTTTACATTCTCACTTTATTATAATCACGGCTCGAACAACGCCTGACCAAGAAACTAGATAAATTTATTAATTATTAAAAAAATTGTTTTGGTGTAAGGATCTTGGCCAACACAACCCTAAGTTTTGAAGACCATTTGTCAACTTGTTTGTTCGTAATAAGGAGTGATAGTAATGTTTGGGAATTAGTGATCAAATTGGAAAACGATTAGCGTTTTGGTGACAAATTAGAGGGTTGACCATCCAATCGGTTATTTACGGTGTTTGAGAGTTAGCAAATTGGAATAATTTATTGGCTCTAATCCGCTAAAAATGAAAAGGTTCAATAGAGCAACATTTCTGGATAGAGGATTGATGGGTTTGTTGTAAAATAACTATTTTAATCATAAGTTGCTAAAAATTACATCCTTACTAGGTTTGATTTCATACTGATTCACTTTCCTCAATTTTCGACTATTAAAAATTAATATTGTATTTATTAGAGAGCCTTAATATGGTATAGTAGTCAACAATCTCTCAATTCAAATTAAAGTTGTTAAAAAAATAATTTTGCATATTGAACAATTTGGCATACTTTTTCAGTTTCAGTTTAATCTTTACTTTTTGAAATTTGACTTTAATAAGAGAATTGAAGAAAAAAACATACCTATTACAAGTGATAAAATTAGTGGTCGAGAATAAGTAAAAAAAAATATGTAAATAATAAATTGAAACGGATTGAATAATACTCCGTAAACATTGTTGCAAAGGTAAGGCCCTGCTTTTTAGGACTGATCTGAACTGATTAGGTGGGAATATTATTTTGGGAGAGTATAAAATTAAAACAAAGCTAAATTGATCTGATATAATTTTAAGTCTAAAAGAACAAGGCCTAACTTGAATTAGTTGGAGTTAATAAGTTACTCAAATAAGCAAAGCGAGCTCAGTAAATAAATTACTCGTACTAGATGTCTAGAGTCTAGATGGGAAGAGAGAACATAAAGAAAATAGTGGGGAAAAAAATCGTGAAGAAAAAATGGAGCCATGAAACCCACCGACACCAAGCCACGAAGGCACCAAGTGCACTAACCTATTGGAAAATGCTTGCTCAATAGTCTATTTTTTTTTTATTTTTTTTTTGGGTTTTTGTTAAAAATGTCCATCAGCTTTTGCATTTTATCAAATATACTCATTTTTTTTATCAGATAATAGGGAAATTATCATGCAAACAATGCCATGTTAGATGTGAAAAACACATCTAACAGTTAGTAATTAGGCATTGCTCTACCCTGACTGTTATATGATGGTTAAGTTTTCGTTAATGCTCTCTCTCCTCCTCCCTCCGCTACTCTCTCTCCATTTCCCCTATCTCACTGCTCCTCCCTGGCTCCCTCCGCCACTCTCTCTCCTCTTCCTCTACCAATGCCACCACGCCAACATCACCGCCCCCCATCCCTTTCTCACGTACTCTCTCCTTTTCCATCTCACCTCCATCATCAACACTCTCATATCCTCTCACCACCACCCCTCACAAACTTTGAACCCTCAATCAAAAATTCAACCTCAATCGAAAATTCAAAGTAGTGGAGTGGTGGAATTGAGGGCTTCGATTATGATGGGTGAATTGGGTTTTTGGGTTTTGTGGTGGTGGATGAGGGTGAAGGGCTTCGATTTGGGCTGTGTATTTTAAAGGGTGGTTGTTTGAAGGTTATGGGTCGAATTGGTGTAGTTTCGTGGTGGTGGATGAGGGTGAAGGGCTTCAATTTAGGCTATGTAGTTTGAAGGGTGGTTGTTTGAAGGGTGGTGTTCGAAAATTGTGGGTCGAATCGGTGGTTTAAATTTTGTGTCCAATTGGTGGGCTGGTTTCGGTTGTTGTTGTTGGTGGTGGGGCTGGGTTCGGTGGTGGAGCTGGGCAATCGGTTGTTGGTGGAGGTGGGGCTTGATTCAATTTTTGGTGGTGCTGGGTTGGTTTGGTTTTTTTTTGGGTGGTGGTGGGGCTGGGTAAGGTGGTGGGGCTGACAATTGTTTGTTGGTGGAGGCAGGCCTTGATTCGGTTGTTGATGGTGGTGGGCTGGGTTCGGCTATTGTTGGTGGTGGGGCTGGTTTTTTTTTTCATTTTTTTTTAATTCAAAAAATAAACCACATTTAACTCCTATCTAACGGTGTTAGTGGCATTAATTAAGTTTGGTTATGTATGATAAATTCCTTATTAGTTGGTGGATACAAATAGGAAATCCTAAATAAAGTTGGTATATTTGAGAAAACGCAAAAGCTGATGGACATTTTTAAGAAAAACCCTTTTTTCATCTGAAATTTATTTATCTGATTTGATCTGCACTTATTTTATCTAATTTAATCTAAATTTATTGTCTAATTTAATTAAACAGTTGATATCGTATTTTATTCATATTAATGAGTAATTTTTAGTATGTAATAATAATTTTTTTATTTAAAGTTTAAAAATATGAAATTAAATTATCTATCTAAAATAAGTAATAAGGAGTGGAAATAAAGGCTATGAAACCAGACCTAAGATTGCCGAAGATATATCTATTAGAATAAAATAATGTAGAGAGAAAATTTGTATAAAATTAATGTTTTAATGTAATTTTGATTTTTTGATTTGACTGATGAAAAATTAATACTTCCTCTTCGGAAAAAACGCAACAAATTGGATGACACGGATTCCTAATCTATTTTTTGTTGTGAGAGTAAAAATGATAGAGAGAGAAAAAGGGGTATGTTATGATGTGAGAGATAGAAAGAAAAAACTTACAAAAATGGAAAGATTAAAAAAATTTGCATTTATTTTGAAACTTTCTAAAATAGAAATTGTTGCGTTTTTTTCGAAATGGAGAAAGTATTTCGTACTGTTCAGACTTAACGTTCGCAAGATGTAACTACTAAACTAAGACGTATTCCCTCCATAATAAAATAACTGCAACTATTTGACATAAAGTAGAGAGGAAAAAAATGTCAAATCGTTGCAGCTAATATATTACATTATTACGGAGGGAGTATAAGGGTAACTTCTTTTTTTTAGTTGAATAATGTGGTTCAGTATTAGGCCTTAAACCGGACTCTATTGCATGTCACTCAACCTAAATTGACCGACATAACATACATTCAAAGGGGGAGATAATTAATTCTCGTAAATACGTACGGTGAATTTCGAACTCGAGACCTCAAACTCCAAAGTTCAGACACTTAACCTTAACATGTGTCTTATTCCTTGCCAAAAAAAAAATAAATACATGTGTCTTATGTCTACATGGAAGTATGGAAGAATATATGAAATGGTTGTAATTTTCCATGCAGTTAATAACGACGTATACGTAGTAAAAAGAGTTGACTGACAAGTTCAAAGTTTCAAACCCTCAAAAACAATAACCAAGACAATTAAGGGAAGACTCAGAAGAGTCTTTGGATTCGTACGGCCTTTTCTGTTGTTTGCTTAATTCGTGTTTCAATGAATTTAATCCTTGAGAATTGGGTCTTGGAATCATCATGGAGTATTGAGTATATATATGAATATTTCACCAAGACGTGTCACTACAGTAATTTATTTAATCAAGTACTTTTTTTTAATTAGACAGGTTTTTGTTTCACTAATCACTAATGTATATTTCATTCGTCACTGTGTAACTTTGACTTTCTCTAATTTTATACGTATAAGAAATAATATAGTCAATTGGAATTTCGTTTGATTCGGCTCAATGTGTAGTTTTTTTAATATGTAAGCTTTATAATTTTTTATTATATACATCTAAAGATATATTAATTCAAAGTTGTGTTTTGGTAGACGTGAAAAAAACGAATATAGCAAACTTTAAGGGACAGTGGAAGTATATATATGAAGTTAATCGTGCCTTTAATTAAGATTCACAAATGATTTTTTCTCTCCTACCCCTTTCATATAAACAATTTTCGTAGGCACTTTTCATGTAAGAGGAGGGGAGTAAATAAATGAATCCAAAAGTGCATAAATCAACTCATCTTTTTAATTTTTACATCAACATTGTTAATTTGTTGTCTAATGGTTCATCTAGCTACTAGGACTGGGTGTTAGAGGACTATCTTAAGCAAAAAATTAAGCTAATAGTTAAGGCCCAGGATTATGTTATATACTTTATCACTCCCCTCACATGAAGGCCCTTTGGGCTTGAAATATGGATGCAACACAGGTCCACCATACTTGGTCCTAATTAATTTCACTTGGAAGGGAGAGGGAGGATAGATTCGAACTGAAAATTCTTTGGTAGTCGTCAAAAAAACAACCACCGAAGGCAACTAAATTTAGACCATTGATCTTGCTTTATTAGATTAGATTTTTTTTAATTAGAATATACATTTTAATAATAGTCTTTTAATTTTTACATCAGCATTGTTAATTTGTTGTCTAGTGGTTCATGTACCTACTACAACGGGCAGATAAACTTTTTTCCTTCACTATAATGTTAAGCTCAATGCTCACATAAGATAGATCATTTGCTTGTTACATCTATTTGGTGGGTATTCAATCACCAAAAATAAAATACTAATAATAAACATGTTAGGTTGGCTTTCACTATCAATGCAGGCAGATGGGAAATATTTTTTCTGCTCACATAATATTGAAGCCATATTTGATTTTATGTTGTTAACAGATGCCCACAGATGTAGATAAGCATTTAATATGTTTTTAAAAATGATATAAATTCTAAAATGTATGTCGAAATCACGTGTCGATTAGTTTAATATTTATTCTAATTTAATATTCTCATTTTATAGCATTTCTATCTACTACACTCTTAATGGAAATGGTTAGTTAACAAAGTTTCCCTATGTTGGCTTTTTTTTTATGTTACCAAGTTTAATCGGAAAATAATTACCTTAGCGCTTCAAAAAATAAATTTGACATTCACGTTACAACGACTTGTGAGAGCACAATTTTGTATGCTCTACTCACAAGGTAGTGCAAGCTATCATTTAAAGCGTGCGTACAAACATCAATTTTAAGTTATATATACTATTTAATTCGTGTTTTTAATTTGACTAAGATTTGGCTTCATACTTCATTTGCTCCACTTTATTTGCAACATACTATTTTGGCGTATATTTTGACAAAAAAGATTCGAATCCCGTAAACGAACATGTTTAATAGTATAATTTTAACATTGGTATCTTATAGTTTACTTTTTGCTTGCGTTTAATTTATTTTAGTTAATTCAATTTACAATCTCAAACATCTTTCTTAATTAAAATGAGTAACAAAGAGTTATGTATATAAGAATATATGAATTGTATTTATAATATACTTTCTTCCGATTTCAAAATACTCTGCGGATCGAATGTAAATTTTGACCAAAAAACTTTTGAAGTATTTTTGATCAAATGTAACATTTATCTTGAAACAAAGGAATTGAAATATATGTACACTCACTCATTAATTAATCCATCGTGCATCAATCGGTCAATCCATCATTGAACCAGCAATGAATCAAATTTTTCATTGGCTTTCTGCTAAGTGCTAATTATACTCACCATCTTATCATATAAGAAGAAGAAATAAAATAATCACATATATAATAATTTTCATATTATATTCGTGTAATACACCTAATTAAGACATAATAATTTATTTTATCGATTAGTTTATACACCACGTACCATAAGATTCACTCTGGACTGATCTGGAGGGCTAAACTAACTCCTAGAGCATCAAACTAATTAAATAAATAATGCTAAAAACATGGCACGTATGTATGTTTCATACATCAACATAAATAATAATATATTGTACTCCTTCCGATCCGTAATATATTAATTGAAACGATTTGACATTTGTCGTTTCTACTTTGAGTACGCTTGATTCATTTGAAATTTTCTGATCTGATTTGTTGAGCCCCATATACTACACTAGTGAGTGTCCCACATCGGAAGATGAGGAGAGACTGGACTAGCTTATAAGTCTAGGAGTTACTCCTCCTATGGATTGTAAGTAACGTAACTCTGATCTGATTTTTTTTAATTGTAGTTATTATTAAAGTTATAATTTTTCTGATCTCGTCTAATTTTTTTGAAAATAAGCACATAAGTGTTTATTTAAGTTGAATTTAATCAAACGCACCCTTTATATCAAATCGTTGCACTTATTATGGTTATGGGGCCGGGAGATTAATGAATAAAAATGAAAAAGGGGCATTGACGACCTAACTAACTGGGGGATAAAATGATTAAATAAAATAAAAAAAGATTTAACAATGAAATGATGATCAATTATGAATTTGCTTTAATTTGCTTGTGAAGCTGAATGAAGCAAGCTAGCTAAGCTAAGGTTGGTTTTAGTCTATCTGGATGGCAAAAATATTAAATGATCATCATATTTTTATCCTTCAATTCATCTACCGTTGAAACTTTGAGACATAAATCATCATGAAGTTTCCAGTGATCTCCACTGTACGCTTACACTGTAAAAATCATTGCCAATCATCATTCCTCATAAATAAATAAATACATATATTTTCTGATTATTTCATATTAGATTAGAAATATCATATTAGAAATAATAAGTTATGATTATTATGTCTTATATACGAGTAATTCTATTTACTTTTTTTTAATGTTCAATATCTTTAATTAGATGATGAAAAGTATGATGTAATTTACATGCTAATACAAATATGACAAGAACTCATTTGACATGTTTTTTTCTTATAGAGATTAATGTTTATAAAAGGTCAAAGTTTGATCAAATCAAATGATAAGTTCATATATATATATATATATATCAGATTAAGAAAAATAATTTTAGATCGGATTATTTTAATAAAATCCTTGAACCAAATATAGCCTTGCTTGTTTGTTTTTTTTTTTTTTTCTTCCCATTTGGTCTGGTTATATATGTATGCATCTTCATGGTGAAGAAATCACATCAACCCACAAAAATAATCTTTTTGAATAAGAGTTTTTGCTTGGTTCTTTGTTATCTAAAAATTATTTAAAGATAATAAAAATATACAAAGCATTAAAGAAATTTATCAATGTTGCTATTATAATATAATGATGTGTTTGGGCAAAAATTGATTTAGAATTTTTTTAAAAGAAATTTAAAAGAGTAGAAGGACTGAATAAGTTTATTCTAGGGAATAAAGGCATGAAAATTAAAGAAAATATAATTCGTAGTATATCGCGACCCTATATGCAAACTCTGCAATATACGGATTATGAAGTATTATGCATATTCAATAGAGTAACAAAAGACAAAAGAAAATTATAGGGTACTGCCTACCTCACAAGGCTACAACAATCCGTCATACTCTGCAACTTTATTAAATACATTGCATCACATACGAGATACAAACTCATTTATCTATAAATATTCCAATAAATTTATATGGCAACCCTGTATGATAAATTTACGTACACAACTTAATATTTTTAACATTTTGAAGTCTTGAAATATGTTTAGTACATATCACATATAAAAAACATCTTCTTGATGCTAATTATGGAAATAAAAATCTTCTTGATAATATTAAAAGAACAACTTTCGGTAATGTCTACTTTATTTTCAATTAATAAGATGGAATTAAGATAATCAAAACATATGAGATGTACACATGAAACAATTATAACAGTGAGATTAATAATGAGATTGTATGTAGTAATTAATAAGCCAATCTATTTATAGAATTACTATATATATATATATATATATATATATATATATATGTATATATATAAAGGAAGATTATAATAAAGGATGCTTGCATAAGTAAAAAGAGGACTACTTTTAATCAACTTGCTTTTATGTACCAATGAATCCTTGTAGCTAGTAAGACACTGTTCTTTTGGACTTAAAATTTACAGTAATCATATCATACTAGTTCAGCTTTGTTTTAATTTTATCCTCTCACAAAATAATACCCCCACCTAATCAGATTAGAATCATCAGATCAGATAAGATCAGTTCAGATCAGATCATTCCTAAAGAACATGGCCTTAGTCTTTTAATATGTAGAGAATAAATAATAAATTAAATAATATTGGTCCAGCTTATCTTTAATTTGTTGCTTTTCTTGTGCAACCTTATTTTTAAAAAGTGCAACATTTGTGCATGGCCCTTGTATTAAATTTATTTATGCATTATCATGCATGTGCATGCAATATATTGCTTCTTTTTTTTATTATTATTGGGTTATATATCTTTGTTAATTGATTTATATATATATATATATATATATATATATATATATATATATATATATATATAATAAAACTGCGAATCTTGAGCAAGAGAAACAAATAATGGAAATGCAATTGCATGGTGGCATATGATATGGTAGTGTAATTTTATATTAACTATAACTAATGGGACCTACATACACGTGTCATTTGTTAACTTGTTTATTTCCAAAGTCTTTTCCATCACCAAATCAACACCACTTTGGCATTTGGAGAAGCCAAGCATAGGGACTTCTTCACTCTTCATTTTTTTTTTTGTAAGGTCACAATTTCTTCATGGGTTTATAATTCATTTCAATTGAATCTATTATAATCCATTTTCATCCCTTCAATAATATATTATAAAGTCAAATGGTATCTCGTTTAAATCAGCTTCATATATATATACTTTCTGAACATAAATTTTGCATTTTTTTGTTACACATATCTCAAAAAATTAATATTTAAAGTTGTCCAATCCAATTCAATCAATCTATTATAATCCAAACCAATCTAATCCAGCAAAAAGAACACACCGTATATCCTATTTTGACACCTATCACAGTATACATACCTTTTCTCTTAATTTCGAATTTATATTCCTAATAAAGCAAAAATGTCTGATATGTCAACTTCTCGTTTACTTCCGTTTTATTTACACTTCAAAATAATTTGTACTCCATACCAAACATCTCGTTAGTGTACGTGCCTTCAGTTTTGACCATAACCACTCGGTTAAAGAATCATCCATCAATAGAATATCATTGTTTACAATCGATTCCAACATCTCCCTTCCTCAACCTAAATTTTAACACCTTCAAACCTAAATGCTAAAATGAGTATTAAACAAAATCCTAAAAAGTTGGATAAAAAAAAAAAAAGATCATCTACATAATGACTATTGGATTATTCTAGGTGTTATTTGGTTAGCAAATTTCATAACAACTTTAATTTCCTAGGAAGTGTAAACTATAAAATAGGGGTACGGTGTTGTTTGGCTAGCATGAAAAGTCAAAAAATTGGAGGCAATAATAAAAATTTCTAGGAAATATATTACCCAACCCTGCTTGATAAGTTAAAATTTCTATGGTAAATACAATTTGTTTTATGTCAACCAAACAATTTAAGACAATTTATAGGACATTTACAAGAGAAATAGATTCATATAAATGAATTGAAATATAAGGTGGGAAATTATTTCCATGATCAACTAATCAATCACTAAAACATGGATGAAGCTGAATATTCATACATCACCAAATTATTTCCATGATCAACCAAAAAATCACTAAAAAAATTGTAGGCCATTTAATGGCTAAAATTCACCATTCTTTATTCTATTTCTTCAGCTCCTTCTTCTCTTCATCCGCATTCGGAAAATGAAGAGAATTTCACCACCAGCCGCGACAGTAGCAACGCCATTCACACGATCCTTTAGTTTAGGCAACGAAGGCTTACCGTTTTCCTCACCTGTGTCCGTCGATCTGCTCTAGTACTTATTGGGAAGTTGTCCATTCCAAGTCCCACATCGGAAGAATACAGAGCAGGAGAGCTCTTTATTAGTGTTACCAAGCACCCATTAGTATGAGGCCAAGGTGCCCAAAAAATATATCTGTGTAGGCTTTGCCCAAAGCGGACAATATCATATTAATGATTGAGTTGTGGACCTGTGGTGTGTACGCCTGCAGCCTGTGGTTTAATTTTTTTATATATACATGACTCGTAAGGCCCACCAAAGCATATTTGCCGACAGCTTATAAGAATGTAAATTACAAATGGAGGTGGATTCATTAATCAATGCATGTTGCTCCAAAAATTTGTTTAGTGTTTTTTTTTTTTTTTGGTAAGTTATTTGTTTAGTGTTTGGTGGAGGCTTTTTGCATAGCTATTAGAGATTTGATTGTTCAAATCTCTAAGCTAAGCTAATTGTGGTATTTGCTGGTAAGAGTATTCTATAGAGTTTTCAGTACAAAAATCTCAATTCTAAAAGGCTACTAAGGCCATCACTAACAATGACCAAAATTAGGTTGGTCATTATTTTAATGGGTCAAACACCTATTAACAATGACCAAATTTGGGTCATTCATGACCAACCAAAGCAACGGTCGAATTGTCGACCAGTTCATCAACAACGTGAAAGGAGAAAGGAAAAGGGGAAGAAAAAAGGAAAAGAAATAATAGATATTTTATACAAATAGGTATTAGTTTTTACCAAAAAGCTAATTCTTACTAAATACAAAATTTATAAATAGCAATCAAAATAATATAAAAAAAAGCTAAACTCTAATATCAAACTCTAAATTTTAATCACCAAACAGGATCATTTGTATAAGATAGATAGGATGATATAAAAAGCATGGGATAAAAATAGCAGTCAAAAGCTTTATATGTTATCTTATCTATAACTACACCCATAATTTGCTTCCTTCTTTAATTCCATAAAATAATAAAGGATGATAAATTATATAGAAAGTTTAACTAAAATGATACTTCCTCCGTTCCAAAAAAAAAAAAAACGCAACAAACCATTTTGCATGCATTTTAAGGAAGTGATTTAAGGGTGTAAATGAGCAAATTAATCAAAATAATTTTAACACAAGTAAGAATGATATTATAGCTTAGATTACTTGTTTAGACCTTTAAATATATTCCTTAAAATGCGTGCAAATAAGTTTGTTGCATTTTTTTTAGAACGGAGGAGGAAGTACTTTGTTTTTGTGCGTTTATGTAATATATTTAAGAGGTACACCAGAATCATGTCAAGGGAGAAACAAAGCTAGTAGCAATAATACAGCATAACAGATATAAGACATATCCAATTTGAGGCACGAAAGCAACAAATATGTCTTGTGTAATAGAGTAGTATAGCATGGTTCGATGGTGGAGGCTTCGGCCTTCGGTAACATCCACCAAATTTCGAATCTCACTGTCTCACTGCACGCATCAGTGAGGGGTTTTTAACATCCTTACAGTTACAGATGCGTGTATTAACTAAATTAGATTATGTGACTTGCAGTATAGTCCGGTTAGAAAAATGCCTTGCATAATAACTCATAAAATGAAGTTTATATGAATTATATGAATTATATGGTACCCATTTCATTGCATATATATATCCAAGAAATGTCAATGTTTTAAATGGAGCCGACTAGATTAGTTGTTTCAAGTCATGGGAGGCCGTCACACTTGTAACGAAATCTCGTCCACATCAACCGTCCTCCTGTTGGAAACAAACAGGGTTAGTAAAATAAACAATAGACACAAAATAGAGAAACGAAACCTTCGAGGCACGCGAACGCTTTCCTAAAGACTAATTTCGACCCTATAGAAATCGAGCAAGGTTTCCCGAAAATGCCTTTGAGATACAACGAAGAAGACAAGTTTTGTAACTCACTCAAAACTCTCAGTATACGTAAAAGCTTAATTTTGAAGAAGAAAACACTTAGTGAATTTGACAGAGAATTGAGAATTTTCCATGTCTATTCTCTCTCCTAATATGAGTCTTATATAGACCACACATTTGCATCAGAAAACTGCCCACAACTGTACGTTCAAACCCATAACGGGTTAGTGGAACGACTTGCAAAAAAATAGGAACAACACGTAACTGACGAAGACCAGGAATCGCGAGTCGCGACCTTGCCCGCGACTCGCGACTTCTATCTGTCTCATTTCCGTGTTTAATCATCATACGCAAGTTTTATTACACCATACCCACATAAAACTTACATAAGACCCTTATACTCTAAATAAATACACAACACCTCCTTGCTTCTTAAGCTTCAAAAGGTAAAAAAAAAAAAAAAAAAAAAAAAAAAAACCGAGTTAAATGGAAAATGAGAGCCCCCGACTTGCTTTCTTCCATGGTAATATTGTTACACTTCATCACATGCAAAACATCTATGAGTAATAAGTTAAGTAACCATTATTAGAGCTTTAGTACTTGCAAACAACCTTATATTATGGCCTAATTTTTTCTTCTTGACAACAAGTTGCACAGAGAGAATTATATTATCCACATTTCTGAACGATGAGGATTGGTAAATCTGTACACTTTTGTCTCATGCTATGAACAAGGGTGATGATTTTAGCACTCCCAAATTGATTTTAGCACTCTTCCCCTTTACTATTTATGTGAGAGGGTGAGGAGTGCCAAAATCATTTTCCTATGAACAACACTAAGTGCGTGTTGTTGGAAATAATAGGTATATCAATGCTACAAATATAGAGAGTGAAAATGAATAAAGTAGGGTAGATAAATTAAATTACAAATATGATTTTTGAAAGATTTTGGGTATGTGATGTCGTTATGGCCCGTCCACTGCCTTGAAAACGAGATTCGGCCTGTCCGAGGTACAAAACTTTATGGCTGATTCGTTTACCAAGGTTAACATCACTTCCACACGATCATGTACTTGAAAGTGTGGGATTGGAGACACACACTTTTGCTCAAGTATGAGAAATTTTGTGAACTCATAAAGTATGAGAGAACCAATACCATTTTCCCTCTTTTTTGTCCCTATATGGCTCGCACAAAAGACCTATTTATAGAGAATTTGTAGATGTTACAAGTTTCATACTCATCAATACCAAGCATTGTTACAATAATATGTAACCATCAAATCATAAAGATATTGATTTCATTAACAAATAAATATTCATTTCAAAAAACTCATAACATGGGGGATTACTAATGCTAGAAATTAACCATAACACTATCCAAAGTATAGAATCCTAGAGTTAGTCATTAAGCATATAATTAGGCTTTTAAAGTCATTATTCCAACACATGTTTGGTATAAATTTAGGAGTGAAAATAAAATGAAAACTGGTAGAGTATATAATTAAGATAGCCCAACACTGTAGTTGTAGGGTGGTGACTGGTGAGGATTTAGTCCCTGAACTCTGTGTACAACAGATGCAGAACTTTATTATTGAGCTTTCATTTTATCCTGTAATGTTAGGTGCAATTAAATGTGACAAATTTAATTTTTTTTTTTTACCATGGTGTGTTTGTTTCTGTGTGGTGTATTAGTCTTCTTTAAAAGCACCCACTCTGTACCAATTGTAATTACAGCTTATATAGTTGTATGATTGTATCCACACCAAAGTACTACAACCCTTGTGTCGAATGAAGATCTAACAAGAAAATACTGTTGGGGGGAGGGTTATGTTTTTTTTAGCAGGATAATGTGTGGATACTAGGTCTTAAATGGGTTCTTATTGCAGGTTACCCGATTTAATTTAGCCAACACACATATCTGTAAGGGGGAAAGATAAGGAATCCTAACAAATGTGTGTGATAAGAATCGAACCTAGGATATCATGCCTAAAATTCTGAAGCCTTAACTACTAGGCTAAAACCTCATCATCGGAATGGAGGGTTATGTACCCAAAAGTACAGCAGTAACAATACTACACCAACACAATAATTCAGTAAGAGTTCACAAAGCTGTAGCAAAGTCTTCTATTTTAAGTTTCGAACTTTGGGTCCTACATTCATATTCATACCAAAATACCAAGTGATATACTGTATAATAGAGGACAAAATATATCATTGAGTTTTCTTGGAATTGAAACAGGTGCATCTTGATCTTAAAGAAAGTTCCATGTGTACCATAGGCCTAGGCCTAATAGATGAAATCGAATATCCAAAAAAGTAGCAAAAACCAAACTAAATAATACGGAGTAATGAGGTAAGTGGGCCATATCTTCATAATCAACCGTTTAAACATCCCATCAAAGGAAAGTTTCGAATAGGAAAAATTGATTAAAAGTGTAAACTATTGTTGGTCTTTTAAAAACAATCTAAATTAATGATTATTTTATAGGATTTTCAATTGAGTTCTACTTAAAAAAAAGCCACAACTATATTATATCTTCTTAAAATAGTCCCTCTATAAAGACTTTTTTAGAAGTAAAAAAAATTGGAACCATTTTTTTGTAAAATACCATATAAAAGTAAACCGCTAAAAAGTAATCAAAGGTTAAAACTGCTTTTAAAAGGCTCGTAATAGTTGGAATGTGGAACTATTTTGATCAAATTTTCCTTAAAAAAACAAACAAGCTTTGTTAAAAAATATATGGAAGAAAAATGAAAAACTATACTACCTTTATAACAATTTATTTGCAATAAATTGACATTTTTCTCTCTATTTTATGTCAAATAGTGTTACAAAAGTAGTATGTACTCTTGCTCCATATTAATAAGAAGAATTTGTTAGGGTTAAGATATTGGATTAATTTAGATGATATTGGATTTCGTGGAGTACAAATAAAATTCACTATATAACAGTCACCATAGTCAGTACCATTTGTAACCTATCTGCAACAACTAAACACCAGCACCCATCAATGGCCTTCCACCCCGTTTGCACAGACCACCATCTCCACCATCATCACCCTGTAACTGAGTGTTTACCGTCCCTCAACCAGCATAACTCACCGTCTACCACTCATCCACTAAACAAAACACCATCAATTAGTAATTAGTTAATTACTAAGAGCACTCCGCCACCCAACGGTCCATCATGAACAGTCCACTAATTAACCACCTTGAGAGCTCAGCATATGCCTCTGATAATAGACATCTGACATTCATCTAAAAACTACACACTCCGAACCTGTGAATTAGTTACAATAAATTTGAACACGAAAAATCTCTAATGATATATAGGAAAAACTAATCATATTGAGATCTCATTACAATCGTCGCAAAGTAAAGTTTTTTACATCATTTGTTTAGAATTTTTTAATGAAATATAGTTGTAAATATTTATGCTATTGAAAAAGTGTGAAAAACGAAATGTAACCAACTCATAGGAATAGAGAGGGGTACATAAAAACTGATCAAAAACCAGGCATACTACATGAGTTGCATATTATGACCAGAACTCATGGTTTTCAAAAAGGTACCATTCAAGGTTCATTCTTACATGAATCAAGCATTTTTATGGAAACAAA
Source organism: Salicornia ramosissima (assembly GCA_951394345.1). Taxonomy (NCBI): domain Eukaryota; kingdom Viridiplantae; phylum Streptophyta; class Magnoliopsida; order Caryophyllales; family Amaranthaceae; genus Salicornia; species Salicornia ramosissima. Next base: position 3,341,654 of record OX596237.1, read on the forward strand.
GATGAAAAAAAACAGTATTATTAAACTAAAACACAGCTTAACATACAGAAAAATTACACATCTAACAGGAAACTCCATGGGTATCACTCCACAGTCAGGTGTCACCTATGCAGGCAGTGGCATCAACAACCAATCTCTTTACTTGAGTGAACCATAATCCCATTTTCATATAATTTACAAAGAATAATTTACCATTAACAAATATGGATATTATTAGCTAGGGTACACGCAGACCTACCGTTACAATCTACCTAACTGTTTCGACAAATTGACAATTAACAAAAATGACAGCCACCCTATAGTTGAAAAACCCTAAAAAGGTAAACCATACATCTACACCTTCATCCAATCCCCTAAACTTCTTGTCTACAATCCAGCTGCAAATTCTAACTCAGTTAGTTAGTCAGATTGGGAAAAGGTGCACAAATTTGGACTTCTAGAATGAAGAAATATTAGCATAATGCACAAGAGTTGAGATTTCCAATGCGCCATAAACTAAAAACATAATGGATCAGAATTTTATAGTGGTTACTAGCAATTTTCATCGAGGAACCTTTAGACGATACATGAAATTTCATCACCAGCATTTTGTACCTTCGATTCATACATTCTTCCAAGAGTTCACCTTCCACACAATCTTAATTCACCAAATACTCTGCAGTCCAACAATAAGATGAGGTGTCATATTGTGCAGACACCATAAACTAAAGTGAATATAAGATTATCATCCAGAGAAACTCCTCAAGTTCCACGGATGCCCTCAATAAACAGAAAATATAACAGAGGAAAATTGCCTAGCGATAACACAAAGTTAATTTTATCATCCACTTAAAATACTCATGTATAGACCATTTAAATCAAAGTGGGTGCAGCGGGAATAATAAATAAACAAATAAAAAAATATTAGAAGGCAATGAATTAATGATAACTACCATTAAGGCCCTGAACTAAACTGAAATAAAAACAAGTTCAAAAAAATAGGGCCTTAGTGACCAATGACTAACACTATGTTTGGATAGCAATGGTAGAGGGAAAGGGAGTGGAGGGAAGAAGAGGAAAGGAAAAGAAAGGAAGGAGAGGGACTGAGGGAGAAAATTAGGTTGTATTTTCCATCCTAATCTCTCCAACATAGGAAGAATTTGTGGTTTATTAAAGAGGGAGGGAAAATCAATCCTCTTATTTCTCTCCCCTTCTCTCCCTCCATGTGATATCAAAACAAGAGAGCATGGAACGGTTGGAACCCTTCTTTTCTCTTCCTTCCCTTCCCCTCCATTTCTCTCTATCCAAACATATTATAAGGAAAAGAGACACTTGGGTATACCATACGTCCATACACAAGTATTTCCAAAAACATTGTCCTAAGACCTTTCCTGTTAAAGGTGGTCATATATAAACTTGTCAGTTGTCACATTATCATCTAAAGCAGTATTCATTTGAACTAGATTGAATTGAACTGAAAATAAATCCAAAAGCCTTATATGCAATTTTTTTTACAAACAATCAGATATTATATTTGTTGTCAAGATAACTCATAAGCAAACTAAAACAGAAAAACCAGTGGATAGTCTACAGAATTGATACAAGGACAATGAGTTCAAAAAGGCATGATCTTTTAATTTGTCCTTGCGTGCGTGTCTAACCCAAAGTAAGAAAAGTGGAAAATACAATTAAATAAATAAAAAAAACTTACTCTAAGGCCCTAAGTGGGGATGGCATCTAACCCAAATCCGAACCTAGTCGGATTCGATCAAAAAGAACAAGTCTGATTCGAATCGAAAAAATCCACAACCGAATCCAAGATGGAGCCAAATTTTCTATTTGTCTAAGTTGTACTTAATTAAATTTATATTACATGTTTTAAAAAAATGGTACTATGTATTTGATTAAGATATAATATCTAATTTATAGAGTAACTCCAATGCAATCTTAGACATTTGTTTGACTTAACTACTTAAGATAAGAATTAAATTAATGTCGAAGAATTTTCAAAGTTAAATATCAAAGTCGGGTCGGAGTCGGAAACGCATTATCAGAGTCTGATGTTGGAGTTGGAATCGGATTTGGATACAGATCGACATCTGACCACTTTTTGGAGGTATAATCGAATCTGATTCGACAACTTGCCATCCCTAGCCCTAAGAGTAAATCTGGTAACATCTATGATAGTCATATTTAACGCCTGATCCTACACCTGCACTAAATGGCAACCACTCCCAACAATGTATTTACTAAAAAAAACTATGCATACCTCAACTACATTGTGATTCAATACACAAGGCATCCAGAATTCTTAAAACGAGATTCAAGTGATCACCAAGAGCCAAGCTCCTAAGAATGATATCTCCCACTTTTCATGGCTTCAAAGGGAAACAAAATATCTAATCCCTCCATAATGGAAATTATCAACAATTGTACCACACACGCTTCCCCATGCAAAATTTTCTAACCTTTGCTTAATGATTGATTAAGGAAAATCACGCATGTAATTAAAAGAGAAAGGAAAAGAGCGAGAAAAGCCACAGCCCCAAGATCGACCATCGCGTCTGATGTCCGGCAAGGTGGCGAACAGCCACATCCCCAGATCGACAGTCAACGTGGTAGAATAGATAAGCATAGCACAACTCAACCAAGCAAACAACCATCTACACCGACCAATAGCCACCACCGTCACCCCCAAAACCACCCACGAGATCAACCCTAAAACCCAGACCGAGCAACCCCCGAAACTCACAACCCAATTTCAAATCTCTTCTTTCAATCTTTCCTCTTTCTTTCTTTTTCAGTTGATTTTTTTGGGGTGATTTCATGGTGATGATTTTCGTTGATTTTCTTAATTGATTATTTGGGGTGATTTTTTGGGTGATTTTCGGTAGTTTAGGTGGAGTAAAGGTGGTTTTATGGTGTTTGGGTGGAGAGGGGTGGTTTGCGTGGTAGTGATTTGGTGTGGTTGGGTGGTTCAAAAGGAGGTGATTGTTTTGGCCCTGGTGGTGGTGGTGGTGGTTGCGTTGGTATTGGTGGTTTAGAGTTGGGCGGCTGGAGGGGTGGTTGTTGGGATGGTGTATTGGTGTAAGTGGTTGGTGGTCATTGGTGTTTTGGGTGGGTTGATTATTATTTTAATGGGAATAATTTGGGTAGATGATGGGCTTAATTAAATGTTAATGGTATGTTAAGGAGTTATACTCAATTTATTAATGTTGTTAGTAATGGCATTTACATAAATAAATGGACTTTTTTTTTACCAAAAATAGAAAGAGAAGTACGGAGTAATTGTTAAAAAGTTTTTTGTTAAACCCAAAAATAGCAAATTTGAAATTTTTATAGTACGAAGGGTGTATTATAAGAATCAGAACCCAAAAGACCAGGTTTGTGACTTTATGCTAACCGTTGAGCTAAAGCCATAGTTCATTACTCTTGGTAAGGCAATGTCCCACCCAAACCAAATAAATAAATAGTAAAAAAAAAGGTAGCTCCTATGTCTGATAATCGTGCTCTCCCTCCAGACTCTAGCCTCACAAACCATTCAAATTAGCAAGAATTGCAATAATTGCCAAAATACACTACACAAAATTCCAAAGTTACTTGATTCGTTTATAGAAACATTTTAAGCTGAAGCACTAAGAAGTAGGGAAATGGGCAGCTGGCAGCATATCACTACACCATCAGAGCAGAGTAGATGGGGTGTTTTTATATAAATCTTAACACATAAATTTAAACTTCAACATGTTAACATTTTTCCAGAAACCTCCCAATAAGCTTTTTTTTTATAAATTCCTCCTATTATACCTGCAAGGCTGCAGTGGTACTTGCACATTACCAAATGAGGGCCATAAACACGAAATTAGTGAGAATGGTGGCATGGAACCAAGAGTGTGTTCCCTTTGCAATTCATTTCATTTTTGGTTTTCTCAACGAGTATAAAATCATATGCAACACAAGCCTAGAAGTATTCCCATAATGTATCAAGGAATAAGATTCGATCCAGCATGGAATATAGAAACATGTATGCAATCAGATTCTTAGTACACACACTATAAATGTATTTATGCATGTAAATCATGTATATGTGTGTGTTTGAGGGAAATATATGTCTGTATAACATGGTTGAGATGGGTTTTTTTTCAAGTCATTTTACACATTTAGCTCCAACATTTTACACACATAAGGGTGCTATAAAAAAAAACTTTGTAATAACGACTGCAATTAAGAGAAACAGAAAGTTAGTGGTTGGAAACTTGAAAAGCCACCCAAGTGACATTGTTTAATTTGCAAGACATGGCATCTTCCTCAAAAAGAACGAAGACCACACAATGCTAATGTAAACACCCATAGAATCACCTCCCTATGTGACCAAAATCTCTATGATTTCAGGCCCCATAAGTGCTTGTTAGTGCCTAAGTTGCAGATCTATTGTTTTTATTTAAATTACCCTTGAATTTCTAGTCCAAAGGTCCAATTTTGAATCACTTTTGTCAGGAAGAGGAACAGGAATAAAGGTTTGCCAAGATTACAGAACCAGGTCATGACTATGACTCTATGAGAGTATGAGCAATCTGGATTGTTTTCATCCGTGATTCAAAATGTGCAATCTGATTCACGGGTTGGCATGCATTGAAGAAGGGACAAAGACAAGAAACCACCATGCCCTTAAGCTAGCATGTAATTACTATATCCATGATCAAGAACGAGCCACCATAATAGGCAACGAAGCATTTGATCCACTTACTAAACGACATGCCTCAAAAACAAACCCCTGAAGTTGGAGACTACTTTCTGTTACAATCAAAAGATGGAGAGAAGTACTTTGGCTGGCTAGACATAGAACTGTAGCATTACTGAACATAATTTCTGTTGATTAGAAGTGCTAGACTGAACCTTGAAATTTACACTAGCAACAGCAAAAACATACTAATCTGTATTATTTCTGAAAGTAAAGCTTTCAAACATCTCGAAAATCTAACATTAATAACAGTATAACAAACTGTGTGAGTAGATAAAAAGTTAATACCTCAATTGATTGCATGGAAGTAATTGAATCCTTGAATTTCCAACATTGAGAACAATAAATCAACACAACTACAGCAAACGCTTCACCCAGCAACCTTTATAGCACCCATCTCATCTATTTTTGAGCTCTTATGCTGAGACAGTTCAGTGAAAAAGCAATAGGCTCAATACTTGAGCATGAAAGCACGTTAACAGTGATTCTTGATATCATATACTCATGCATAAAGATACATGTTGCAAATTCAGAGCCCCAAACGAAAGAAGTCCCAAGCGAATATACTGAATTAACACCACAAATATTACCTTACTCTTTTTATGTCTATGAATATCACTAACATCTTCATCACCTTCATGCTTCCTCTTCTGCAATTATGGTGGCAAAAATATTAGAAATTAGAAATGAATAGAAAACCCAATATCCAAAAGTCATGAATTTTAAATGGACAGTTTGCAAAAAATGTAGAATTTCTTTACCTCAGAGCTAACATTAAGTGTTCACCTGATGTTCCCACTAAAACTACATTGGTCAATGAAGGTTAAACTTCATCAACATTGACCATAATATTTTAATAATATATATATATATATTCTCCCTCCACAGAATTTAGATTTACATTAGTTTTTTAAATTTACAAAAATGGAAAGTGTTATTAGAGGAAGTATAATTATAAATTCTTAAAAAATAGTCTACCTAGTTCGTTACAACGCGATATTTTGACATAAAACTTTAGATAATTCACATTAGTAGATACTAGTACAATAATGGTCCAATGTAGGTCTTAGATATATCATAAAAAGTGTATTAAAAGAAATAAACAACATAAATTCAAACTCAGCATGAAATCATTGCGGACAAGAAACATCTCAAGCTTTATGGACAACTTTAATAACTTCTACATACAGCATCGAAGGTCAACATTATTACATTAGACAGTGACGAGCCTGTTCTCAGACAGATCATAATGATATACAAGACCCACTTTCAGAAGAGAGAAAAATATAACCTTATCATGATGTTTTTTAGAATGTTCACCCCCAGATTCATGGTGCCCACTTTTATCTTTCTTCTTGTCCTTATCTTTACTCCGGTCTTTATGGCGGTGTTTGTGCTTCTTATGCTCTTTCTCCTTATCTTTGTCCCTGTCCTTGTGCTTTTTGTGCTTTCTCTCCTTGTCTTTCGACTCGCCTTTTGATTTCCCTGCAATTGTAGGAACGCCTTTTTCTTCCTAAAAGATAAAGAAATGCAACAGTCAAAAGAGGACACCTAAAATCTTAATGTTACACATCATCAAGGAAAAACACACACTGTAAAGCCAAAGAATGAAATAGGGAATTTATGGTCATTATTCAAAAGCTTCTCCTAAAAGAAGAAAGGCTGTCTTTTTCTTCGAAATATTGAGGTATGGCTTAATTCCTAGAAAGGAAACCAAAAAAAAATTTCCACAAGGAAAAATATATATATTTGATGGATATAACTTTATTTCACAAACAACAATATCCATTTTTTTTATGGAGATCGCAAGGTTTTTTTTTTTGCACCTTGGGAGGGAGGGGATATAGTTACAAACAAAAGGATTATAGCCTTATACAAATCCCTCTCCTCCTAAATGTTAACCCCAAATACTACACGTTTACCGTGCTTATTGACATGAACCTAATAAGACCAAAAATGACTATTTTCTCGATAACCAAAAGAATGAGACAATTGCACTACTTACACATGCCAAGACAATAATTTGAACTTTGAAGAATAAAATCTGTAATTATATATTTGTAAAATTATGAAAACAAGATATTAAAAACCTACATGTTAAGATGAACACAATAAGACCCCACGTGACTGTTTTTCCTTGCGCATAAATAACAAAAAATTGTTGTCAAAGTGATAAATGAATAGTGCCAAAAACATGAATAGTGCCAAAAGTGAAATGAAAATGTATCTTCATGATGAAGAATGTCAAGATTCTAAATAAGAAGAACATTTGGGAATGGAAGAAGTATGTTTTCTAGAAAGAAAAAAAAATGAAACGGCAGTTAGATTTCTTCTAGTACATCTCTTCTAGGTCCAAGGGTATGTGAAGATAAAATTACTCACAAAAGGCAACTCAACAGGGGTTGTTTCCCTCAACTGAAAGGCTTCTCTAAGAACATCTACATCAAAAGGTCGCAATCGTGTATTTCCATCTAGTGAATATGATGCATTTTGTATTAACTGATCCAACTGCATTCCTTCTCCCTTCCTAATTTCTGTATCACCAACCACATTGTGAAGGTAGTGCGTATCTGCAATTGAAACAGGAAGAGACTTTTTGCAGAAAAACTCGTGATGCGATAACAATTTGTAATGACTTATAAGATCAACGGCACCCGTAAGTTCTCTCGGACCTGAAATCCAAACAAATCAGGCATAAGCAAGAAAATGGAAAAAGGAAATAAAAGCAAACAAATCAACATCAGGATTCACCATAAACAGTAAGTGGTTAACATCAAAAGGATAAAATCACAGGATCAACAAGGCAAATGCCACTTCATCTCACCATATAAAAAAGCCAGTGTCACAATCACTATGGCTCCTGGATTATATAGTGAAAACAACCAAAACTCACGGTGGGTGGTGATTCCAGGTCAACAATAAAAACAACTTGACCAATTAATTATATGCAAAAATTTCACTAGCAAAACACCAATGCATTTTCTCGGTTGGATATAGCTGATCACAGTCTGCAAGATATTAATGCCAGCCGGGTTTCATATATCATTCCTGACATAGACAAAACTAGAGATCAATCTACGAATTTACCTCTTCCAAACTTCTTGCCTTCAGAATCCATTAATCAACATCTCATAGTAAGGTGGACCATCCTCTTCAAACTGTATACAGATCTTGATATTAGAGGTTGTCAATTAACACTGTTGCAATTTACAAAAGCTCACGACAGGGCAGAGGGGAAAAATAAGACAAAACTGCAAAATTAAGCAAATGCGCTTTTTCAGCATTTGATAAAATGTCAGATTTACATAATAATAATTGAGAAAATGACAACATATGTTTGTTTGCAAATTAATCTGACAAGATAACTATCGAAATCACAATTTACAATCAATTGACAACTTTTCTATCTTATCATATTACAGTAATAGTAATTCTAGTCTGAGTAACACATTCTCATGAAGTTTTCCTTCACAACTTTACTTGCAAAAAGAATTGGTTCTATTCTTCACTAGTATTGCCCGATTTGGAAAAAAAAGGTTACATAATAATAGGAATTAAGAACATATAGTAATGCATTGATTACTTGGAATAACATAGGATAACTAGGGCAATTCATTCAGATCAGACTAGGCTAGGCAGAACATTTGTCAAGGAGGAGCAATATTAGTGCAATTAAACCTTGAATCCTCAAATTGAGACACAGAGAGTACAAAAGATAATCATGATCTTATTATGAAATAATAACTTTCTTACCAAGTTACCATACGTTATTTATTATGATTAACAATATTATGGTATCATCAAATGAAAGATCAAGCTATTTTAATATAAATAATCCCTTTTAAAAGCGATTACCTTTCTTCACTAACACGAAATCATTACCAAAGGAATTCATTCTATGTTTCTGATATTATACATAGAGAAGATGGATTAATCATATCTAAGCAAGTTTTCTCATGTCAATACAAGATCCAATAATGAAGCACAGCATTTTTTAATGATCAAGTATAAGCTCAACTTGGAAAAAAAATACTGGTTGTATATATCACTTTCACTAATCAAACTAAGAAATATTTTAAAGCATTCAATAGTATCTTTAGATTCGAAATTTGAAGATCACGGGAGAGAACAACGGATCCATTTTCGTTCATTTGAATTAAATTAGGCAAGGAGAAAAAAATCAGGTAACTCCTTTCATAAACCCAAATGTGGCCAAAAAGTTCAAATCCTATCGAAATCAAAGTTAGATAGACTGGAAAACCAAAAATGCAAACCCACTTCCTCCTTCCCCTTCTCTTTGCACTTTGTACTTTCCTCCATTAGTATCCAAATAGAAGAAAGAAAAAGGAAAAGGAAACGAAAAGGTTAATCCATCTGGTCGATTGGAATCAAGAGACTAAAAACCCCTTCGTTGACTGAAAAAAGAGATAAAAACACCAACAGATGCCCCCATGATCTAGCTGGCAGTACTAAACCAAATGAAATTATCAAATCAGACTACCAAACAAAGGAAGAAAGTAAAGCTTATCTCATTAAAAGGGATACTACCAATTGGATCTCCCCTAAAGACAAAAGGAAGCAAAATCAACAGAAAACAAGGGCATACTAAACTTACCAGCAATTGTATAATAAATAAAGCATCTTTAACATAAAAAATTTAAATAAATAAATAACAAACACACACACACAAATCGCAAGATTGACAGCCACAATGTAATTTGTGGAATGTGGATATACATCCGTCATATACCCCATTGCAGTGAATGCCTTCAGAAAGTACAGTCAAGTCGACTACACACTTTAGTATATCTTTAAGACTAAACGAAAGTATTATAAAGTGTCACATACTAAAATCCAACACTAATTATCCTATATTCTAGCGATAATATGTCTAAATTGACTTAGCTATACACAAAAAATGACCGGGTATCTTACATTCATAAAACAGAACACCACATTTATTTTACTGGTAATTGTATAATAAAGCATCTTTAACATCATTAAAACCACAAATCACACGATTGACACCTCAATGTGATTTGGGAAAAAGTGTCACATACTAAAAGGCACGCCTAACGCGCTAAGGCCTTAGTTTTAAAGGGCGCGAGGCGCAAAGGGGCCCTGGAGCCTAGGCGCAAGGCGAAGGCACCCACCTTTTGGATATGAGGCGCACTTTAAGTGCTATAAAACATTAAAATCAATTAGACCTTATCTTTTACTCAACCCAAGTCCCAGTATAAAAAATATATATACTATATTTTTATAATTTTTATGTGCAACAAACTATTTTTAACGCGTTTTACGGAAGAAATTTAAAGGTGTAAATGATCAAATTAATTATTTAATTATTAAAAAAATATACATGTAACATATAATATCTCTCTTGGTTGAATTTAAATAATGTTAATGAATTTTTTCATCTATATCCTCAAATTTCTTTCTTAAAATGTGTGCTAAATGGTTTATTGCACATAAAAATAACGGATGTGGTAAGTTAGTAAGGGCGCATGCGAAGGTGCATGAGGCGTGCGCCTTTCGGAGCTCGCTCCGCCTAACCTCTTAGATGCGATTATATGCTCGCCCGACCTCGCCCAGCGCCTAGGCGCGCCTTTTAAAACTAAGGCTAAGGCGATCAAGGGTATGTGCCTTTTAGGGTCAAGGTGAGGCAATTTAGATGAGGCACACTAAGGAATAGCTTGAGGAGCACCCCTATTTTTCAATAAAAATCCTTTTTTTATCAAGTTCACGTCACTTCAATGAGGCGCACCAAGGGGCGGGAAAATCCCTATCGCCTCGAAGCGCCTTGAGCCTTTTTAAATATTGTACTGCAATGAATGGCTTCACAAAATCACAAACTACACATATCTTTAAGGGTGCGTTTTCTTCACCTTAATAAAAAAAATTGGGTTTAATAAGTTCAGTTCAGGGTGTTAAGTTCCAATCACGTTCAATCATGTCTAGTTTCAACTAGGTTTAATAAGTTCCAATCAAGTTTAATAAACTCTAATAAGTTAAATCAGGTTTAACAAGTTGAAGAGAACGCACCCTAAGACTTTCACTATTCCCTCTTTCTTCTAGTCCCTCTACCATGTTATTCGTATATAGCATAGAAATTATGTTGTATCTTATTTCGCCACAAGAGAGTGAGTTTTCCCAACATAAAATGCGTTGAGTGAATCTTATCACGAAACCAACAGAAATATTAAACCTTGCTAGAGTATAATCTTATTTATAACAAAATTGAATTGAACTAATATCAAAGTTCAACTAATATCAAGGGTATGTGCCTTTTAGGGTCAAGGTGAGGCAATTTAGATGAGGCACACTAAGGAATAGCTTGAGGAGCACCCCTATTTTTTCAATAAAAATCCTTTTTTTATCAAGTTCACGTCACTTCAATGAGGCGCACCAAGGGGCGGGAAAATCCCTATCGCCTCGAAGCGCCTTGAGCCTTTTTAAATATTGTACTGCAATGAATGGCTTCACAAAGTCACAAACTACACATATCTTTAAGGGTGCGTTTTCTTCACCTTAATAAAAAAAATTGGGTTTAATAAGTTCAGTTCAGGGTGTTAAGTTCCAATCACGTTCAATCATGTCTAGTTTCAACTAGGTTTAATAAGTTCCAATCAGGTTTAATAAACTCTAATAAGTTAAATCAGGTTTAACAAGTTGAAGAGAACGCACCCTAAGACTTTCACTATTCCCTCTTTCTTCTAGTCCCTCTACCATGTTATTCGTATATAGCATAGAAATTATGTTGTATCTTATTTCGCCACAAGAGAGTGAGTTTTCCCAACATAAAATGCGTTGAGTGAATCTTATCATGAAACAAACAGAAATATTAAACCTTGCTAGAGTGTAATCTTATTTATAAAAAAATTGAATTGAACTAATATCAAAGTTCAACTAGAACGGCAAAGCTTGAAAATTGTATACAAAATGACCATAAAACATCATCAAACCTTAACCCCTAATAGATGGCAATTGATAGTACACAAACCAAGATCAATCATCTCTATCATTTGTACTAAACTACTAACCCATTAACTCTTATCTCATAGACCTAAGTACTACAGTCTACAGGTTTACATGTCCTTTAACCCTTTCATCCAAACATCTTAAGTATACCACATTACCACGACTTCTAATATCTTCATTGTTCCAATTCAACGTTCTATACATGATTTGATGAGATAAGTCCAAATTAATGAAGTCTTATATCCTTCATCTATTCCCTAACAATTCATGGCAAATCCGACTACTTATATCCACCTCAATATACAAATCATTACACATGTATATTCTTTCTTGAAACACCAACATTAGAATCCATATAGCTAAGTTGGACAACCGTTAAGAAAAGTTGGATGACTATTTGTAGAGCCACATCATGGTTAAAATATTGATGATGTTCTTCAGTATAATAATCCCCAACTCCTTTTAAATTTGGATCTCCTTTAGATAATTTTGCAATACTTTAATCTCCTTTATACAAAATACATACATACTCTAAATATTCTGCTTTGCTTCGACTTAACAAAAAATAACGAGCCTCCAAATCCTCTTTGTAATTCTACCTATTCATGAGTCTTCAATTTCTTATTTCGAGAATTCTAATGCAGCAAGCACTTCATGATACTCTGCTTATTTTTCTAAATTAGCTAGCTAAACCATGGAACTCAAACAACCCAATTCCAGGGGGGAGGAAATTATACACTGGCATAAAAAATTAGACGCCTTGGTAGATCACCGTGCTAATGTTGCTTACTTTGCCCAAGGAATAAGGATGTAAACATGCAATTAATAACTTCAACTGTGAAGATCAAATCCACTTTATACAAACCGAAACAGCGAAACTTCACAAAATCATAGAAGAACACTAATTCAATTATAAGAATCACATTCCAATCAAGCTCATCCCTGAGCTAGGACAGGAGGGGCGGCCACCCTATGCCCAAGTAGAAAAGGACGATTTTCATAGTCTAATTCTGACATTGAATGGTTATGACTTATGAACAATTATGAACAACAGCCTCCATAAAATTAGCAACCAAATTTGACTCAATTATCAGATTAACCTCAAGAAATCACATGAAATTCTTCTCGCTAGAGTATCAACATTCCAGCAAAAAAGTCGCTAATTATAATCTTCGACAAGTTCAGTAACGATAAATCATCACTCAATAATTCACCTTACAAAAAACAATAATTGACTGTAGTAATTTTTAAATAAACGAATAAACCCTAAATTTTAAAATTGATTTTCGGTGATTTTTTAAAAAAAAGACTTACCTCAAAAGCTACTTAAATGGAGGAGAAGAAGCACAGAAGCCGCCTCAATGAAGAACTACGCTAAGATTTCAATGGAGGAGATAGAGAAGGTGTGTAGCATAAAAGTTAGAAGCTTGGAAAGGGTTTTTTTTTTTATGGGGGAATGGATTTACAAAGAGGAAGGAACCGAAGACGATATAGTGAGACGCGAAGGTTGAGCGAGGGGTACTTTTTTTTTTAATTAAGAACGAGGGTACCGTACTTTTTAATGTATTAACTACAATAATTTATTTTGCACGTGTTTTAAGAAACAGATTTTAAAAATTGATCAAAAATAATTTTAAGATTATTAATTTATGATCACAATCTTATTTGTATTAAAATGATTTTGATTAATTTTATCATCTACATCCCTTAATTTTATCATATACCTTAAAGTGCGTGCAAAATAAATTGTTGTCATTAATATGTCACAGTGGAAATATTAATTTCGTATGCATTACTCGATACATAAGTATGCGATAAAAAATAAAATATGGTAATTAATATTTGTAAGTAGAGGTGATCATGGGCCGGGCCGGGTTCAGACCGGGTTCAATGCAAAAAATAAAGCCCATAGAGCGGGCCGGGTTTGGGTCGGGCCTAGTTTGGGCTCAAATTTCTTGGCCAAAGCCCGAAAAATTAGTGCGGGATTGGCGGGCTTTTTCGAGCCGGGCCTAAAAAATTAACTAAAAAACCTAATTTTTAGTGTCCAAAGCCTACAAAAAAAAACTTGAAAAATCAGCCCAGGCCGGGCCCGAATTCGGGCCTAATTTTCATGCCCAAAGCCCGCAAAAAATGAATTTGGGTTGGGTTGCTTTTGATCAGCTCTATTTGTAAGGGTATCGATTTAAAAAAAGAATGATAAATGAATAATTGATTGAGCCCACAACAAAAGTAAATTTACAAAATAAAACTACACATGGATGCTTTTGTAACTAAATATAGTAAATATATATATATATAGGGTTGGGTTCCGGTGAGAAATTTCTTATGGTGAGAAATGTGAAAAGAGATAAATACATCAACTATAACCTAGAGGTACATTGAGCACCAATTATAGGTACATTCACCATACACTATAAATACATTGAGTAAAAATAATGACTTTATACCATACATTGACTCCAAACTATCAAAGGAGTAAGGAGGGAAAATTAAATTTAATCTTAGCCCTTCATTTGGTGATCAAAGGGTTGTAATTGCTTCTCACCCTTCTCACCAAAACTACATTTCTCACATGAGCCTACTTTTATATATATATATATATATATATATATATATATATATATATATATATATATATATATTTATTGCAAGTATTGTATTAGAGCATGCAAAAGTTGTGAATATTGTCATATATTATTAGTACTATAAAATACCTTGGTCGTATACTAAAAATAAAATTAGGAAATTTTCTAAGAAATGCATTTATCAACAACTTTATATCTTTTTTTTTTTTAAAAAAAACATATTTTAAAAAAATTCCGAAGTGAGACCTTAAAATTAAAAATGTCACTTACTCCCTAAAAACACCACTTACAACATTTTCATACTTTCGTCTTTTTCTAAGCATCGCCTATTTTAACATTGATTGATGGAATGGTGCTTTAAGAGTGGTTTTATGGTGTTTAAATTGTTTTGATGATCATGAGCAGGTCAAGTTGAATAAAATTGGGAGAAGAATTTATTTTTTTTAGATAATTAAAATTTTAGATTAGTATGGGTTTTTATCGAGTTGCGAATTACACTTTTATATAAATAGTTTTAGTATTTAGCACCCTTTTGATATGGATTTTTTTTAAAATTTATATTATTTTAAATAAATTTAAATATCCTTATTTTTTAGATAAAAGCCCAATTTTTTAAATGGAACAGGGCCTTGAACCTAAATGAGTCGGCCTTGCTCAAAGTGACATGCCTCGTAAAGTAACCTAGGTCGAATTAAACTAAGTAGGATTTTACTTCGATAAGACATTTCATCTTACATCAGCGGTTAGTGATAAAAGCACTACAATTTTAAACGTTAATACTCCTAACATTTTAGGAGTAAAAGTAGTTGTGTAACAAATTTTGCAAAATATTTTTTATTTCATAAAATATTCCTATTTTTTATGAGCAAGTCATAGATAATGTTTGAGCTATCCACCTTTCACCCAAGTGGTGAGGATTTCGACTCCTCACAACTCTTTATTTGAGGATTTTCCCTTTTACCCGTTGATGGATTCCTTACCATATCCTTATACACACACATAAAGTTATCAACTTACTAAGCATAACTTTTTTCCCTCCTTCCTTCATTTGCTCCTTCTTTCGCTCCCTTATCATTTCAATCCTTTTTCATATTTTGCTTCAAAAAAAATTAGTATTATGAAAACAACCTATTATTTATAAAAGAGATAGTTTTTTTTTTTGTCAACTGTGCATTGCACGGACAACTAATCTAGTTGGATTATATAATAAAAAAATTACCCCATGACAGAATTTTAGACATAGGAAGTAAACTATGGGCATGTTTGGGTGGAAACTTTTTAATACATTGGAATGAAGTTAGAATTCACTCCATCCATTCTATTGTTTGATTGAAGCATTTTAGTATGGAACCTCACACCCAATGTATTGTAAATCCATTTCGACCCCCTAGAATCCTATACCCACCTTAACCCCAAAGATTCAAAATCCATTCCATTAATGATAAACCTACTCCTTCCGTTCCCATTTGTCTGTCCACTTTGTACATATGTTAATGCATATGGTTGACCTTAAATATCTTTTGTTGTATATGCCCAAAAATTATAATAATTGGTATTAAAAATGTACTTGTAGGGGTCGTTTTTACCCGGCCACCTACGTCACGAGTTGATTTGAATGCTCGTTAACGCCGTATGTGAATACGGACTAGTAGAAGTCGCCACCGTGCGTTTAATACGGTCCACGGACACCGAAGAAGTACCAATGCCAGGAGCAATTGGCCCCATATGGTCGTGCACCAGAGTATGGGTTCGGGGACAGGTTACGGGCCAATCGTGCATTGGGCCCGCCCGCCTACAAGCGGTCTCTACTAGGTCTCTTTTGTAAGATCATTGTTCAATTTCAGAGCAACAGAGATAAGTCAATTTTAACCCTAATTTGCGAATTACTAAAGTCGGTTCAGATTAATGCACAAATTAGCCTAAAATTATTTTGTGACCACTTTGGAATTAGTCAATATTATTATACTAAAATGAAGTCAAAAGTCTGGGATAAATCAAGGGTCAAATCACATAAAAAAGAGTTCAACACAACGACAGCATGAAACAGATGAAATTGAAAGTGCGAACATACCTCGAATCCCGTGCAATTAGAGAATCAAAATAAAAAAAATAAAATATAATATAAAATGCTACATAGAAAGATGCATAAAATTCACGAATTGAGAAAAAGCATGAAAATGTACATGGAGATGACATTAAGAAATGCAAGAATTAAAGCATGACATGGCTTATGAATTAAAACTACATGAAACAAAACATGGATCTGAGTGAACAGAACAACAAAAATTACATATTATCACGATGAACGCAAGTCATAAATCAAGATAAAAATTAAAATGAAATTAAGCATATTGATATTGAATAGAAAAGGGTCTCAGAAATGTGTACCGAAATGTGCGGCGGTCGATTACGACCTCGAAACTAGTATGCCAAATGTCGGGATCAGTGATTGAAAATGCTTAGAATGTGTTTTATACATGCGTAATATTAATTTTGACAGAGTTTTTGTATAGAGAGAATATGTAGTAGAGAAGAGCAGAGAGTATGAAGTTTTTTCGTTCTTTTATTGTCGTAGTTTCAAAGGTCGAATGAAGGGTTGTATTTATAGGCGAGCAGAGGAAAAAATCATCCCGGAATGGCACCAGACCTGCGCCTAGGCGCAGGTCCAGTTACATGACCTGCGTCTAGATGCAGGTCAGTATTTGTGACCTGCGTCTAGGCGCAGGTCCTGTAATATGGACCTGCGTCTAGGCGCATGTCCAGCTGTGTCCGGGTCGGTTTTTTTTGCTTATTCTGCGCGTGAATCTCCGAGATATTATGCGATTATGATATGATTACGGGAATCATACGTAATATTATCATAATATTTGAGATTCCGGGAGATTTCGCGAGGTTCAGGAATAATCCGGGCTAATTTGGACTGTTTTGGACTGTTTTCGGGATTTTCGGATTATTTTGAAAAATGTGCTAAAAAATGCCAAAAATTATGGAAAAATATGGAAAATTCTAGAAAAATATAAATGAGTGAAAAGTGGAGAAAAAGTTGACGATGCATGTGTAAAATTACTAAAATGCCCCTAGGAATGGAAAATGTTTCAAAAATTAATAGAAAATAGATAAAAACTCAGAAAATTATGGAAAAATTATCAAAAATTCTAGAAAAATGTAATTAACCTAGAAAAAATATTTGATGCAATGTGAAGTGACTAAAATGCCCTTGGGAAATAAATATGAATGAAAAATAATGAAAATAAATTAATAAAAAATCCTAAAAATGTCCGAAAAATCCCAAAACGAGTCGTGAGCCTCTAAAACCCTATAAATAGTGTGAGAGTGGTATGAGAGGGGTAAAGAGGTGGAATTTTGGCATGCTAGCTCAAGACCGGACCTGTGCAACAGGGTACATTCATCATAGACCGTTGGGAGCTAACTGAGGTCCCAGAATTAGGTGTCTACAGTACTCATTGAGACGAATCAAACAAGACCTCACATAACTATATTATGTTTTATATGATAAGAGTAATTTAGAAGATTCTCTCATCTTATAAATAGTGTCAAGATTCCAAATAGGGCAAACAAATGGGAGCGGAGGAAGTAATTTTTTTTAAAAAGTAAAATAATGAATCCATTCCATTAAAAAAATGAATCAAACATTTTTGCTTAGATATGGGGTTGTGAATTTCTACTGTTAATAAATTATGGTAATGGTAATGAATTTATAGTGTAATTTTGGTAAGGAAGAATCTTATAATCCCCATGGAAAGTAAATTATCATTCTCAGGCTTCAATTTTCTTCACACCCATTACCATTGGAGAGGGTGATATTTGATGGGAATGAATATTTGTAAAGAAAATTAGATAAATTGGAGCTAAGGTAGCACCAAAATGGGAATAGATTTTGATTTCGCTTCCAAATCTTTAAATACTACTAAAAGCTTTGCCACTTAAAAAAACAAATTCCCTCCAAAACAACCAAAATTCCCTCCTAAGCCTGTCCTGATATATGAGAGAATATTACATTACATTATTAAATTAATTACAATATTACATTATTACATTACATTACATTACAAACAAATTACAAATTACAACTCATTCCAATTACTGTACTTCAAAATTTGGGAATTAAAATTGTGTTTTGGGGAAGAAAAAAAAAACGGCTGAACTTCTTTGGGAATTCCAATTACTGCTTAGCTGAACTCATTCAAATTATAAATTGTGTTTTGGGAATTCCAATTACTGTTAGAACAACTACAATATTTTATTACATTACACAAGTAAATATAATATTACACAAATACATACAACCTTCCAACTCACCAACTACAATATTTAATATAGTATCTACTGTTATGGTAATTACACAAATACATACAACCTTCCAACTCATTCAAATTACTGTACTTCATAATTTGGGAATTACAGTTGTGTTTTGGGGAAGAAAAAAAAACGGGTGAACTTCTTTGGGAATTCCAATTACTGTTTAGCTGAATAGTAAGAACAAAATGTGGCTTTGGAAAGTGTAGCTTTACCACCCCATGCCAGATTTCCAAAACAGTCTCTATACACTCTTTCAACTCTTGAGTTTCCTTCCTCTCTTTCCTTAAGAAGCCAACATTCACCACCAGTCTATTTATATAAGCATGTTGTAATTCATAACATAATGCAAAAGGTCAGAAAAATCTACCAAAAACCCTAAAATAAATTGTGGCTATTATTAAAATACATCATACTTATGGCATCAAAATTCAATCTCATTGAAGAAATTACACCCATGAAAGAAACTTGGAAGATTAGGTACGAATTGTCTACTTATGGAAAGTCCCAGATTACAAAAATCCCTCAGAGGAAAATATTGAGATGGTGTTTCTAGATGAAAAGGTATATAACAATGTTTTGTAAATTAATATTGTTGTAAAATACTATATTACTCCAATGATTTTGTTACTATTTTCCACTTTTTTTTGAAAATGTTATGTCAACTTTTTTAAGGGCTCCAAAATTATGGCTGTTGTCAAAAAATCTTTGGTTAAGAAGTTTTCTCCTTTGTTGAAAGAAGGAGAATGTCGAACTATAACCAACTTTGGTGTTGGCCAAAATCTTGGATCATATAGGTCAACAAATCATCAATATAAATTATTTTTCTTCCAATCAACCGCGGTGCGCATGTGTGAAGATTTATGGATTTCTTTATATGGATTCACATTTGTTTCGTTCCCGGAAATCACATCTAAAAGTCTCGATGATTCTTACTTGATAGGTATTTAATTATATTATTGCTTCTATATTTCTTAGAAGAAGTTTATTGACCAAAAAAAGCATTCATTTTGTAGATGTTATAGGAGAAATAAGTGCTACCGGTGCACTTATTGTTGAGGAGAAAGAAGGGAAAGAACAAAGGCGTATATCAATTGAAATTAAGGACTTGCAGTTAGTATAGAAAGATTCTTATTTTATATTGGATTGAATTATTAATTTTTTGCCTCTGTACTGTTAACAATTATTGAAAACTATTTTGTTTCACCAGAAATAATACATTAAAATGCACCTTTTGGAATGACTTCGCAATTCAAGTTTCAGATTTCATGGCGAACGATCAGAACGGACAATTTGTATTAATTATTCGATTTGCTAAGATAAAAGTGTGGCAAGGTTTAATATCTTTCTCACTTAATCATTATTATAATTTAATTTTTCACATCAGATTAATCATATCTGATTCTATTATGTTTAGGTGAAACCATCATATCAAACTCACTTTTTTCAACAAGGCTCTATTTCAATGCAAATATTGATGCAGTAGATGATTTCAAAAGGAATCTTTGGTCAAGTGCTAATGCTATAGCTACATTGCCTACTGCACCATCATCATAACGCTCATGCTCCAGTATGGAAGACTTTTTGCAGGGGTATATGAAAAAAACGTTGGGTGAGATTAGGGAAACTCAAGAAGTGGCTCATATAACAGTTGCCACTGTAGTATGCATACAAGCAGAATATGGTTGGTACCATCTGTCATGCAAGAAATGTGGGAAAAAGGTTACAGAAATTGAAGACAAAACAAACAATGAAAAGAAGACTACAATGAAGCTTTACTGCATGAAATGTTGTGCTGATGTGGATGCAATTCCTAGGTCTTAACTGATTTTTAAATTCATTTCTTATTACTTAAATGATAGAATTAAATAATTACTGTATAAAAAAATTCCCTTTCTTCAAGTATATTATGATGTGTCCATGTAGGTATAAAGTCCAAGTGAGGGTGATTGACGAATCAGGTAGTGCTTCTTTTGTGATGTTTGACCGTGAGGTAAAACAAATTCTGCATAAGTCTGCGTATGAACTAAGAGAATGCCTTGCAAAGGTTATCCTTTCCTCTTACACTTATATTTTAACCTCTCATTTGTTAATTGTGCTTTAATGTATTTAAAATTGGATCCACAGGAGAATGACATTGATTCATTTCCTGATGAGTTGAATGAGTTTTTAGACAAGAAGTTCCTATTCAAGGTTGACATATCAGATTACAATATCAAGAAGAATTGGCAGATTTATACTGTGTCTAAATTGAGTAACGATGCTGAATTAATTAACTCTGTACTTGAAGAGTTACAAGACAATAATAAGGTATAGTCTTTTTTAAATAAAACAAATACTCATTATTATCTGATTAATGATCCGCTTTTATACAATGCTGAATTGGTATATACTGTGATTGTAATTTGCTACTTTTGTTTTTTGGGATTAGATTGGAGCTAAGTGTTGTGCTAATTCTGGAGAAAATGAACCGTCACCAATGCATAACCAGACCACAAAAGAATCAACCTCTGTGACTGGAGATAACTATAACCAATCCGAGGGAGGAGAAGGGAATCGGTTAACTCCCGCTTTAAAGCGTCACTCTGAAGTTTCAGTGGAAGAAGGTGGTTTGAATATGTCATCAACAAAGAAAAGAGTAGTTGTAAAGCAAGAAAAGGATGATAACTGAAACGTCACTTAGAATTCTCCTTGGATTGAATTGTACTTCCAAATCTTGCACACTTATGTTGTTATTTTTCATGCTTATGGCATTTTAGACCTGATTTATCAATCTTAGGGTGTGAGTTTTTTTTTTTTTTTTTTAAATAACAATTCTACTGTTGAGTTGTTGGTTTATCATGTTATCTACTTTTTTGTCTGGTCATCATTCAATGTTCCTTTAGTTCTTTTGCATATTTTTTACTTCACATCAATCTTTGAATGACGAACATTTTTTGGTTTTACATTTTTCATATTGGAACATCCACTAAATAACACATTATACCAGCCTATTTTTAATTATTCCCAAATGCAAATGTAAATGTAAATGAAATCAACATAGGAAAAAAACTTCACCTTTAAATTATGAAATGCATACTTATACTTGAAGGTTTTTACCTGTCAGTGTTTGTAATCTTAGCTATATCAACCTCTTCCACTCTTAAAGTACTTATTATTATCAAGAATCCCCGACAATACCTGTCATAATCGGGATTATGAAATTAAATAATAAAAAGAATGTTGAATATAAGCTGAACATAGAAAAAATATAGTCAAATGCACTTGATTTGTGATGAATATACAAAAAAATCTATCACTATTCAGCTAAATGTGTAGATCTTTCAGACTCAAATTACTGCAGATTAAATGATGCCTCTTCAACTGATTTGCTACACCTATTTTCTAGAAAAAACAACATCTATTATATCTTTAAACAATTACAATTACTAGGATATTTAATGATGACTTCTCAGCATTCTATACCTATTTTTTAGGCAGATTAACACCATAATCAAATCTGAAAATTATCACTATGTGTCATAAACATTCCAACCACTCTAGCAAGCTACCACAGATGACATTTCCTCCCAACACTTATTTTCCCCCCCTCTTCAATCAGCTACATCAGAACTTAAGCATATCAGATGACATTTCACTTAAATGCATACTTATACTTGAAGGTTTTTACCTGTCAGTGTTTGCAATCTTAGTTGTATCAACGTAAAATTACTTTGGATTCCAAAAAAAAAAAAACTAATACAAAAAATCATGAAATTACTAAATTTGACAATTAAAGTAGAATTGGCATTTTGGTGCTCTGATTAGTTTCAAGAACCACTAAACTAGAACCAATTTTTTTAATTTGCAAATTTAAATGAAATTCTTGCAGTAAAAAAAAAAGAAAAAAGGAAGAGGATAAATTGACCAAATAAAACTGCAATTATGCATAAACAAACAGAAAATGTACAAACACTTATACTCTCCAAATTTCAATTCACCGTCTAAACTGAAATAAAAAAATAAAAATAAAAAACTTAAAACAAAAACATTGCAGTTACAAAATACCAACAACAACAACGAAGTTAATGGAAAGCACAACATCAAAGTGAACAACAACAATGACAACACAATAAACAACACAAACACCAAAAGAATGAAACACGAAAAAAGTGTAGAAGAGTGGTTGCCAAAAAAACCCAAAATTAAAAACTGGAATGATTTCAGATTACCATTTATACATTGCCATCTTTGCATGCAATCACATCTCAAATTGCCAAAAGCTGCTACATTTGATTTGCTTCTTAAAGAAAATGTTGATGACCTTCAATTTGAAGTAAATCACCCAAAGCTTTTAGATTTTACAAGAAAATGGCACAGGGTCCAATAATCTTGAAACCTATAGTTTGAAGAAAATTTCAAACATCAAGAATTGTTAACATTGCAAAAACATTCAGAATAAAAAAAATTGGGAAGAAAATTACCAATTGAAGCTCCACAAGGAACTCAATTTTATTTATTTTTTTTGGGTTTTCGGAAGTCCTGTAGCCTTTAATAATTGCTTTTACTTCATCCTTCTATTTATTTTTTTATTTTTTTTTTTGGCAAAGGATTCATTCTTCTATTGTACTCCGTACATATATATATTTTTTGGTTTATTAAGTGGAGTAACTATTTTGTTTGTTTACCTTTAAATAAAAAATTCTAATCACTATAAAACAAGTATGCTACAAGTGCAAAAATATAGGGTTGACTTTCGGTGAAATTTTATTAATTATCAGAAGACGAGAAAGATATAGATACATTAACAATAAATTATAACTACGTTCACTACAAATTACAGGTACGTTCACTACAAATTATAGGTATGTTCAACATAGACTATAAATAGATTGAGTTAAAATACATTGAATAAAAAATTATAGGAGTAAGAGGGAAAATCAAATTTAACCATTTATTTAATAATCAAACGGTTAAGGTTGTTTTTACCCTTCTCAACATAAAATATATATATAGATAATCAAAATGTCTCGAAGATCAAATGGACCTATTCCAATAATTTTTTTTTTATTTGAATAAAGTTTATAACGATAATATATTATAACAATTTCACATAATCACATATTTTTATAATCATATCGTGTGAGTTACACGTCCAACTCTTTTCTTTTATATGAAAAAAATTTGATACTTTTATTATCATTACATTTATCTCAAATATTATATTTTAGAAAACTTAAACCGTGCATCGAACGGGTATTATCTAGTTTAGTTATAAATTCATTCTCATTAACATCATTTATAACCGACTACCAAACGGACCGTAAACTCTATGTTGATTCCATATCATTTGTATTCAATGAATCAAAGGCACCCTAATGTTTTCCATTGGCCATTGAAAAAAAAATTTTAAAAAATTGTCTGACAAAGTGACGAATCATTAGCATATCTGACGAACAAATACGGAATATCCTCCCACGGGCCACAGCCCACAGCCCACAAGTAACATAACTAATTACAAGCTAACGACTTAATAGTTAATACTGCACACATGGTTGAAGGAGTTCCCTCCATTATCTTCGCCAAAAATCAATAATTTGCAGGTATTCATATTGAATAATTGACTGCAGAAACTACAATCATCCTCTTCAACGATCAATGGCTTCACTTTCCGCCATTCCAGTTCTTTCTATTTTCATCATCGCCTTTTCAGTTGCTTCAATTGCAAGCTTCAATGGCGTCGATGGCAATCCCCTAATTATAACCGAGTACCGAGAGTTCGATTACTTCAACTTAGCTCTTCAATGGCCTGGTACCTACTGTCGTAACACTCAAAAGTGTTGTCAAAAGAATGGTTGTTGCCGAAGGTAGTTAATCTCTTTCTCAAGTTTCGATGATTTCTATGTGCTTCTGTTAGTTTTTGTATGCTGTATTTTAATTGGATAGATTTTGATAGTGCCTAAAATGAAAGGAAAATGATAGAGTGAACCTAAGGTTGTCACCCTCTTAGATATATATGAATAAAATAATATTATATGTGTAATAAATTGAAGAGAGATAAAATATAAAAGTAGTGTTTTAATACATTGTTAACTAATCACATCTGAGTATTAAGAGGGTTGACAACCCTCTTAGATGGCGCTATCAATGCTCTCGAAAATAAAGCTCCTTTTATTAGATTGGCTTGCAACGGAGGAATTTAGGTTGATTTAGGGTTGAAGAAGTGTACTGGCTTTAGATTAGAGATGAGAAAAAAAGAAACAAGTAATGGTCTGAATCTTAATATGAGAAAAAAAAAAATCAGAATGGACTCAGGATATCTTATAAATTTTAAGAGCTCCTTCAGGCCTCAATGAATCATCACTCTTTAACAGTGTAAATATGTTATTTATTTATTATTTATGTAATTACCTTATTAGCCTTAGAGTTTAAGCAATTGTGTGTATATATATCTTTCTAATCATGAATAACAGGCTACGGATTACTTTCTACATGGTATTAGGCCAATTTCCTTTCTTCTCTTTGAGTCAGCCGCCACAAAATACCAAAGAAGGCATTCAATATAATAAAAATATCATTTTTATTGATTTTAATCATCTTTTTCCTTCTTCTTCTTCTTTACGCACCTGCATCTTCTTCTTTCTTGATTTTTTTTTTCTTTAATCATTTTCTTCTTGGTCTTCATTAATGGCGGACAAAATACATCCAGCCACCACCGCCACTAATATAAAACTTGCAATCCCCCTCGTCCTCGACTACGATGGCACCAATTACACTAATTGGGCCACGCTTTTCCGTTTGCACTGTCGAGCAAACATGGTGATTGATCACATTGATCCACCGCCTGCATCATCTACCACCACCACGACATCAACTACCAACACGGCGGCTGCATCATCCGACCCTTTATGGCAGCGACTCGACAACATCGTTCGACAATGGATATACGCCACCATTCATCCAGACTTGCTTAACACCATTATCGCTCCGGATGATAGTGCTCAAGTGGCGTGGACTCGTATCAAGAATCTTTTTGAAGATAATAAAACCGCACGAGCATGTCAATTGGATGCCCAATTCACCACCATTCATCTAAGCCAATTTCCCAGTGTTAAAGGAGTATTGTACTCGTATTAAAGTCTTAGCCGATAAACTACGTAATCTTGATCAACCGGTGACGGATGCTCAGATGGTTCTTCGTCTTCTCCGTGGCTTACCCGATGAATATCGAGCTTTTAAATCATCTATACAACACAAGAAGCCATTGCCCACCTTTGATGAAGCACGGTCCATGCTAGAATTTGAAGAAGCCTCACATGGAGATAATAACTCCTCTGAGGAGGCAGCTCTTATCCATCACGTTAATGTTCCCCAACAA
Organism: Salicornia ramosissima; assembly: GCA_951394345.1. Classification (NCBI taxonomy): domain Eukaryota; kingdom Viridiplantae; phylum Streptophyta; class Magnoliopsida; order Caryophyllales; family Amaranthaceae; genus Salicornia; species Salicornia ramosissima. The sequence goes on from OX596237.1 coordinate 3,367,611, forward strand.
GCTGAAGCCTCTCATAATGGAGTCAATAATCAACAGCCTCGTCATGGTCGTGGACGTGGCGGCGACAACAACAACAACAACCGTCATGGTCGTGGACGTGGCGGCGGCAACCGCAATCATAACCGCAATGATGGTCATGGTCGTGGGTCTCGTACCAATCAACAACAGCAACAACCATTTGCCTCATCTCTGCCGTCGTGGTGTTACCCACCGTGGGCTACGTGGGGTCCTCAGCAATGGACCACACCACCGTGTCCGTTCCCCACCTCTGGTTGGCAATGGCGGCCTCCTCGTCCTCAATCCACTCAGGCTGGAATCCTCGGAGTACGCCCATCACAGTCATACTTCACAACCACTTCTCCTACGGTTGGTGACACTCCTACTGATATTAACCAGGCGATGCACACTCTCTCCATGTATCCTCCCGACGAGCAATTCTATATGGACACCGGTGCAACATCTCATATGACTAATTCCCAAGGTAATCTCTCATCTTATTTTCAATTGAGCAATAATAAAAATAATGCCATAATTGTTGGAAATGGTAGCATAATTCCTGTTCATGGTTTTGGTTTTGCATCCATTAATTCAACCAATCCCTCCCTACATTTAAATAATGTCCTACATGCCCCTAAACTCATTAAAAATCTAATCTCTGTTCGAAAATTCACTAATGATAACAAAGTGTCTGTCGAATTTGATCCTTTTGGGTTTTCTGTGAAGGATTTGCAGACGGGGAGACGTCTCATGAGATGTGAAAGTTCAGGGGATCTTTATCCATTCACCACCAATCATCAGGATACTACTCCATCATGTCCAACCGCTCTTTCAGTGTGTTCTTCTAGTTTGTGGCATTCTCGCCTAGGTCACACAGGGGATGCTATTCTTAGTTCTTTACGAAATAATAATTTCATTTCTTGTAATAAAACTCGCACTACTATTTGTCATTCTTGTCCTTTGGGAAAGTTAGTTAAAACTCCCTTTTATGACTCTCTTTCTACTACTACTATGCCATTTGACATCGTTCATAGTGATTATGGACATCTCCTGTCGTAAGTAGTCATGGTCATCGCTATTATGTTTTATTCCTTGATGATTATAGCAATTTTCTTTGGACTTTCCCTATATCTTGCAAGTCTCAAGTACATACTATTTTTCTGACTTTTCGGCAATATATTCGTACTCAGTTTGATCGAGAAATCAAAGCCTTTCAATGTGATAATGGTAGGGAATATAATAACTTGTCGTTTCATAAATTCTGTAAAACTTATGGCATGACATTTCGTTTTTCTTGTCCATATACTTCTTCTCAAAATGGGAAAGCTGAACACAAAATTCAAACAATTAATAATCTTGCTCGTACAATGCTTGCTCATGCTTCTCTTCCCCACAATTTTTGGCATTACGCCTTAGAAACAACTACATATCTTTTAAATATATTACCTTCCAAACTCTTAGGGTACTATTCTCCCACTCAAATTCTTTACCAAAAAAATCCATCTTATACTCATCTACGAGTCTTTGGTTGTCTGTGTTTCCCTTTATTCCCTTCCAATTCCATACACAAACTTCAATCTAGATCTACTTCTTGTGTTTTCTTAGGCTATCCCCCTAATCATCGAGGGTATCGGTGCTACGATATTTCTAACCGTAAGATCATTATTGCCAAGCATGTCCGGTTTGATGAAACCACTTTCCCCTTCTCTACACTTCATGACCCGACTCTTGATTCATATAATTTTATGGATTATACGGACTCTCCTCTCCGTCTGCATTTACTTAATGACATTGCGCATTCCCCTATACAAACATCTCCCAATGCTGACTGCATTAGTTCTCCCCCTCTTCCTGCACCTACGAACCAACACCCTTCTACACCACCAACTCGCATGACTACCCGGAGTCAACACGGTATCTATAAGCCTAATCCCAAATACCAAGATCACGCTTTGAGTACCACCTCTTCTATTTCTCCCATACCTAAAAACCCCTTGGATGCACTCAAAGACATGAATTGGAAAAATGCTATGTAGGATGAATTTAATGCTCTAATTGACAATAAGACTTTGGATTTGGTTCCTTGCCCCCCTAATGTTAATGTCATTCGATCATTGTGGATTTTTCGACATAAAACGAAGTCTGATGGATCGTTTGAGCGATATAAAGCTCGTCTTGTAGGTGATGGAAGGTCTCAAAGGGAAGGTATTGATTGTGATGAAACCTTTAGTCCAGTTGTAAAGCCTGCTACAATACGAATCGTTCTTAGCCTTGCTTTGTCAAAATCATGGTCTATTCATCAATTGGATGTCAAAAATGCTTTCTTGCATGGTAATTTGAATGAAACTGTCTATATGTATCAGCCTTTGGGGTTTAAGGACCCGCAATGGCCTAATCATGTTTGTCTCTTGCGCAAGTCACTTTATGGTTTGAAACAAGCACCCAGGGCTTGGTATCAGCGTTTTGCTGATTTTGTGGCTACTATAGGCTTTTCTCATAGTCAGTCTGACAATTCTTTATTCATTTACCGTCAAGGACCTGATACAGCGTACCTCTTGCTCTATGTTGATGATATTATTCTCACATCTTCATCAGATTCTCTTCGACAATCCATTATCATGTGTTTACACTCTGAGTTTGCTATGAAGGACTTAGGTCCGTTAAGCTACTTTCTTGGTATTGGTGTTTCACGTACTAAACATAGTTTGTTTTTGTTCCAAAAGAAGTATGCCGGTGAAATTCTTGATAGAGCTGGCATGTCAGATTGCAAGCCCTGTCCCACTCCGATTGACACCAAGGGCAAGATGAGTGTTAATTCTGGGGTTCAGTATGCCAATCCTACATTATATCGACGTCTCGCTGGTGCTTTACAATATCTCACATTCACCAGACCCGACATTACTTATGCTGTTCAGCAGGTCTGCTTATATATGCATGATCCTAAAGAGGAACACATGGCTGCATTGAAGCGCATCCTACGATATGTTAAAGGTACTCTTCATTTTGGTATGCATCTTTACAAATCCCCTGTTACTACTCTATTTTCCTACACAGATGCAGATTGGGGTGGATGTCCTGACACTCGCCGCAGTACATCCGGCTATTGTGTTTTCCTTGGTGACAACTTAGTTTCTTGGTCATCCAAACGACAGCCTACATTGTCCAAATCTAGTGCCGAAGCTGAGTACAGGGGTGTTGCTAATGTTGTTTATGAATCATGTTGGCTTCGTAATTTGTTGCTTGAGCTTCATCATCCTATATCAAAAGCAACATTGGTTTATTGTGATAATGTTAGTGCAATTTACATGAGTAGTAACCCCGTTCAACATCAACGCACTAAACATATTGAGATGGATATTCATTTTGTCCGTGAAAAAGTTCAACGTGGCGAAGTACGTGTTCTTCATGTTCCGTCCAAGTATCAAATAGCTGACATTTTCACCAAAGGTCTTCCGCGCGTCCTGTTTGATGAATTTCGAGACAGTCTAAGCGTACGCCCTCCTCCCGCTTTGACTGCGGGGGTGTAATAGAGTGTAAATATGTTATTTATTTATTATTTATGTAATTACCTTATTAGCCTTAGGGTTTAAGCAATTGTGTATATATATCTTTCTAATCATGAATAACAGGCTACGGATTACTTTCTACACTCTTCAGTCTTCACAACCCAACGGATTGTTGGATATGGCCTCGAGTGATGGAAACTGTGAATATAATTGAGAAATTTGCATTTGATAGTGTTAGATTATTGCTCAGTTTGTGAATTTTACAAGCAGAATTTCATTGTCTGTTTTTGTTTTCCTTTTCTTCCAGTTCTGGTGCTCCTACTCACTTCACAATCCGTAAGCATACTACTAAACCAGTAAAGCTTTATAGATTTATAATTATTTGTGGTTAGATGTGAAATAATCTTAAACAATGGCAAACCTTACAGATGGCCTTTGGCCTGACTACAATGACGGAAGCTGGCCTTCTTGTTGTACCAAGTCTGCTTTTGACAATAAAGAGGTAAATATCTTCAGATATGATAGATCATCACAAATTCACAAATGTTGAGCATATCATGGAATGCTTTTTCCTTATTTTTGTTAGAGCTTTCAGACCTCTTCTTTCTGCACTTAACAACTTTTCACCTAAGTTGGTGCAGTGAGTACTTATTTACTAGTAAAAAGCAGTATCCAATACTCCGTATTTCTTAAATATGGAGTAGTTAAGAATATGCTTTAAACAAAAGTTAAGGAAAATTACAAGTTTTTCAAGTTTGGGAAAACTGTAATAACTATTAGCTGTAATTATACCCATGTGTACTCAAGTTTGCAGGGCTTGTACTATGTTGGTATTGTTGTATGTACCTTCAGAATTTCTAGCATGGATGCTATGTGATTGCTTCCTGTCTTATAGTGTGTACAATTTTTAAGTGTCTTTCATTGAGTTGCGTGTATTGTAAGTGCAAACATATATTGACAATTCAATTTATTATACTCTTCTGGCTTCCAGATCTCAACATTGAGTGATGCACTAGACGAGTATTGGCCAACTTTAAGCTGTGGCTCACCATCAACATGTCATGGACATAGAGGGTCATTTTGGGCACATGAGGTAGTTACCACTTTCCAAATGTGAACTTTCTTATATATCTTTTCCTATCATTTTTCTACGTCTCTGACATATTTTCTATTCTTGTGGTGCCTGGCTGCAACTTTGTACATGCTAGTGGGGTTAGTCTCCTTGATCTTTACCTCTTCATTTAAGCTCTCATTTTTTTTTCTATATAATTTTCACATGTTTTAAATAGAGTCATCTATATGCTTCACATGTATTAAGTACCATGACTTAGAAAAATTTTAAAAGCTTCTAGGCCTTTTGGAACAATCGTCGCTTCCATTATCTATGTGCTTCATCAATTACCAAGTATTTTGTAATGTCACCCCGCATTTGCCTTTCATATAGCCATTCAATGCAACTGCTTCACCAAGCAAGGGTGCTGCTAGTGATTATTGATTACAAAATCATACAATGAGCTTAGTCAATTGGATCCACTTGTGTTGTTGTTGATGTTTGATACTGTGAACCATACCAAATTCCTCATTGAACTAAAAAATATTTCTGACTTGTTTGGATGGGGAAGAATGAATGGAAAAGGAGGTATTCTTCCTCGCTCGATAGAAATGGAATAAGGAAGAAAGGATATGAAATGAGGATGTTACCTAATATTTCCCCTCGCTCATCCTGAAATCTACTAATCTTTTGCTTTTTCCCATAGAATAACCCACAACAAAATTACAATCATTTAGCTGCTAGTAAAACAAATCCAGGGAGGGACTTGTTATTTCTAAAACAATCCTCCTTATGGCCATTTCATAAAAAATGGTGTACATGCCTTATGTAGATATTAACCCTCCTATAGGCAACTAAGGCAAGCCTTGCTGGACTGGATAAGCATATGCGTATAAAGTAGGCTTGAACAATATTTTCAAATTCTGGTCGACTTGCTGAGTCTAAAAGTTTTTTTATTTTATTTTTATAAAAGATTAACTATTAACTGTACCAAGTGCCTATAAGTCAAATTGACTGAGATTTTTGAAACAGAAAATATATAAAGAGGACAAACGAGTTAAGTTTACAGTTGGTTGCCCTTGATTTTTGTATTCACTTGACACCCTATCAATTAATTTCTTTTGTGCAATGTGATTCATTTCTCAGAAAAGCATGGGACCTGTGCATCTCCAGTGATAAAGGACGAGTATCAATTTTTCCTGACAACACTCACCATCTACTTCAAATATAATGTCACTGTGAGTTCTTTAGATCTGTCTTTGTAGACCTAAACTGTCATATTTACTCGTGCTCCTGAAATTGTATTCGACAATTTGTATAGTAGATGTTCTTTCTTCTCTGCTACTTCCAGCATTTCCTGTTCATCAGTTTTATCACTATTAAATTTGTTGCACTATTGCAGAATGTTCTGTCTGAAGCAGGATATGTGCCATCAAACTCTGAAAAATATCCTCTTGGCGGCATTATTTCTGCTATTGAAAATGCTTTCCACCTATCACCTTCAGTAGTCTGCTCGGGTGATGCTATTAAAGAACTTCACATGTGTTTTTCTAAGACTTTCAAGGTTAGATCTTAATATCTGATTCATATGTTCCTGTTTTAAATTCTGTTCGGCTGTCTCATGTCAAACTGCTTTCTTCCAATGGAGTTGTGTTAACTAAGCCAAAATTACCTTTTAAAAGCCCAAAAAATGCAAATTAAAAGCGTTTTAGCACGCGCTTTTGTTCAGGGGTGCTTGGAAAGAATTAAAAGCACTTCCCGAAAGCGCTTTTAATTATCAAACCGCTTCCAAAAATTTCAATGCGCATAAAAAACTTTTTAAAATGCTAAATTATGGCTGGAAAATTGGTGCCTTTTTTTTATATTCCAAAAGCATTTTTTTCAAAAAAAAATGCTGTTAAAATTTAGTAGGCTCCTATTTTGATGGTTCCCCCCCAGCCCTGCCAATGTCTTTTTTTTTCTTTTCCTTTTTCTAGTTTTTAATGAAACCAACTGAAATGATAATATGCAAGCTATATATTATCACAATATGCAATTTATTAATTCTAAAAAAATCATTTCATTGATAGTAAAAAAATTGGTACAAGTTATTTTTTCTTATGCAAAGTTCAATCCCCACTACAATTAACCATTACATGTGGAGTACCGCACTTATAAAATTATAATAAAAATCAAATTTCTTGTTTCTCCTTAAAATCTATGATACAAAAAACATGTCGAGTACTTGAGTGCCACAAAAATCAACAAATCAGTAGAAAAAAATCTGGCCCTCCATTCAATTCTCAGTTCATCAACTTGTCCTTCAATAGGTAATGGATGGACCCGGGAGGACACAACTTTTTGTGGTCCCTCCAAATGTTCACAACAAAATTATCAAATGTTCACAACAGAATTATCAAATGTCCACAACAAAATTATCAAATGTTCACAACAGAATTATCAAATGTTCACAACATCACACTATCAAATGTTCACAATAAAATTCTCAAATATTCTTCAACATCAAACTATCAAATTTTCACAACAAAATTATAAAATGTTCATTAACATCAAACTATCAATTTTTTACAACAAAATTATCACTTGTTCATCAACATCAATTTATAAAATATTCACAAAAAAATATCAAATGTTCACCAGCATTAAACTATCAAATGTTGACAACAAAATTATTAAATGTTCACAACAAAACTATCAAATGTTCACAACAAAATTACCAAATGTTCACAACAAAATTACCAAATGTTCACAACAAAATTACCAAATGTTCACAACGTCATTTAAACCGGGAACACCCAGCTGCATGGTCCCGGGTCCACCCAATAATTTGCGCTTGTCCTTGCTCAGTTGGAAATTTGTAATAAAAAACAACTGCAATAAAAAAAAAATCAGAATTTTATACATAATGAAAAATAAATGGAGAAATACATATATAAAATGAAGTACTTACATCTTCCTATATTTGGAATTGTTTATGTTCGATTATATCTTTTATGTATCTCTTCACAAAATAACCACAATCATTCCTATTTTGTTGAGAGGGCAATACACAATCAAATATTTTGTTGACCAAGCAACAGCCAGTAGCGTGCAGGTTCAGCTATAGCCAGCAGGTCCTCTACCTAACAACTCAGTCCGTCTTTTCCCCTGCACACACAACCCTACCTCTGATTTTTGTTCTCGGACAGGGAAATTCTTGAGAAACTTTACACACCAAGCTAATTGCCAACTCTGGATTATGTAGGATGATAAAAGGCTCAAGTTGATACAAATTGACATTTGCTAAAGGGGTTATTGAGAGATTTTAACTCATATAGCTAAATAGCTGATCAAATAAGTCTGTTGTGACTTGTGAGTAGCAACAACGTATAGGGACTAGCTAAACTTGAAGACAGAACACCAGAGAAAGAACTATTCCGTAGAAGTTAACACTAAGATTAAAAAGTTTCTTAATTTGCGTGATGAAGTGAAATATTCCAAAATTCAACATTTGCATCAAGTGAAAGCTCATTTAGAACAATATATAACGGAAAAATCGAAGGCAAGCACCCAGACAACCTGTTATCACCAGGTCCATGGCTTGAACTAACTCAAAGATGCCTACAATGAGAAGCACACAAAGCCTCCAAAGGAAACCAATATTATATGTTGTGCATCTCTACAATGAATATCATTGGATAAACTGTTCACACAAATAAGGATAAAGTCCAAAGGTTAAAGAATCTAGACACAAAATAATCTAACCGACCTAAACCAAAAGGTTATACCCAAGATAGCACCAAACAATTTCACAAAAAAATTGAATTTCAATTACAACAAGAAAAACCACAATCAATCAAACTATCCAGCAACAAGTGACCTATAAATTATAATAAATTAATCACTAAAATAAATAAATTAATCAATTAAACAAATAAAAAAATTAGGTTTCTTAAAGCAAAAATCTCGTCATAGCTCGCTGTTTGCCGTCAGTCGTCCAGTGCCCCGATCGAAAGGTAGAATACTCGTAATCGCTGTCCAGTGGTCGAATGGTCAAGCCTCGATCATCCCCTGACTTCATTTTTTTGGGTGTGAGGGAGGGGGGGGGGTATTATTACTGTGTTCACTTCGCAGTCACAACCTCGCAGGAGGTGCTAGTAAGTGGTGACTGTTACTGTCTATCGCCTCGGTGGCGGGTGGGTGTTGGCATGTGGTAGATTGCATTGTTGCGGTGCTGTGGTGGTGACTGTTGAGACGATGTGTTCTCTGCTTCTCTCTTTTTCCCCTCTTTAGAATTTCATGGGTTACGCTTTTTTCCCTGTGAATTTCGTGGGAACTGCTAGAAGCTAAAATAATATACAATTTTTTTTCCAAGAAATAAAGGCGTTTTTATTAGCGATTCTAAATTGATTTAAATAATATATTTTTGTAAACAAACTTTCCATGGAAGCACTTTAATCAAAGTGCTTTGAACAAACGCTTTAGTAATGAAAATAATGAAAGCATTTATAAGAGAAACGCTTTGAATATATATATAGGTAACCAAAGCGGTTTTATTGCAAACACTTTTAAATTGTATAAATAAAAGCGCATTTAAAAAAAACGCTTATATTTTAGCGCTTTATCATGGTAATTCTGGCGTAGTGGTTCATGCCCATTTCCCTGTAATAGTGAAGAGACACTGTTGGCATTGCACAGGGTCAAATTTCTGATCTATTTGTTTTAGCATTAGGGTATTCTTTTTGAGAGCACTGCACTTGATTGAATGACAGATTTAAATGATGAAAAGAAAAGTCTAGTTCCTAGACTTGGCGATCCCGTAGTTCTGTAATCTGTACTATAATTCAGAAATTTGCTTTACCTCTTAGATCATTAGCAGATAAAATTTTGCTGTGACTATGTTTCCAGGTTTCAATAACTTCCTACTTGTATCTCAATATTTCAGGTTGATTATCGTAGCTTTTACATAGTACTGTAACAAACTGACATTGTGTATGGGTTGATAAATAGTGAAGAAGATAATAATATTAGTTGATATAAGCTGAAATAGCAGATCCTATAAATGATTTTTAAGCATACGAGTGGCTTGATCACTCCCAAAACTAATAACAAACACAATGCATATTCAACATGCTCTCTCTATCTAAGTTGCCCTTATTTATTGCGAATACCTTTAACTATCTTTAGTTCCACTAGAATCTTCTACAAGTTTTTATAAACTTATTATATATTCCCTAAAACACTCGTCCCTTTCTCTATCTATATATCAATATATGAGTTCATTACAAATACATAAGCTTATTCTCAGGGACATTTTTCCTTTTGCTGTAAGTTTACAACAGAAGAAGTATTTTCATTAGAAAACACAACAATGTTAATATCTTGGATGCATTGAGTGTTGGATAAACTGTCTGCGTGTTGGATAAAATGTCTCAGACATATCCTGCCCTCTCAGATTGTTATATGTAATTCTTTGTAATTATCATGCAGATCTAACCTCAAAGTTTTGAATGTATGCAGCCTCGAGACTGTGCAACTGATTCTTCAAGAACCTCTTGTCCCAATTATGTTAGCTTGCCAACATACGATTCATCAGGTGAGCGTAATTTTACATTGTAGCGCATAGTGTGTCTCAAATTAAACTTCCTTGCATTCAAATATGAGATGTTATCAACATATCCTTATGAGCACTGAATTGGTGTTGCATCAAAGTCAAGTAAACTATTGTTGTGTCCATAAGATGTACTCCATCCGTAACATATTAATTGCTACGATTTGGCATTTGTTCTCTCTACTTTATTTCAAATCGTTGCACTTATTATGTTACGGAGGGAGTACTTTTTATTGATTTGCAATCTAATTATGTCACAACTTTGTGCTAACTTGAGTTTGAAGAGTCATTATTTGTGTATATACTACCTTTTGACCAACTCGTGTCATGTTTCTTGTTAAAAAGTTTTTTTTAGCAATTTGGTGTCTTTAACATGAGATCCTTTACAAGCAACATCTACTTTGCATAAGAATGTGCACTGCCTATTCCCTCCCGTACCTAAATCTTGGCAGGGGAGCCTATAAATTGAATGCCAAATAAGACTGTTAAAGTTCTCTAATATTTATGGATGAACTTTTGTCTTCCCCCCACCCCCACCCGGCCACCCACCCCCCCCCAAAAAAAAAAAAAAAAACCCCACCACACACTAAAAAGTAATAAATTGGGATGGCTGAGGCTCTTTTGTGCCAGCCTTCAGCTGTTGGAATGATTTCTTATGTGGCGCTGTGGCAGGCCAAGTCCACCCAAAATTTTAAGTTTGTGCTACTCATTACCAATTGAAATGACTTTCACATGAAGACATCCTTTCTCATCAAGTATTGATTAATATATTATTTATTTTTGTGGAAAGCCTTAAATCTTCTTGCCTATTGCTCTATTAATAAGATGATGGGGTGTTGCTGTGAAGTGGATATCAAGTAAACAGAAAAAGATCCATCACTTAAGTGTGCATTATTTTGGAATATGAAATGACAACCTGACAGGCAATATTGAAAATTCCTTGTTTACCATTCTTGTTAGTGACTTGGTCATTTGTTTTTCCATATAATTGACTCACTTCATTTATTCAAAATTTAAATTTCAATAGACTAGCTTGTGTGTTTGACTCCTATTTGCATGCTAAAAGCACTTCACTAGCTGTTTCCAACTGCACAGTCTTCTTTTGGGCTTCATCACTAAGTTTTTAGTTTATTCACTCCATATTATCTTGTATACTGTAGGTCAACTCATATTGCTGGAAGGCAAAAGTTTGATCCTTGTTTTGTTTGTCATCATACTGTGCATTTAATAGGGTACACATATCTCCTTTATGAAGATGATTAGTTACGTAGTTCATGAAGCCCGTTTAAGGATTGCTTGCAGGCGGCTGCAGGCTTTGCTTGGCTCAGTTTATGTATGAGTGGGTGTAGAACTGTAGATTGTCGTTTTTAATTAGAACATTCCTGAAGCCTTTTTTTTCAGACTATATATTCGTCTTTATAATGTGGGTATATATCCTTGTAGACTTGGGTTTAAATTGTTACATGCTCCTGAATTTTAAGCTTGACAGACACCCATGATATGGCCTATAATTACTGTTTTCAGGTTTTTTGCCTTGTCCAAGGACCAAGGGTATAGTAGTTTTAAATCTTTTACTACTGCATACTCCAAACTGACAGTGCTTGTATCATGGAATATTAATGTTAGCAGTTACCAGCTTGTCATATCAATACAGTACTATAATAAATTCATAATATTGCCCAGATGGAAATGACCGATCTGAGCACTAAATTCTGAGATTGAGAGATGTTGTTGACGATAATAATCACATTTCTTTACTAAGGAAAACCCCAAAAATCGGTCAAGAAGTCGTTTTGTTCCTGCGTCTTAGTGCTTATATGTAATTCGACATCCATCTGTTTTCAAATTATCTGTGATTTTGAGCTGCATTGTCTTTTCATGTTGTGATCTATTCACAGCAGTGGACAACTTGTTTATACTACCTTTTATGGTTGATTGAGTGTGTTATATATTTGGGCTTTGGCTAAACGCAAACATCTTTTTTTTTTTTCATTTAGCAGAGTTAAAATATATTGAAGCTTTCGAGTCAATTGTGATATGATATTGAGGCTTGACGAGATGCAATTGGGTTGGTTAGTACTGAAGTGCTGGGACTGAACTGAACCCTCTAGCATCAGAATGCATAATGTTGTAAGAAGCATCATTCTCAAGATGTCATACTACAACAGGAATTCCTTTGATGTCCTGTTTTACATGCAGTGCTTATTGTACGATCTCTATTATTGACAACTATTAATTGCCTTCTAGCATGTTGTCTGTATGGCTTTAAATTGATGATACAAAGTTGTAATTGGGAATCATTTACAAAGTTGTAATTGATGATACAAAGCACATTGATGCGAAAAATTATGTTGTAAAAAAATTGTAATTTAAGCTGCATATGAATAGGTGAAGCCGCAGCCATAATAAAGAAGTGCTTTGTACGATCTTTTGCAGTTATGTTGTTAAGGCTCACAAACCTATCATTTACGAGTATATGGCTGAAGCCTGAAGGGACGCTGTTATTGGTTACTCATGATGGAAATTTACACTCCTTGGCTTACATGTATATTCAATCTTATCTATGCCTTTTTTTTGTTGAATAATGAATAGCATGAAGATGAGGTCAACAATACACCTTGTATGCTCACAATGATGTAAAAGGTACATATGGAACCGTTTGTATGTGACCTTTTAGCTATATACAACTTGAAAAAAAAAAAAGAGGTTTTTGACTAGCAATTAAAACTTTAGAATTTCATGAGGTTTTTGACGAGGTTTGCATGAAATTCTAGTTTCTATTTTCACCGCACGCATTTATGAGAATTCCTTATTATTCCCTCACAGAAGTTTGCGTTGGCTAAAATTAGGCTGTGTGACCTACCGTAGGATCCGGTTCAAGGCTTAATACCCCACACATTATTATATTAAAAAAAATATAACTTGAAAACTATGTATCGTTGCTCACTATTCATTTTGAACAGTAGGCACATCCAAAGGTTGAATTTTTGTCTATGGCGTCATTTTGAACAGTTGGCACATCCACTATAGCCCAGATTCTACGGTTCACGTTCAACCTTGCTTCTCTGCTCTCTCACCCCTTTATGTGTCTCTTGCTCTTCTCTCACCCCTTTATGTGTCTCTTGCTCTTCTCTCTTTCCTTCATTTTCCTCTATCCCTTCTTCTGCTCCTACTTTTTCATTCTCTTTAAACAGCAATATACGACCTAGTGTGAAATCAAGAAAAAATCGACTCTGCATTTGGCTATTTTGACAGCATTCCAGTATTTTAGCAGCTGTTAGAACAAAACACCGCATTACCACTTTATTGAATGATACCTAAGAAATCACCACAGATGTATGAATAACAATCAAAACTCAAAAATAAAATGGCAGTAAAAATGGGAGGCAGAGGAAATAAAGAGGGAGGAGAGGGGAATAGGTAGATAAACATTTAAGTATTTCAAGGCAATTACAGAAGTAGCTAGATCAAAAGAGATAGCAACTCACAATTAAAGTCCAGCCTTTGCAAAGGAAACTAATGCCCTCAAGGCTCAAGGTGTCGACTTGATGAGCCGTTCAATTAATCCCTGCATTCCAATGTGCCACTTTTATTTATAAGATGATGAATTGATGACAGAAACTAGGGTATTGAGTACCTTCAACCTCAAGCCTGATTTCTGAACATTTGGTGACATTGACAAATCCATAGATGTCGTATATTCGGACAGACCAAAAATTACGTTGCAGCACTTCAACTATCAAAAGTTTGCTTCATCCATACTCTCAAGCAATGTTTTGATAAATGTTCTGGTAGATCAGCCTGGGAAACCACTCAACAATTATCATGTCCTGATAGATCACAAAGGCTAGAAAAATAGAAATCACAGCAAAGCAAAGCAAAAAAATATAGAAAGCGTACCATGCTCCATGAAGTAGCATAGCTATCAGTAGAAAGCAACCAGTTTTTTGAACCAGACTGAAGACTTAATTTATTATCTGAATCATCAAGGTCAAGCAGATCTTCATCTCTGAATTTATCATAACCTAGGTTCCTTCTCCTTTTCTTTCTTCTCTTTCCCTTCTTCTTGCGTTTAGTACTAGTTGTTGCCCTGTAATCGTATTCCAGCTCACTCTCATTAGAAGCTCCATCATGTTCCTTAAGACCATACATATCAGATTTACGAAAACCAATGTTATTACTGACAAACAATGCTTCCCACGAATCAGAAGTGCGACATTCCTTAGACAATCTGTAAAGAAGGCTCCATGATAGAAGACCAAGCCATTTCATCATTTCTGTGGTCTTTGACTTGAAGTGATCCTTGGAAATCAGGTCTAAACTCTTGGCGCCGCTTGTAATTGTACAGATCTTTGATGCTAATTCATTCATTTTAACCTGCTCCTCCTCTTCTTCACTATGTACCATCCGTAAAAGTAACCTTCCTTTGTTAAACAATGCATTCAACAGAAATAACTGGTCAATAGATACTTGATCACCACACTGACGTATCACAATTTCCAACCAATAAGATGAATTATCAAAGTTTAGAGGTTTCTTTCTTCTTGTGAGAAAAACTTGAAGCATTTGCAATAAATCACTCAAATCCCGCTCATCAAGAATGATTAGAAGACGTTGACAAAGGTAAGAAAAAGATTCATCCATGAAAAGCTGACCAACAACCTCCCATACTTCTTTCAGATTATCATTGTACATCAGCCTGATAAAGAAATCTATAAAGAACTTGTTATCTACAGACAGAATATCTCCATCATGTAGTGACTCTGCAAATTCATCAGATGACCAGAACTCGGGTACATTCTCTAAAAAATTCTCCACCGTGCGTTGAACATCCAAATCAAGAAAATAATGAGGCTTAGTTGCAACAACAGCTGGTGATTGTCCATGTTTTCCTTTCCATTCAAGTTCTTCCCAACATATATCTCTGTTCACGAAGGAAAACCGGGCCAGTGCCTTTGCACCCTTTCCATGTGCTGAATCACCATTAACAGAAAAGGTTGAAAACCATTGCAAGATACGCTTAGGATGTCCTGCATTGCAACAATACAATGTCAGAATCAAGGCGTTCCATGAATCCATGGTTTATTATATCAAAGGCGCTTAGAAACACCTCCATTTTGATCACTGTTTAAAAGTCAGAAAGTTCATTACAACAGCAGAAATATACATAGGTATGAAAATCAGAGAAATTGTAATAAGCAGGTACCGCAGACTCAGTGCAAAAGTATAAATTTAGCTGCAAAACAACTTGCCTTCAAAGAACTTTTCAAGCCTGCGACACTGATTAGATAGGATCATCCCAGCTTGCTGTGGTCTCCTTTCAAAGAGCATTTGAAAGGCTTGAGCAGCAATATTCAACTTAAGAGGCTTGGACTCCAACAACCTCATAAATAGGTCACGCTGCTCGTGCGGTGTGATTGAATTTAAGCTTGAAATAGCCTCACAGAACCACAGTCTAGCCTCTGAACGGCCTTCTGAGGTCATAAGCCTCCATATGATCTCTTCCAACTTGCTGTAGAGAGGCATTGAAAGGCTGGCAGAATCAGCATCCTTATCATCTCTCCAAATAGGTTTTGACAAAAAGAGTTCAATCATCATGCACACTAGAAGCTATCAGCTGTTCTGATATCGAAGAATTTAATATATAGCGTATACTCTGTACTCAGATGTCAAACCTTGATAATCTGCAACAGCACAACAAGAATGCACATTATCATTTATATGTCAAGTGAAGCTCATCAATGATAAGAAAAGGAGGAATAGGTATATTATTTTAAAAGGATATCGGAAATATGCTATCGTTGAAAGCAGCCTCCTCTTGTATATAATTGCAGAAATAACAATTAAAGAGAGATACTAAAACAAAATAAATAGATTCTAGTGATTCTCCAAGGTTCTGAGTTCTTCCTTCAAGTATAGAAAGAAAAACTCATAAATAACACCTGGAAAAGAAAACCAATTTACATACTGTATAGAAAAATTCATAGGTGATAAATCAAACAGAATTGGCAATAAATATTTGTTGGCAGTCCTTTGTTTTAGAGGTGATTCTCATGGATAATCAGGTGAATTGGGGGGCCACTGTTAACTATTAAGAGAAATATGTTATACATACATCCTCAGCACAGAAACAATAAATAGTCAACTTACCTAAAGTAATAAGGGCTTATTAGCGTTTCAGGATTTCAGGTTCCCAACTTAAAATTGGCAGATGGGGAGATGATGATAGCAGCCTAGCTAATAACTATAGAAAATGGTGTTAGCCTGTCACACCTTTGCTAATAAGAGTTGCAAGTTTGCAACAATACAAAAATTGTTGGGAGTTGCTCAAATACATCTAACATTGCTCGCCCTATCGGGTAAATTTGTCCGAAGGTTTAGGGAAATGAAAGAAAACCATTTAACCCTACTCAACGGTGGGGTGACAGTTTTGATGTTGACTTTGCACACCCAAATGGGCAGATCCATCCAAGGGGATTGGGAGAAGGGATCTACATGCTATTTCTGATATGAGTGATATCAACATTTTGTTCTTTTATCTTACACCAGCCTATTGATTCCCCTCTATTAAGTCTTTGTTTATTCATTCACAATTTACCCAAAAACACATTCTCTCAAACCTAATAACAAACAATTCTTAAGCAAATGGATCTGGTAAAATTTGGGTGCCAGGATACAAGAGATTGTGTTAAACCTTAGCAAAAAAAACCTGCAATGGACGCAAAGTTCGATTCTACTTATTACACCACAGCAGAACCTAAAATCGAGGTCTATATCTTTCAATAAATTATCCATATTCTCTCTTATTACTCCAGGGATTTACAGGTAAGTTCAACGACATCTTCCAGGCCCATCCCTAAATTAGAGCGAGAAGAGCAGCCGCCCTAGGTCCAGGAAGAAAAACAAAAGCCTAATCTTAAAGTGGTATAAAGAAAACCAAATAAATAATACTTTAGCAACCAAATTTGACTCCATAAACAAATTAGACTAAAAATCACATAAAAAGCTTCTCTCTTAAAAATAAAAATAAAAATTATAGTGAAATTTCTCTTTACAATCTTCAGTAATTCAACAACTACTTCAACAATCCATCCTGGTAGAACCCTAATTGACAATAAATCAACGATAAAGTGAAACTAAATTCATAGTCGTCTAATTGATTTTCCATGATTAAAAAAAAAAAAAGCTAACCTCAGAAGTTGTTTCAATGGAGGAGAAAGCACAAAAAACCACCTTAATGGAAAACAAACAAAACCTTTATTCAATAAAGTAGGTACTCCGTAGGACTGTATGACTGATTTATGAGGGTTTTTTTGGGTGATTTTGTTAATGGTAGGTCACCAATTCGGCTACTTACCGAAGTTTAACATTGATGCGTCAATTAAAAAAAACACAATAAACACCGTAATATTCATTATCCGTGAATACAAAGCAAGATATCATAAGTAAGTTCAAATTACAACCTAATATAATACTAAACTATTACAAGTTCACAATTACAATTGTTCTCTACGAGTTTTTATAATGATGGATTTCTTTGATATAATTTTCTATAATGATGGATTTCTTCTCTTTCAAACTCCTTAATATTTAATTAAAAAACAAAACTTTGGCTCCAGTCCTCTAGATGCTTTTGTTTTCAGTTCCTTGATTTTTTTTTCTTGCAAACCTTAGTTGACTAATTCACATATCATGATCAAATTGCTTGTAATTAATCATAGTACCATTACCACGATTGGCCGTTGATGTTTCTGTCATCGGCTGTTACGCAGTGGCGGAGTCACAAATATCATATTAGCAAAATAATTCCCATTAAGCAATGCAATGTTCACAAATCAGCAACAAGTTAAAAGTACAACACATCAACAAGAGTAAAAATCATCAAAACAACAATTGAACAATAAAACTAGAATATAAAGCTATAAAAAATTAAACAATCAGAAATGTAAATTGTAAAATACAAACAAAATAACAAATCAAGTATCAACAATTACAACAACAAATCAACAATGTATATTGTAAGATATATAAACAAATCAGTCAATCAGATTATG
This sequence comes from Salicornia ramosissima, assembly GCA_951394345.1. NCBI lineage: Eukaryota > Viridiplantae > Streptophyta > Magnoliopsida > Caryophyllales > Amaranthaceae > Salicornia > Salicornia ramosissima. Next base: position 3,385,809 of record OX596237.1, read on the forward strand.
AGTTTCAGAATTTCAGACCTTTGCGAATTGTGAGTGGTGGCCGGTTGGCGGTAGGTGCCGGGGACGTGGCGTCCGATGTGGAGTTTGGACTTTGAACAATTAAACCAGTGAAATAGCGGTGAGTGCCTCAGGCAGAAATTCCACGAGACAAACAGGATGATGACCGAGTGAACTACGGTCGATGGCGGCAACGAACAGGTAGAAGGTGGCTTTGTACCAGAGAGAGGAGAGAAATTGTAAGAGAGAGAGAGGAGAGAAATTGTAAGAGAGAGAGAGAGAGAGGCACACGTCTGACGTTTCAGATTTTCATGTTAGGGTTCTAAACTTATCAATTGTTTGGGCTCCGCTTGTTTACTCCAATTTATATTCAGTTCAGCTCAGTTCAATTAATACACTTTTATTTAGTTTAGTTTAGTTCATTTCATCTCAATTCACCTAATGTAAACGAGCTCTCACGCTTGGTAATGGGTATTTTCTATTCCCTCCATTTTTTAGTTTGTCACTATTCATCAAAATTACTTTGACCGTTAATTATTTATATATAAAGAAAAATATAGTCATGTGAGATCTTGTTGTTGTATTCACCTCATAATACATTTTTTCAAATATATAAATATCATGATTTTTACACTTGTGTATTTAGAGAAGATATTATGGATCCAAATTGTGTCTCGGTAAGTGTGAAAAAAGGAATGTTACATCTAAAAAAACGGAGGAAGTATTTTTTTAAGCCTAGGCCCAAATTGAACTCGAGTTTTTTTTTCTAATATAAAGGGTAAAAAAATACAAAGAATAAGTGTTTTCTTTTTTTACACTGATTAATGCGCTTATCATATACGAAGTAATATAATTCATAATATTTTAATTTCTTTTTTAAAAAAGTTTGGGTGATGTATTTCATAATACTTACTCCGTTCCAAGAAAATGCAATAATTTTCAGCTCATGGACTTCTAAACACTTTCAATAGTAGATTAATTAGAAAAAAGTTAGAGGTAATTAGAAAAAGATCACATATACATGAAATTAGCAATGTACGGATTATGAAGTATATATCAAAGAGCAAAATACTTCAAATTTTTTCTTGCAAACACTACTCCCCTCTCCCCTTACTAGTATAAAAGCCTCCAACCTCAGCAAGTCTTTTGCACCCTTAGTCGAAGTTATAGCCATGCGTAATGTGGTATTAGTTATTTGCTTACTCCAAACCATTCCTCAATCCTCTTGGAAGATTAGTCTTCTTGTCACTAAGAACTCTACTAGCTGATTTTTCATCTTATATTATTTCACATGTGTATAGTAAAGAAAATCGAATTACTGATTGGATTGGTAATTTTACCCATTTAATTTTGTACCCCTTCTCAATTGTTGACTGTTGAGAAGGATCAAGTTGGTATTATCATGGTTAGATAGACTACTTGACTTTTATATTCTTTCACATTATCTTATTACAAAATATAGCTTATTTTCTTTTCGTCTTATTTTTTCTAAAATGATCTGATCTAGTTTGATAAGATCTGAAAATGTATAAGAATTTAAAATTATATGATAAAATTTGATCTGATATTAGTTGAAAAGAACACGCCCATATACTCCCTCTGTTTTTTTAAATTTTGCAATAATTATACTTTTGACACTATTTAGAATTTTCACTTTTGATTATAATTTCCCACTTATATGTATGACAGGAATGAAGTCCATAGTAGTATTAAAGATGGACACGGACCCATTCACCAATACCGCACCACCTATGACGGATCAACGGTACGTAATGATGGCATTCCAAAATAAAACCTTTTGTAATACTCCCTCCGTAACGAATTAATTTCACACTCGCAATTTATCAAAATGGTTTTAGTACAAGCAAGAATGTGATTATAAGTTTACTAATATCAAAATTATTTTGATTAATTTGATTGTTTACACCTTTAAATCGCTTCATCAAAATGCGTGAAAAAACAAATGGTGAAATTAATTCGTTAAGAAGGGAGTATAAATTTTCCTCACATCAAGTAGCTTGCCATAATTTCAAGCAGAGAAATTTTCAGGTGGTGTGTCGGTATCACTATTGATGGTATTGACGCAGGTCTCACCAAAGAAAAGTATCAGTTCAGACTTGGTGTGGTGGCAAGAGTGTAAGCAAAAATGAGCATAATACTACAATGATACCAACACGAAATAGATAAAGCTGAAATTCTGGCAGCTCAAAACCATAAACAAAACTAAATGTTTTAAGACAGAATTCAAGGTTCTAAAAACATACAAGACAAAATTGAGTTTCTTCAAGCTAGTACTCTTGTCACTTGAGAAAAAGGGAAAAAAAACTGTCTACAACAAAGGTAAGGTGTCCCCTCACTCGGAATCTTCATCGTCATCAACAGCAGCTCCAGCTGTTGAATTAAGAGCATTCAACCTCTCTATCAAGCTAGCCTTCCTCTCATCATAAGTCAATTTCTTCAGGTTGAACCTAATCATGATGACAGGTTGGTTAAATTAAAATTAGATTTGTGCAACTGCAAACTAAACATTCTTAATCTTCCAAGTTATATCTAGAAGAGTCGGTACTCTTACCTCTTATGTGCTTTGGGAGCCTCTTTCTCACTCTTCTTTGGTGACGGGTCAGCCCGTATAGCAGAATGGACCTTCTTGTACAATGCCTCAAGGCCATCAGCTTCAATTCCTTTCTTCACATATTCACTGAAGTGAGTCTGGTACTTCTCAGGCTCGTCTTCCATCAAAGTCTGTAAAGAGAAATGGAGTTAACAAGGTCAACGCTCCTAAAATTTAACATGATTTTCACGATACATTCCAATTACTCACCCTTCACACAGAAATTCTCCCATTTTGGCCAAGTTGATGAGTCAATGTTAGTATGCAATGACTATAGAAGTGTAATAAAATAAGGTGTCGTTTGGTTGAAATTCATTTCCCTTGGAAATGCAAATTCCCAAGGAAATGACAAAACGGATGTGGGTTTGGTTGGAGGAATTTGAATCAAGCAAGGGAATTAGAATTTCAAAGGAAATACCAATTCACACAATGTATGGGAAATTTTTCACCAAGCCCCTCTTGGTGATTTGAATTTCCAAGGAAATACAACTTGCTATGATTTAAACCAAACACTTTACCCCAATTCTTAGGAAATTGACAAGGGAAAATTTTTCCCATGAATGTATTTCAGCTAGTTAGTATTTTTCCCATGTGAACCAGAGGCCTAAATGAGAGGTGAAAGGTGCAATTTCCAATACATAAGCCACAAACTTGAATACTCACATTCATGTAACCAGCAACATGTCCACCGAATATATATTTACGGTGAAGATCAGCATCAAGTTGCTTGCTGTCCTTGCCAAATCCAGCAAATCTCTTGTCACTATGAGGTATGTCAAGACCACCATCCAGAGCTCCCTAAGAATAAGGCAAATATTTAAGATTAAGAACTAACAGTATATTATATATATTAAAGCCATCAAAACTAGCATGAAAATATGGACCTTGCACGGATTATAAATCCAATATGGTAAGATAATGGACAAAATCAGTTTCATCATAACTATAGCAATTTTGTAGATGGGTTCTGTTATGAACAAATTTGATACGATTATCAAATCTATTACAACAAACAAAAATCCATAAAAACATACTGATTAATTTGCTGAAATGTTTTTGCTTCGATTAATCTATGAATAAGCAAAGGAGCTTCAGAAGATTACCTTCAATGCACCAAAAACACGGTTTCCAGTAGTGGTTCTTATGAGGCCTACATCAAGCAGAGCACGGAAAGGTCTCCTGGTCTCTGCTGGCTCAACAGAGAAGTCTTCCCCACTTGCCTGCAGGAAAAGGGACACAAGTGAAATGAAAATTATGTTTACAAACACATAAGGTTGCCCTCTATTTAAAAGCAAGAAATGTAAGCATACTTTTCAAGAGCAGAAACATAAGAAATGAATAATTAAGATGCAACGTCAACATGAGTCAATAAACTCAATATTCACAAAATAATAAAAGATATACCTCAACATTTCCTTCATACTCCTGATCCAAATCAAGCATTTTCAAGACCCTCCGGGCCAAAAGAAGCCCAGTGCAGTAAGCTACAGTTATAAATGTGGAAGTTTAAAACTAACCTACATGTAAGTCAACAACCATCACAAAGATATAAGAAGCTAACCTGCAGCATAGTTTGTGAGACCCACTTCAAGTCCATAACGAGGAAGCTCGTGAGCATATGCAGAAGAAAGAACTGAATCACCAGTGATGCTAGCTGATATAATTTGTGCAACTACATCTTTGTTTGTCTAAGAAAAGAGTTAAGGGTCCTCTGATGTAATAACAGCAATAGAAATTACAGATACGAACAGAAATTATCTACAAGTAAAAATGAGGTCCGAAAATGGCAGCTAAACTTTTCAACAAAAAGAACCTAACACAATGCTTCCTAAGATTAATCTTCAATACATTGCAATATAACACCAAAATTATAGGCTCGCAATCCGATAAATGACACCACAAGATGGGTGAAATGAGAAGGGGTGATTTGTGTAGAATATAGACAACCAACTTCATAGTTAATACAACCACTGAAAGAAATCATTAGAGAGCATGAAACATAACATGACTATAGAGTAATGCCCCGCTTCGTAATTGGTAATAAATTGTTGTAATAGGAATAAATTTGTAACTATTGTAAGTATAATTTAGTGAGAGAAACAACATTACCATCAACCTGCAAACTTAATTACGTTCAAAAACTTGTACTCCGTATTTTTTATTCATTTCTCCCATTACCATAATAGGTGATTTGGAGGCAAGCTAACACCATATTAGGTGATTTGTTTGTATTAAGTCCGTTCACAACGGGGTACCAAACGAGACGTAAAAGTCAATTAAATGGAAAGTATATATTTCAGGCAATTAGCAACAAGCCAACAAACAACATACAGCAAGATCAAGACATCAAAAATTAGGATACGAATCGCACAACGAGACGATATTTCGGAGTGTTGTACTTGTTCTTGTCTTGATTAATAAGGCGATTTCTGGCCCTGTAATCGGTCTTACCCTCTGCAAAACACACATATAGTAACTTAATAATCACTGGAAGCACAATCTTGATTTTGCATACTCAAGAAACAATCACAAACATGCAACATACCACGCCTTCTCCTGAACTTCACTTGGTATCGCTTAAAGTAAGATCGTGACTTTTGCGATTTCACGAAAGTCTGTACAATTAACAAGTACCCAAATCAATTGATTACATATATACTTTCCAAATTATGAAAGTAATTATATTGTTCTTATCCAAGAAAAAAAAAATTAAAAATAGTAGACAGGTTATAAGAATCAAAATTAAGCATATGTACACTATATAATGATGATACCTAGAGTTGCATGTTAAATAAGATTGCCAGATTACTTTTTTTTTCTTCAAAAAACAAAAACACCGTGAAAAAAAAAAGTAGATTAATACATTCAAATCAAGCAGAAATTAAGAAGTGTATAATTGCTGCTTCTTATTCACTTTATTTCCTCATTTCTGCATTAATCCAGCTAAAAATCACAAAATGCAGGTTTAAAATTTTCTAAGTTTTTTTTTTTTTCTTGTGCATGATTTGGGACCCAAAAAAGAGAGGAACAACAAACAAATCATCATAAGTTCCAATCACAACCCTATCATCATAAAAATGTGAAGTGAAAGCTTGAAGAAACGATTCAGAACATCAGAAGTATAAAAGTAAACATCAAAATAAAGAGATGTTTAGTCATTCAAACAGTTAACAAATCAAACAAACCATGTAATAAAATTAGGGAAGAAGAGAGATACCATTGTTGTATGCTGAAAGAGAGAAAAATGGCGCGGTAGAAAGAGAAAGCGAAAAAAGACAGTGAAGCTGAAAACGGTGGTGTACTAATACCTAAAAAAAAGATCAAACCCTAATCCACAACCAAATGGGCCAGAAACAATACATTTATTTGAAGGCCCACTCTAAAAACTAATTCGGTGTCTTCAAAATTCAACTCGATTACTTTACATTTTTAAGCCCCAAGAAAAAAAAATCAACAAATAAAACGTGCCGTTGTATGACACAACTCACACAAGTGACCCTCTTGTATAGTTGTATGTGGATTTACTTATTATTATACATAGACCCGATAATCGGATTGTTCGGATCGAATTTTGATCGAATCATTTCATGTCCGATCATTTCAGACTTATTTACATTCGAACCACTTTTTGATTGGAGCGTTTCAAATTCGAATCAAGTTCGGACCGGTGTATTATTTGGATCGGATCGGGTTTCGGATTAATGTTCCGTACCAAAATCAAATTGCGACCATTTTGGATTGAATTTTTTCAAATCGGATTGGATCGTTTCAGTTGTGCTTGTTTGATTCTTCAAAAAAAATTACTTTTGTAGTTTTGTGTATAATTTTCACTCTTGCTTAACTAAAAACCATTCAATTTCAATGATGTGTGATAACAAACATGCTAAATTTAAAGAAAAATAACTTTATATATGAATGATTCCTTTAATTGGCTACATATTTCGTTTCGATTGATTATTTTTATTGGTTACATTTGGAATCTTTCTATTTATATAAATCATTTTATTGGTCTTTGGTTGAAAACATTTATTATTACAATGTCATTGTTAATTAATTCAATCTTTGTTGTGATTGGATACAATAAATAAAAAAAGTTGAATTAATTATCATAACTCATAAGCACTAATAAAGATATTGAAACAAACATTTTTAATAAAAATAATTAGCGGGTAAGATTCTAAATGTAACTAAGAAATATTTTCAATAAGCTATTGTGTATAAAAGGTTTTGTAAACAACAAATTGATTTTCTTTGGATCGAATGAGTTCAGATCCGTTTGTTTTAAACCGGATCGAACATGTCGGGTCGAACATGTTCAAATCGTGCTGTTTTCGGATCGGGGCGAGTTCATATTGGACCTACTCGGATTCAAATGAGTTTCGGACCATGTGAGGTTCGGATCGAATTGGGATTTGGATTCAAATGTGTTTCGGACTAGTTAAGGTTTTAATTGGATTTATAGGTATATCTTTTGGCTTTTAATTAAATTTATAGGTATTAATTAAAACCCCTTTAAATAGTAAAAAAAAGGTCTAATATTATGTTTGATTGATTTAACACAACAAGCAATTGAGATTTTTTGATAACAAAACTTTGATTTATAAATTATACGGAGTATTTAAAAAGGAAGAAAGATTATTTTGGAGGGATTGCACACATTTTGAACATTGGACTTTTGTAGTGTTTATTGAGAAACTAACTCCTAAAGATGAGCATACAAATTCGTATTCGATTCCTTATTTGGTATTTGATTTTTTTTTCCTTGAAAAATAAATATCCGATATGTGTTTGAAAATTGAATACCTAATCGGATCCGGGTCACAATTTTTTTAAAACCAAGTTACTCAGCATCCGATTCTTATTTTGAAAAACACTACACCATTAGCCCCTTAAGCAAGAGACAGCTATGCTCAATCACCCTTTTATAACATTACAACATACCTTTTTGAAGCTTAGTGACCCGTATTTGTTTGTTGTACTTTGTGTTTGTGAGCATGACCCAAAGCCCCAAAACCCAATTCCAAATTTTCAAGATTTATGATAGATATTGAATTACATCACTTGCATCATTAGACTAGGGATTCTATCATATTTGGAATCGAAAAGTAGTAGTTATTACTTAATTTGCTAACTAAAGAAAAATATATTATATCAAAACCAAATTCGGATATCGGGTTCCAAAATTCGAATTTTCAGGTATCCGGATTTTCTAAGGCAAATCCGGATCATAAAAAGCGCGATACGAAAATTCTATTATTCAGTTTCCAAATACACGAATTCGCACACCCCTACTAAATATAAACATATAGATATTGAAAAGGATCACCTTCAGAAATGCAAGGTTGCAAGTTTGATCAGATGTGGCAATTGAGTCATTTGGGTCGGATACAAGCAGATCTATTTATGTTGGGTCAATTGGACTTTAGGTGCTTTAATTGCCGGGTAAGGTCAATAGGGCTTTAGGTGCTTTTAACTAACCCCTAAATAGCATTACTTTGTTTGTTTTTAAAACAAGAGCAATAATTGGGGATATCAAGTTAATCAATGTGAGATATAATTTTGTAATTGTATCTCACAATGGCATTTTAACATATTTTTGACAAACAAAGCATCAACCAAATAAGTGTGTTTATATAGTATATTTTCAACAAAATTATAAAAATATAATTTAAAATGCTTACTAAACATCTCAAATTGATTAACTGGTATTTCCCGCAATAATTCAATTCAATTAATCAATTTTAGAATGGACAAACAAGAACACAATGGGAATAATGGAAGATTTCTGATCCATAGAAACCGTCCACGTGTTTTTTCAATTTTTTTTAAAGGAAAAAATAAATAATTACTCATGGTCATCTTCTTCCTTCCTATTGCTCTACAAGCAGTTCACGACGTTGAATCGTGAATAAGGTTTGTATTTCTTACTCATCTGCTGTCTATTATCTTCATTTTTCAAATCTTGCTTATTTATTTTCTGGGATCACTCTCTCTATCTGATTCCTCATCTTCTTGCTGTAAAATTTCCTACTCTTATCCACTTCCTTCGAGATTTTCAATATGAGAACTCTCAATTTGTTCATTTATATCCTCAATCTTTTGATTTTTTTTTTCTTGCTGTTGTTGTCAAATTATTACGTTTTATGCATTTGAGTTTTCAATCTATTTAAGTATATTTGATCATTTTATTTCAGGGCAGAATTTGGGGTAAAAAATGTTTTCAATTTGAGGACATAATTTAGGTTATATGCTTCACCAGTTCATCTGAATTTCTTTAATTCAAAGTTATTCAAAGAATCAAACATTATATATTATCATCGATTGATTTAGGGGAGCTGTTAATGGAGGTTTCTGGGAGTGATAATTACACTGCCATCCCCTGTGATTGTGTTAAGGCAAATGATAATGAAATTGAGGTTTCTAGGTATGAGAATTCTAGTACTATAATGGATCTTTCTGATGATTGCCTTGTAATTGTGTTCAAATGTCTTGGTGATGAACATGATCGAGAAGCCTTTGGGCTGACCTGCACTAGGTGGCTAGAAATTCAGAATCAAAATCGATTGTCTTTACAGTTCAATTGCTCATTTACCTGCAGTAGGTGGTTGTGGACCTCAAGGGCCCCGCGTAGGATCGAAACGCGGGACCTACATAGGGCATTAACCCGATTCCAACACCTCCGATCACTTTCCTTATCTGGGTGTACTGAGCTCCCGGATTCGGGGCTAATGCTATTACAATCATGTGGTGCAAGTTTACAAGCCCTAAATTTGGATTGTTGTTTCGAGATCACTGATACCGGCCTTTCGTTCGTAGCTAGTGGTTGCTGGTTTTTGAGGTTTATTAGCCTATATCGGTGCAATGTAACTGATTTAGGGCTTGAATTCTTGGCTAAGTCTTGTTTAGGGTTAGAAGATGTTAATCTTGCTTATTGTTGCAATATTAGTGATCATGGTATAAAATGTTTGGTTCAGAGCTGTGTTCGGCTCTATGGCATTAGAATTAGCTATTGTAGGGGCATCAAGGGTGTAGGGTTTCGTGGGTCTTCTCGAACTTTGGCTTATTTGGAAGCCGAGTCTTGTAATCTTGAAGCCGAAGGGGTGGCAAGTATGGTAGGTCTCGAGTATCTAAACATCTCGAATCATAGTTGGGTGACGCGAGGAGAAGGGTTGTTAGCGTTCAGGGGAGGGCTTGCAAGATCGCTTCGGTTTTTGAATATGAGATTGTGTAGGTTGATTAGGGATGAGGATGTTGCATCAATTGCAAAGGGATGTCCATCGCTCGTAGAATGGAATTTGGCATTGTGTCATGAGATTAGGGTTTTGGGGTGGGAATCAATTGCCTCAAATTGTCATAATTTGGAAAGACTCCATGTGAATAGATGTCGAAATCTATGTGACCGTGGTCTAGAAGCTCTGAAGAATGGTTGCGCGAAACTCTCTGTTTTATACATGAATGGATGTCCTCAAATTAGTTCAATAGCAATTGAATTGTTTAGGCTATCAAGAGGTGATATCATTAAGGTAGAGGAAAAACTAACAATTGGTCAAATTTGGCTATCTTGGTGGAAACAAGGAATTTTTGAGGACCAATGAGTTATTATGTACTTTCAAAATTGTCCATCATGTTGTACTATGGCTTTAAACACCTCAAAGTTAATTAGCTTGTAAGTGTTTTGGTTATCACATTATACAGTTATGTTATACAACAAGTGTATTGAACTTCTTTTTTTTCATTTAATGATTCATTTCGTTATTTTTTAGTTAAAGTAAGCTGAATATTCCATGATTTTTATACTCCTTTCGTAACATATTAATTGCAAAGATATGAAATAAAGTAGAGAGGAAAAAAGATCAATTTGTTGCGGTTAATATGGTACGAAGGGAGTACATAATATGAACATTGGTGTGTTCTTTTCACTTTAAAAAAAAGTTTCAGGTTTAATAAGTTCAGATAAATTTGATTTGATCAGTTTGGATGTAATAATTTCAATCAGGTTTAATGAGTTTCAATAAGTTAAATAAGGTCTAATAAGTTTAGATAAATTCAGGCCTAATAAGTTTCAATAAGATAAACCCTAAATGCAAAAATCATTTTACACCTAAACTCTTGCTTAAAGTATGAAGTACAAGAATCATTCAATAAAAAAACACTATTATGAAATTGAATGTCTACACCTTAACTTTAAAAGTACACTATGGCCTTAAATTTTGAATGTCTACTATGGCCTTCAAATTATGAAGTACAAGAGTACATAATAGTAGACATTCAATTTCAAATAAATAAATTCTTGCCAAAACGTGCATACAAGAGTCACAAAATATAAGCGATTTATGCGCCACCACATCTAGATATCATTTAGCGTTGATCCCTTTAAGATATGTTTCAATAACCTTTACAACCTGTTTGGTAGCCGTTTATAAATAACGATAATGAGAATGAATTTACAACTAAATTTGGCAAGAAAATCAAAATTAATTCTCATGATGGTGCTAATTTAACTCCAATTTTTTAATTTTCTTCACAAATATCCATTTCCATCTAATATCACTCTCCCCAATAATAATAGATTGTATTAGATGGTAATAGAAAATAAGAAAAAAAATTCAAGATTGGAAATGAAAATATGTTTTCCATGGGAATTATAAAGTCCTTCCTTAACAAAATTACACTTTAAATCTATTACCATAATTTATTATCAATAATCAAATGGACCGTTAGGGTTGTAATAATCAAATTCAATTATAAGAGGGACATGAGGGTAAGGAAAGCTGTCATTTTTAAGTCCTACATTATGTGATAGAACCTAGTTGTTGATGGAGCAACTCATAGTCATAGTATTAATTTTGGTACCAACGTTTTCTTGGTCTAGTGGTGTCAGGGGCTAGACTTGGTAGGGAGAACCACGGTTCGATCTCCCACAAGTACGTTGGGAGGAGTTTAAAACCTTAACACCCGGGACGCGCTCCGAATCTGGATTAGCCCAAAAAGGTGAACCGGGTGGGTACACCAAAAAAAAAAAAATTAGTATTAATTTTGGTTTTATAACAAGTGTGTAAACACTGAATTAGATCGATCTGCAAACACATTCAATAGTATAACACAATCAACAAAGGAAGTAACAGTTTACAATTACCAAAAGATGACTGTATTGATACCTTAATGGCTAAATTGATCGAAATACTATGTAATTATTGGACCAAATCCTATGGTCGAACTATATGTTAAAGTTTTGAAATTATAATAGTGTTGTCAACAGACAAAAGGTTGAGCTCGAGTAAATACAAACACTCCTCCACCTCCAACCGCACGACCTAAAAGCATGTTGTTATCCAAGTAGGAAAGGTAATATAAGCCTCCAACTGAACGCCTGAAATTCCAACAAATCAATTGTCAAAATGAAGTTTCGACGAATGAGATGAAAAGCCTATACTACTGTGTTTGAACATATCATATCAAATACCTCTGTGGGCTGGTGCTCGTTACGGGAATCTGAGCTTTGAAGGAACGAATAAACTGTAAAATCTACACATACCCAAAGCCATTACATAACATTCATCAATCATCATAACATATTGAGATAGGTTTGGTGAAACAGAGTTGTATTAATGCAAACTAGAAAAAAGAGAGCAATAAATAATAATGCACATCTAAAAGCATCTATATTTAATTCATATATTGTGCATCTGGGTGCACAATGAAAATCATACACTTGCATTTGAAACATATATCCATATTATGCATTTTGAATATTCTTATTTTATAATTAGACAACTTAATTTAATAATAAAAAAGCAACTAAAATTAAAACATGAATGTTCAAACTTCAAAATGCATAACATAAATGTACAGTGTATAACATAAATTCTCTACTTTAAGTATAGGTGCGCACCCCGGGTGCAGGATAAAATTTTCATATCCGTATTCGGATGTATTACCTGTAGGCTTAAATATGTTCGTGGTAACAGAGCTGGAGCTATGACAGCTTGTACCTGCTCACTTATGGCAATGTCTTGAAGAGTAATCTGACATTATATGATGGAGGTTTAGAAGAAACTCGATAAAGAAGATACTGACTTAGAGGAGATAAATGGAAATTAGATACATCAGTTCAGTTGATATATATAAAAGGTTAATAACTTACCTCCTCAAACTGAAGGAAGATATTGCGTTGTGAAACCATAGAAAATTTTGCAGAAACAAGCAGAGTTGCACCTTCATTTTCCTATCAATGGAATTCTAACTTAGTACTCTAATCATAAGTGATGGGTGAAAAATCTTCATAGGCATCATCACAACAGATGGCAGCCTGCTCTCTCAAAATACTACTCCACAATACATATGAAAATACTAGCTGTAGTTCAATTAGAGATTACAATTTACAATCAATATGATCATATAATTCCACACCACTTTAAGTATCACGTGTCAGCCTAATCCATCTTTTCAGTGATAACTCCCTCTTGATTTAGCATTAGTAGTCATGCAGTATTTTCATAGTATCCATGTTACATTTCCAAAAAAAAGAACTAAATTATGATGAACGGTTCTCAAAATATAACCCCAATGAAGGGAATGATGAGGTGAAGATGTGTAAGAGATGACTATCATCCTCCTTCTAGACCTATTCTTTTGGACTAAATTTTTGAAATTTCAGTTCAATCCAGTTCTTGACGAGTCAAGGATTTAGTTTAGTTCAATTCGGATTAATTTAGTGTAAAGGCCCTAGTCCTAGTAAAAAAGGGAGGATGTTCAAGTATGAGTTGACAAACAAAATGATGAATTTTAGACCGAGGGATTGTATGTTTGAGAGTTGATGAGGTGATTCAAGGTACAATTGAAAGAGAGTTGCACATCGATAGAGGCTCAAAGGAGGAGGATGCAACAGGATGTCAGAAACTTCAATTTTGGTTCACTTCGGATGTATTCTAGGCATTGTATAGCGGAGTAAAAAATAATGAAACATACAGATTGAATGAACAAATAAAACTCGTTTAAAATGTAAACAAGAGGGAAGTAAAAGTCACCTCTAGCAGGTTTTGGACGCTCCATTTGATAATATTTCGAATTACACCACCATCAGATTGATTACGGCATTCAAATTTCTGAAAAATCTGGCCCACCTGGCATCACACCAACAGACAAGTTCCACTGAAAAACAAGAATATGTAAGACATAAATGTCAATAGTATGGAAAATCACTTCCACGAGAAGCAAAAAGAAAAACTTTTAGTTACTAAACTTTTGCGAACAAGAAACATTGTATATTTGTATGTGATTAATTGTCAATACCTGAAATATCGGAAGCCTACTAGCTGCTTCAAAAAGGACAACTACATCAGGAGCAGAAGTATACTGAAGCCGCCATGTACCATCCAGCTTTTCTAAATTGATTGGCTCACCAGCATCATATTTCTCAACAGTCACCTGAATATAAACTGATATCATATAACCATTTACTCAATAAACAACTTTTAGGATAAAATGATTGCCAAGCTAATTAATTACTCCCTCCGTCTCTATTTAGTTGCTACATTTGCTTTTGGATCGGTTTTTAATGCAAGAGAATAAAATTCATGGGAACCATTCGTTTATAGAATGACAGGAAAAAAGGTGGGTATTAAACGAGAACATGACAATTTTTTATTTTTTTTTAAAAATTAAGAAGTTAGGCAGGAAGATCGACAAAAATAAGGGTAAAGTTAGAAAAGTTTGTGTAAGGATTACAAGATAAGAAAATGTAGCAAGTAATTTGAGACATTTAGTTAAGGAAAATGTAGCAAGTAATTTGAGACAAAGGGAATACTTGAATACAGGGATAAAAACCATGCAAGACTGCAAAAGGAAACAAGATTCAAAGATATTATTGTTCAACAAAGTTCAGGTAAAGGGAAATGCATACTAGAGCCTCTTCAATGGAAGACCGTTGATCTTGTGTTGTTTTGAGCCCCCTTTCAGTTTCTTGAACAGCTCTCAACAGATCATGCTTTTTATTCTCAACCTCATAAAGCTAAAATACCCAAAAACAAGAACGTAAAGAAAAAGTGAATTAAGAAACATGGTGAAGAGCATGAAGAAGAAATGAAAAGTTAATTACTGAAGGAAAGTAGTAATTTGACCATGGAAGTATTAGTGGCGTTAGCCGAGCAATGCCAGAAGTTCCTGTTAGTGAGGTTTCTTTGAGAACTAGGAATTTTAACAAGATGATTTCTCCCACTATGGATGGTGTGAGCTGGAGTGTGTGTTAAAGGCGCAACGACAAATGCCATACTGCTGCTGCAAAGCAGAATAACATTTTGTTTTAAGCCTATTTGATTGAACATACTAAAACTTCAAAGTGCATACACATTAGCTTAAATAACTTAAAACGGCATCAAATTCGGTAATTTTTGGCCCAATTTAATATAAACAGTAGCAAAATGTGAATCTGTACCAAATATTATACTATCAAATTAGGTAACACTGGTAAAAGAACTACAAGTACAATTGTACAAAAAGAAGCTGATAACTGAATTAGCAAATCTCTCTTCAAACACTATGATAGGATAACTTTTCGCTAGAAAGGAGTAACTTTAACCTAAAACCATAGCGTTTTATACAAAGCTTAACATATTATAGAAAAAGCTATAGATTTATAGTAAAAAAAAGTTACAATTTTTTGAGCTAAAAGTTCATTTTGTATACTGGTTTCTGGAATAGAGCTGGTAATGAAATGTTTCATTGTAAGCTAATCAAGTATCCAACTTTTCATGGATTAGCCAGCTCATAAAATAATTATCCCAAAGATCAACCAATCAATTATTTTAGAATCTAAAAAGGGAAAGGAACTAGATAAGTAGCCCATGCAATTAAATTAAGTTCTATTAATCAGCATAATTAGAACCCTAAATCAGTTTTATCAAAAGCAACTTGCTGTTAATATGATGATTCTTCACTCTTCAGCTAAAATCTCTGATTAACAAAAGGAATTTATTTATTTATTTAAAAAAAAAACTACTTTCCAATTAGTAGCTTCGAAATTGTCAAATAATTACAAGAAAACAGAAATTAGAAATCCCAATTACAACAGCGATAGACTTCAAAAATGTTAAGTACAGAGTATTCAGAGAAAAGGAGGAAGAGGGGGTTAATACATATTGATGAAAATGCGGAATAACCCAAAAAAAGAAGAAAAAAAATAAAAAGGAAAGGAGGATAACCTGGAAATCGAATGGAAATTGAACAATGAACGATGTGAACAAAACTGCAACTGTGGAAAATGAGTGGATGAAGATGGAAGGCTTTGTTTGATTCACAATGAAATTTGTTTACTTTTAACTGAATTTATTGTCTAATTTGACTACTTTTAACTGCATATATATCTTAATTTATAGTGAAAGAAATATGTGACATCTTATTTTATTTATATTAATTAAAGGGTATTTTTTAATATATAATTTTAGTAATATTTTTTGTTACAAAATTAGAGGTGTGGAACACTAAATGTGAACCATACTCTAATGGTAAAAAGATCATCTTACCCTTATTCTCATTAATCACCTTTCCGCTCCTCCACTCCACTCCACTCTCTCACTCCAACACTAGAACCACCAGCACATTGCACAAGCACAACCACTACTACCACCACCACCAGAAGTAATTCAACAACAACGGCAACAATGTCGAGAGAGGCGTCACCAATACCGTGAGATGTGAGTAGAGCTTTTAAAAAAAAAATATAATGCTGGGACATCTAATCTGGACGCCCATACCATGGTTTGGGCATCTGGATGTGACGCCCTAAGTCCCTAACCATGGTAAGGGCGTGTGATTTGGACTTGATTTTCAAATGCTCATATCTTTTTCATTTCTCATTGAAATTAGACGTATAATATATCAAATTGAAGTTCTCGAAACAAGGAATGTTGTCCAAATTTAATCGTTTCAAAATAAATTATGTGTAAAAAGTTATGAGTTTTTTTTAATCATACTACTGATTTATAAGGAGATTTTTTTACGATCCAACAAATGCACCTGTAGGCGCTGTAGTTCGGGGCTAAATTATAAAAAACTCTTTAGTAAATAATTTAAGGATAACAATACTGTACAAAACAAATTACAAATTCGTGTTCATTTCCTTCGTTCAAAAAATTCGTTCCTCTACCTTCGCTTGCCTTGCTCTACTTTTCTGGATCATTTCTCTATGTTAATGTCGTGGATTTTGATTCAATTGCAAATAATATATATATGTGCGATTTGTTCATTATCTGAGAATTAGGGGAGAAATAATCGATTCAATTGCAAATAATTTTGACTCATTGATGCTTGGTAGATAATTTCAGACCGAAGAATCATTTATTTGAGCCAGTTTTCTCCTTTAATGTTTGAGGTAATTGGCTACCCCAATTTTCATTCGTTGTTTTCAGCTAGTGTTTATTTCTTCTGCTTGTATTTCGTAATTTTATGTGATTGTTTAGCTGTTTTGAACTTTGTGCATTTTTCATTGTAAATACAACCCAAATCATTGGTTATGTTTCATTAGTTTCCATCATTTTACTTGTATCGCTTTTCAGTTTGTTGTAATCTTTTGTAGTATCTGTGATGATTTGTGCAGAAACCCTAAATTTAAAAGTTTTGTCTTGATCCATGATGTTGTCATTCAATTGTAGGCATTTAGGGTAGCATTTTAAGGTGCACAAGATTTGCCGAATATCAGATTATCTCAGTCATATTGGGCAATGGAAGATCAGAATGATGCCCCAAACTCAACCTCAATCTCTGATCAATCGCTAGACCTAGCTGTGCAAAAGAAGCGCCAAGCAATGATTGAACGCCTCTCTAATCGCCACCAAGCTCGTTCCCGCTGCAAAGAGTCGGATTCGTCTCCATCCTTTGAGTCAACTGATTCATTCCTCTCTCGCTTTTCTGATCTCAAGCAAACGATTACCGCTGAATTTAATCAAATTGAGCAAGACCCTGAATCTTTTACCAAAGAAGACCTTGATAAAGTCTCTGCTTTAATCAATGACCTTGACAAGCTGCTAGCAGAAAATTCCTACCATTTGCCTTCTTATGAAGTTCGTGCTTCTCTGAAGACTATCACTGACTTGAAAGAGTCGCTTGAGAAGGTTTCAGTTAAACTGGTTCCTAAAAAGAAATTCTCTTTTAAAAGCAAAGCTGTAAAGCAGAAGCAGCCTATTGTTGGCACGGAAAAGGGCATTGTTGTGAAGCCCGAAGTTGTTTCTGATGACAAACCTTTTATGATGTTAGATGGCCCAGGGTTTAAGAATAGAAAAGGAGAGATTCTTGTGGAGAATTTGAAGGGTAAGGACATGGGGGAGTTTACATTGTCGGAGCTTGAGTCTTGTGAAGTGAGGCTTATAGGTCGGTCAAGGGCGATATCTATTCATAAGTTAAGGAATTGCAAAGTTTATGTTGGGCCTGCTCGGGGTTCGGTGCTGATAGATGATGTTGAAGGGTGTGTATTTGTTTTGGCATCACATCAAATAAGGATTCATAATGCTAGGCAATGTGACTTTTACTTGAGGGTGCGTAGTCATCCCATTATTGAGGATAGCGTTGGGGTGAGATTTGCTCCCTATTGTTTGCAATACGATGAGATTGAGGAAGATTTAAAAGAGTCAAGACTTGATGAGGAGACTGGGAATTGGGCAAATGTTGATGATTTCAAGTGGCTACGTGCTGTGCAATCTCCTAACTGGTCCATCCTGCCGGAAAATGAACGGATCAACTCTTTTTATGCATCAATTACTGAATCTACTGATAGCTGATTGCTATGCATTGGTATTGTATACACGTAATTTATGTTTAGTAATACTTGATTTTGGGAGCGTTATTTCAATGTTTTTTGCAACTAAATTATTGTCTTATGCCTGTTGTTTTGGACTTAATTTCTGAGTTCATTAGACAAATTCAGTTTAGCTTAGTTCTTGTCGAGTCTAGGATTTAGCTTAATTCAATTTAGTTCAGCTCATATTAATTCAGTCCAAAAGAACGGGTCCTTAGTCAATAGTCATCATCTCATTAATCTCAAGATTTATTTCACTCTGGTGTATGGGCTTCTCTGCTCTCTCTCTCTCCCTCATTAATTCAATTTGGATAACATGTTTGTGCAGATTTTGACGTGACTTCTTTGTTGGTGTGTATTCATGCGTCATTGTGGCTGTAAGCTGGCTATTGGTTTGGGAATCTCTTCTGGTCAGTGGAAATTTCTCCTCCATTAAATTAGTTAGTGATGTAATTTTTTAGCATTCGCATTCAGCGATTTAGATTTAGCAAACCTTAAAGAAATCAAGAAAGCATGAATGATTCACCTTTATGAATTTGCTACATAAGGATCAACTTATGTTCACGGGCTTGTATTCTTGCCGATTTTCTCCGTTATAGAAATATTGAATGTATGGTGTTGCCTTTTCCTGCCCTGTTTGATTTTAAAGTAATTTACTTTTTCGATCTGTAGATGCTATTAGCAAAAGGGGCTTTTGTAGGCTTCCTTCAGAATGAGGATTGTGCAGAGATTTTCGTGCCATATTATTTTTTTAATGCCCCATATCTCTTTTTCAGCCTGGCCTGCTAGCTTACTTTCACTTGGTACTTGATTTTTCTTGAACAAACAATATATCTATTGAGGGTCATTTTACTTGTGCGAGTTTTTGGTCCTAAGCGGGAAAAAAATTCTGGTAGAACCCAATAGAACAAAGTTGTGCTGACTGCTGAATACAATAGTGGAATTTAGATTGAAGTGAAAGAACGTGGGTAAATATTAGGGGCGAATCAGAATCTAATGTTCAAGAATCAAGAGCACTTTTTAAAGGGCCATTGTAGTTGGGAGAGTTTTTGGTCCTAACTCCTAACAATCTCCTGGTAAAAGTGTAGAACTCTATGGAACAAAGATGTGCAGACTACAATCATGGAACTTAGATTAAAGTCAAAGAATGCATGTAAATAACAAAGTCGAATCAGAATCTAAAGATCAAGAACACTTTTATCATACACAATACATTCACAACAGCAATGTTTGGTGACTTCTGATATATGAATAAAGAAGAAAAAAAATCCTATCTCATAACACACTTCAATCTCCCGTAAAAGCTACTTTTAGAATTTGTACTGCAACTTCTACATAAATGCCATACAACATTATCTTTGTTTACATAACCTGATTTCCAGGACAATGGCCAAAACAACCATTATTGCAAGTATCACTGCGTAGGTGGCATACCAACTTGGGCCCTCCATACCCAAACGAATACCATAAAAGATGTTTGAGATTGCAAAGATAACTAAAATCCTCCCTGCATTGTGATGGTACCAATTCCAGTATTTCCTTGGCTTTGATCCTTTCTTTGGTCTAATCAAGAAGGCCATTACCTGCACAAAGTTTAAATGTTTTTAAACTTTTAATGTCTGGAATTTTCATTTCTATGCTCTTTCTTAAGTTATATTTACATCTTCGATGTAGATTATATATGTAGATGAATCTTACCTGTAGGCAGCCAAGTATGAGAATAAGGATGCCAAGGTTCTTGTGGTGTGTTACTATTGCATTTATAAATCCCTCCACTACAAATCCTAAGATGAAGCCAACTAGTCCAAAGAGGAAGCTGGAGATCTGGATTATAGTGTGTGTATAAAACCATATTGGGTCCCATTGCTTAAAGTATCTAGCAACTATTGCTCCAATTGGCATCAAGATTCCCCATCCTATCATGTTTAGAGCACCATGGGTCCTTCGTATTCCAGTGTATGGGCTGCTTTTTGCTTGACTTGTTCCTGATACATGAATGAAAGAGCTTAAATGATTTTCGGAGATGCTTATTGCTGTTGACTTTTTGCCAATTATCAAAGCGAGTTAAGCTGTGAAGAAATTAATAGATTTCTGATTTTCTGAGTGCCACGTTATAGATTTAAAGTTGGAAGTTGAATGTTAAATCCCTTCATTTCTAATCTTTCAATTAAGCAAACTAGTATTTCAGAAGGAAACAATAGTGTTTCTCTGTATTTCATTTTCCATTCCTGTGTTAATTGGGGGAGAAGTTTTGTACTTTTGTTTGTCTGTTTGATGGAGTCCACAACGAATTAGTTTGAAGATAGATTGGAAGATCTTTGAGGGTGGAGATGGTATGTGGAGAAGGCACCTTCTTTTGCAAGAATGATGCATGTTTTTCTGATTTTTCAAGATCAGTATTTCATAGGTGAAGTTTCCAGGTAATGGGTCTTATGTTAACATGAGATTATGTTTTCAACAGAGAACTGGTTTTGACATTTTCCAAACAAGCTGATGTTTATACTTTGGTTGCGAGAGTATAGAGTTGGTAGGGATAGGGTAATGCATTTCCTAATGAAACAAGGGGTAGCTGGGAGAATTATTGTAAACTCTATGAACGTGGTCTCTACTTAACCATCTTTTTTCCCTCTTTTCTGTCTGTCTGCATTTTTTTTGAAATGATTTTTTAAAATTATTTTATCATTGTTTCTTCGTGTCATTGTCTTATATTTTATCTCATCTAGTCATCTATTTTTCCTCATTGTTCTTAATTAAGCCCCCCACCCACACACACCACATAATGACAATGAACCGTGCCTATTGACAAAGTAAATAAAATAGTTCTGATCACAAAACAAATGGCTAGCATGTTTGAGCTTTTACCTGTAGTATAATCCAATGAGGCACTGAGTTTGTCTCGGTGCAGCCTCAACTTTAATCCATCATTGTCCACTGGTAGAACACCGTAGGGCCCCACAGCATAGATCAGCTCATTTTGAGGCTGTTCTGTGTTGAGCTGGAAAGCAAGGTGTATGTGGTCTGATTGGGAGAAGACTAATGTAGAGTTATCCACCACAGTGAGATCACCTGCATCAGGTGTTACCTTATCAACATCTTGACCTTGCAGGTAGTATTGCTTGATAACGCTTGTCCCATTTTGGTAGATCCATCCCACCATCGCACTGGACCCTACCATCAGCCCATCCTTGGAGAAACCAATCCCGACCCATGAGTTTGTGTTTGCGGCTGAGAGCAGAAAGCTCCACAGTCCTGGCCCTGCTTTTGTATACTAGAGAATCAGGAATAGAAACATGATGAGACCTTGGCCATAAGAAGATAGCATCTTTACAATTGGGTTAAGAATGCAAAGATGAACTTGACCTATGATAATTGGGTTACGGTTTACGAATGCAGATCTATGACCCCGAAACCAATATTATTTCAATCTATGTGACACGAATGGGGGATAAAAGTTCATATGAAACAGTCTTGACCTGAAAACTTACATAGAGACATTCGGTTCGAAATAATGACATTGTTATTTGCATCTATAATTTCCTGTCCTGACATGAACCTGTTTCAGGCCTAGTTATAATAACATGGGTAAGCCAGTGAGGCAGCATATAGACACTTGACAGTTTGATTGTTCTTTACAATTGGGTTACGAATGCAAAGATGAACTTGACCTACGGAAATTAGGTTACGAATGCAAATCTATGACCCAAAACCAATATTATTCCAATCTAAGTGACACAGATGGGGGATAAAAGTTCATATGAAACAGGCTTGACCTGAAAACTGACAGAGAGACATTTGGTTCAAAATATGACATTGTAATTTGACACTTGTTTAACATGCTTAGTTATAATAACAAATTGACACTTTGACAGTTTTATTTTTCTTCTCTAAATGAGCTTCTACATACTTTCTTATTGACAGCTTATGATTTCCTTGCCTTTCTCAGGGTGTTTCTGCCAACTGATGGACAACAGGATGGAAACCTCAGCCTACCCGAAAATACCAGGGTATTGTGTGCTTTTTTATTTTATGTGCGTGTTTTTTCCCTGGGGGAGGGGGGGGGGGGTTGCTGGGGAAACTTACTCGGAGAATGAAGCTGTCAGTGTCCCAGACGGAGTTGCAGAACATGGCCGTGGTGTCAAAGTTTACTATGTCGTTGAAGTTGATATTGCTGTCGCAGGGTTCTGCATTCTGTGATAGCACCTGCAAACATGGATTTAGGAGGAAGACTATGGCAAAGAAGATGGAAGCTATCTCTTTCATATTTCTCTCTCTCTGTATCTTTTTCTCTATAATATCTCTTCCTTTGTTATTTTAGAGGATGCCCTGTCATGTGGTTCATGTAATTTGGGTTACTTTGAATGAAGGCAATGTGGTAGGTAACCATCTCCACTACTCAGGTCAGGATTTGTAAGCAGTTGACCATGTTTGTTGTTGCCCAGTTTGTGGCTTTGATGTCTGTTTTATTTTATTTTATTTATTTATATAAATTATTCCAAGTATGCTGAAATGATGGCATAGTGGTTTGTTTTATAATATTTACTCCCAATCTTTAATAACATTTCCTAATTCCCTGTCATTATCAGTTGATCTGTATATTACGTAACCCATAATCTTGGTTACGTGCAACTCGATTTGCCCCTTTTCGTTCTGCTGATAAGTTTATACCGACTTTATCCATAATCGTGCGGCATGATCACTGTTTTATTCAATTTTCACATCAAACTAAACCTATGTTACTATTATACTGTAGCTTGTCACTTGCCAAATTGTCTAACGATTTGGTAACTGAACTAAATTGTAAATGAGTCCAAAAGAATAGGCTCTAATTTTGTCAAATTCTTATATACATCAAGTTTATACTAAGTTTGTTCTTTTCACAGGTTTATAATTATAATTCAGTCCAATCCATTCTAAAGTCATTTGAAATCTCATTTGATTTATCTCGGTGTGTACTTTTTGAATATATATATATATTTTTTGTTATAGATAACTCAAAATAAGTAATATTTGAAGTTACCTCAGTTATCTTTTGGGGTAATTTCAAATTGATATACACAACAAAAAATTCAATATTTATACCTAGAACTTTTACTTGTAATTAATCTAATTGACTGATAACACAGATATTACTTGATATTTGATAATGCCGGAAGATTCTAAATCATTTTAGTATTGGCAGAACTGCAGAAGGATGTCGGATGACACCATCAGAGGAAAAGTCAAATTGCCAATGTGCTGTCATAAAAATTTATAAAAACTGGCACATGTTTTGTCCACCCTTGGCTCGTTTCACAATTACAGATTACACCAAGTCATGTATCACCCTATAAATTTTGTTCCAAAAAAATATTCCGTTTAACAAGAACAGAACTCAGATGAATGTAACAACACATTCTTCTTGTAAAATAAAATAAAATAAAATAAGCAGGTTACATAGAACCCTACTCAAATTACAACCTCAAATGTATCACAATGCTGACACTGAATATACAATGCTGTTAAATTAAATACAGTTTTGATACAGAACTCGGTTTTTGATCTACAGCCTCGATCAAGATGTTCTTCATGAGCTTCGGCAAGTCGATCCCTCAACAAGCTCAAATTAACCTATACGGCAGAACCATAGAAGGGATGGTAAATAGATAATTAGATGAGGGTTTTCAGCATTGACTAAATGGCAAATATGCACTTATAAGAGAATACTATGATACTAACCAAGATACTACTTAATCCAAGCCCCCCAAAAATATAATATTAGACTACTATAATATCAGAAATTAGAATAGGGTAATGTATAAACAGTCCCTAGGTTTATCACAGTGTTATATAGTTTCCTAAAGTGCCCGCGAATTGTGATCAGAAAAAAGATAATTATGGTTAGTTTTGGGCTATTTTTGGCCCATATTGGGCGAACAACGAATTATAGAAGCAAACTAAAAGGCAAATTATGTAACACTGGATTACCAGCATTAATACCCACTAACTTTGGCATGGCTAGGTCTCGACTCTCAACACCCAAGGATGCTTTTATGAGAAAAGCAGGTCACACATCCATCAACCTGAGTTGTTTGACGCTGTACGTCAATAATTCAGTATGGCTTTAAAATTGTGAACTGCTAACACAAACAAAGTGTAAAAGATCTAAATGCAACACTGTGTTTTGGTTCTAAGCTTATGTATTTTCACCTCATAAGGCCTGATTTTAACAAGGTAATATGTGATTTGAATCTTTATGGTCCCTATCATGTTAGCTCGTCTTAGACTTGTCTCGATGCGTAGTTTAAGTTTTCAAATTTCCATAATTTTTGCTATCACGCAATTAAAGATATTTAATATTAAATACACGGAAAAAGGCTGGGGTCTGATGATGTCTGGATTTTTTTCCTAGTCTATTGTGATTGGTATGATTCAATGAGTACTGAAAATAAGGGGAAAAGATCAAGAGAACATTGCCTATAGTTGGCAACTTTTGATAAAGACATCGCAAAGGAAAACTATCTCATTTTTGCAATACCTGATCTCCTCTGTCAAGTTTTAAAGGGCAAAGATTGCAATATATATAATGGTGATTCTCTTGTAACTGCCCTTTCTTGCAGACTGGGCACCAGGTTCGCTCCATCCATGCCTACAAACCAAAGGATTATAAGGCAATAATAAGAATGAACAGCAGAAACAAAAGATCATAAACAAAAGGCAATCATAAATTTTAATACTGTATCTTACTTGGATTAACGAAATACTTTCTTTAATAAATCAATGTAAACACATGCCACTCTTGATTCCAAGTTTCTTTGTGTATTTTTTTATCCTTTGTTACACCGGAGAGGAGGGGGTTATTATGCTAATATTAATTAGCAGCTAAACTAAGGGAGACTGGAGATCCCTTTTTCTGCAACATGTGGCAGAGAAAAGGGGATGATGTACTAGAACTCCAGCAAATTGAGGAGACTATGCTATTTATGCCTTTTGCCTTCACAAGAGACTCTTATACGGTCTTCAAATCACAACACTAGCAGTATACGAGTTCTTTTTGAAATGACATCAGAGAATTAGACTACTGAGCATATTGATGACTGATGAGCCATAATCTGATAATATCCAGACAATAGGGGAGTTCCGATTAGTTTGCCACTTTGCCTTACAAGGATATGGTATATTACATATACAGAAACAGCTTTCCACCAAGATGGACTCAATGCCAGCTACAAGGGAAAAGCACTATCAGTTCTCGATTATCAGGTTATAAACTCTCTCTCTAGGTATCACCTACCTAATCCAAGAGTTAGGAAAAAGGCACAAAAAATAATAATAATAAAGTCGCTGATGCTTCTGACTATGAGTAAGTTGGCACTTGGCAACAAGTCAACAACAATATGACAGATTGACAGTATTGCCAGGGTATGACAATAAATCGTTAAAATTACACACACAAAAAATAAAATTATATGGATAATAACTCTTCGCCTTGTTTGGTAAGCAGCCATATATGGTTGTAATAGGAACGAATGTATGTATAAATTTGTGAGAAAACTTAAGGCTCGTTCCATTGAAATGCTAATTCCCCAAAAGTATCTATTTCTCTTCATATATTTTCATTTCTACCCAGTAACACTCCCCAAGTGGTAAATTTTAATGGATAATAACGAAAATAAAATAAACATAAGGTTAGGGATAGACATGCATTACCATGGAGATGACAATGTTGATTTGATGGCAAAATCATACTTAAAATTCATTTCTACTACCACCATTTATTAACGGCTATCAAAAGAGCTCTGAGTTTATTATCTAAATTGAATTGATTGCATGAGCTAATTCAATATACAATATAGAAGATAATTCCACTAAAACTGCCACCAGCATGTTCAATCCACTCTACTAATCAATGACATACCTTCTCATCATTCAATTGCATGTACTCATCAAGTGCTAAAGCCAAGTACTTGTCCTCTTCATCCTCCAAAAAAATGGATCTCTCAGCTTCTGAAAGACTAGGACCAAAGTCAGGAACAGAACATATTTCAAATCAAGTCAAAACCAGTTTCTACTTTCTACATCAATCTTCTTCTTATTCTTTGTTTTTGTTTGGGGGGGGGGGGTGAGGTAAGCACATTCCCCTGATGTCACATGTTTGAAAATTCTAAAGATTGACTCCTTTTCCTTTCGTGAGGGTACCTTTTTGACTCGACTCCAATCTCATATCCTCATAGAAAATTCTTTGCATTTCTAGCAATATCTCTTCACATTCAGCTTCATCGGTTGTATCTGTATGGAGACCATCATATTCCCATAAAATATCATCTTCTCCTGATAAAGAGCTTGAAACGTTTGAAGCACCGGATGGCTTGTTCATCTTTCTCAACTCATCAGAAACTATATCCTTGAAAGCAGACTTGATGAATTCCTGAGAAAAGCTCATGGGGCAACATGAGTCAAGGCATCATCTTAAGCCATCACTTCCAAGTTTAAAAACTATCTGGCATATTTGAAAAACTTTGGTAGTGGAAATAAATGAGACAGTGCATGTGTACGTAGTACCTGAAAAGTAAAAAGTAAACAAAAGCACATGTACAAGGGTTGAAATCATATACTTTATTTCTCCTCGAATATTGATCTGATAGTTAGGGACAGGCGGATAGCATATCAAGCATCAAAATACGAAATTTTTACACAGTGCAGTGTTTTGAAATTTACTAATATGCTCCAGAATTCAAAAAAAAAAAGAGCTAAGGTACATAATTAGAAATTTTGTCAATTTTTATTCTATTTCTTTTTGAATTGAGCTTCCAATTAATAGTTTGAGAATTAAAAAACTTCCTAATGCACAACATAGATTACTCAAAATAGTGTTCCAAGTTTCCTCCAACCATACTACATCTCCTCCAAGACCCAACAGATAAGCATCTATGTTAAATTTCAAGATATAGATATCTGAAAATAAATCAGGAGACGGACAATTACCAAATAAAAAATCAGAAGATGGGCTAAGTTCAACATTTCACAGCTGACAAGTAACTCATCAATCAATAGCATGAAGAAACACTAAGACTTGTTTTTATGGTTCAACATATTCTACTACTCTTGTGTGCTTCAAGATGGCAATATAAAAGGTTCTATTGCAGCCCAAAAAAATCCCTGTCTCATGATCATAAATCAGAACATTACATTTAAGCCTCACCCTGCAAAGAAGCATCATATGAAAAAAATCCACCATATCATAAAAACTAGAGCAAGACAAATAACTCTATTTATATAAATGCATCCAGCAACAGTGAAATATCAGTTGGAAACACCGCCTAGCAATTAACTACTTTTATCTTTGGCAGCTTTGAGAACCCTCCATCACTCCATGTACCGATGTTGATAAAGAAATGCTAGAGTCGCAGATTCACCGCTCTGAAGCTCTTAGAGTCTCATGGATACCAACTAACCAGCAATCCAGCAATTATTCACTAGCAATTAAAATGAAGTTCATGATAGAAAGCTTTCACACCACACTCGCATGCACCCAATAAGAGGTGAAAGAAAAAAAGCACATCTATTTTCATCCATAAGCATGTCAGTAGCTTATTCTTGACTCTAGTCAACACCCACACTACCCACTGAACTCCACCACCACCACCACCACCACCCCCCCCGGGGTAAGGTCTCTCACACTCTCTTCTTCACCTTATCTTCCATTCCACTGTTCTAGCATCCTTAGCTCTTTCTCTCATTTTTCTTTGCAATGAAACGCTCCTTGCCTCCCTCTACTCAGTGGCGGATGCACGTAGAGGAAAGTGGGGTCACATGACCCCACTTGGCAATTAAAAACAATTTGTTTAGCTACTTATGATTAAATAAAATTGGTTAAAAATTGTTTTATACAGTAAAAATGATCCTGTTTGACAGTGAAAAGTGACCCCTTAATCTCTTTTACACTTTTATTTCTTCTTTATGAATGTAAAAAAAAAAAAAAAAAACTATGTCTAGTTTAATAAAATAAGGTATAATCATTTAACAAAATAAGATTTGACCCTTTAATAAAAGTGACCCCATTGTGTAATATTTCTGGATCCGCCACTGCCTCTACTCCCACTATTTGTTAAGCACCTTGTCTTTATGAGGTGTACACCTAAAGCTAAGACCTTACACTTCCTGCCTAATAATCCACAGTTCCACACTATACACCAAACAGTGTGAAATATAACTTTCATCCTGTATGTTACTCAATATTCACATTCATAAGCACCTCAAAACTATAAGTGACTCATACAAAAACCTCTCTAAGGGGTGTTTGGTATGAGATT
Organism: Salicornia ramosissima; assembly: GCA_951394345.1. Lineage (NCBI taxonomy): Eukaryota > Viridiplantae > Streptophyta > Magnoliopsida > Caryophyllales > Amaranthaceae > Salicornia > Salicornia ramosissima. The sequence goes on from OX596237.1 coordinate 3,414,493, forward strand.
AGTAAAGGTAATGGAATTGAAACAAATAAGGGATGTATTACACTTACTAGTTGTTTGATATCACTAAGGAAATGTGTATGGTTACAACCATTCAGAAACGGTAATTGTTTCCTCTAGATTTAGAAGTTTAACAAGGTAAGAGGATTTGTTCCCCTAACAAATTTGTTTCTGTTTCCCACAACCCATAACAAACAAATGATAATGGTATTGTTTTGTGATTACGTTTCCTACGTTAATTTTTGGGAATACCAAACAGCCCCTAAATAGGAAAGGGAACCACAATTCTTTAGTATCATGATTTACACTGACCCCAAAGTACTACCTAATTAGTATGGACAACTAATAACACACAACACCATTCCATGTTAGCCCAATTAAAATAAAATTAAAAAAAGCTACATATATGGAACAATAAAATAAGTAAATGGCAAACCTCTAATATGCCCTTTCGTAGGCTAGAGCATCAATTCCTTAAATATATAAAAGGCAGTACCAAAAAAAATTAAGCAATTTGAAAGAGAAGTGCAGCATTTCTAAGTTGCAATACCAAACCTTTTGGGCGGAGGACTGATGAACAGGTGATCTGTAATTCCATAGAAGCCTGGTTCTGTCTTCTTTCACCCTTCTGTAACAGCTCTCCTTCAACTATTATTCCTCCAAACAGAAAAAAATACAATTATAAAATAATATATGAAGCAAAAATTCAAAAAATAAAAGCGAAAAGATTGAAGAGCACGTATTAAATAAACAAATTAACAAAACCCAGAAAAAAAAGGGATTTCATTATTCACCTTCTCTTTCCAGGATATATGATTAAGGGTTTTGAGGGGAATTCTTTCTTGCTTTGATGGCTTCTTTTTTACCTCCATTTTCAATAAAGATTCAAAATCTAAGATTGAAAAAACGTAGAAATTCCTATATTTATTTGATTATGGAAGATTTTCTGGTTTTACAAGAAAAAAAACAGCTTCAAATTGGAAAATTCATGTAAATTGGCGCCCTAAGAAGAAGATGATTGTTGTGGCTTGAAGAAGGCGATTCAGCGCGGTAGTAATGTGCGTCTGTGCCTGTGCCTGTGCCTGTGCCTGTGCCTCATTTAATCAAAACGCAACGTTTTGTTTATTTATTGTTTATTGGAGTATTTATTTATTTATTGAAGAAGGTGTTTATTGGAGTATTATCCTCACTCCCTAATTTGTTTTCTTTGTAAAATTTGTAGAAACAAATTGTCTTTCTTTCCCCTTAATTATTTTCATTACACCTCTAAATTAAACAACATCTATTGTTACATTTTCCTCTCTTAACAAAATAATTTATCATTCAATTATGATTGTCAGACCAAACACCACCTTAAAATATTGAGGAAAAAAATGGAAGATTAACTCTAAATGACTAAATAAATATGAAATTTTGGGAATTACTTTTATTTATGACTCGTTTGGTTGTTGGTAATAAATTATGGTAATGACGATGGATTTTAAGTGTAATTTGTTAACGAAAAACTTCATAATCCCCATGCAATACATATTTTTCATTCCCAAACTTGAAATTATTCTTATTTACCATTACCATCCATTACCATGGGGGATGGTGGTATTAGATGGGAATGAATATTTGTGAAAAAAATAGATAAATTTAAACAAGCACCACGATGGGAATGAATTTTGATTTTCCTTCAAAATTTAGTTATAAATTCATTCCAATTAACACCATTTATAACCAGCTACCAAACGGGCCGTTGGGGTTTTTTTTTTTTACAATTTAAAGTTACTTCATTCTACTATTAAGTATTTAAATTACATCCGAATCTCAATTTTCTAATTTATTTTAACCTTGAACACAATAAACAATGATGTTACACTGTCTGGTTTGTTTGAATTAGTTAAAAAATAACTTTTAGTTGTAATTAAATTGCAAAAACAAACAATTTAAGTGGTTGTAAGTTGCAAAATAATTTATTTATTTGACTATAAGTGATTTGTTTTCCATATTAAGTGCAAGAAGAGAGAAACTTTAACCACAATAATAATAATAAAATACACTGTAATTTTTTTAATAAAGCATATTGAAATATATTGTTGTATAAACATACTTTAAGTCTTAGCTTGTTGGTTAAATCTTGTGAACATCAAACTTGACATCTTGGATTTGACTCTCACCGCACACATTTACGAAGACTCTATAAACATGTGTATTGAAAACTATGTATAAATTGATACTGATAAGAGAAGGGAGATTTGGATTAATTAATATCATAAAACAATCTCATGATTTGGATTATAGTGTAATAAACTATAGTTGGAATTATTCGTTTGAATTTTTCCATAAAATAAAAATTTAGAGACTAATTTCAATACGAATGACACATATCTAAGCTACTAAGGTAAATATAACACTACTTGGCTACTTCAACTATAAACTAAATAATTGACAAAATTGACACCACCGATTCATATTATTTATCATCTGCCCATATCAGTCCCAACAATTGATTATCCCGGAGTAGGCCCGACTATTACACAAACTATCCAAAAACAGTCCGACTTACATACCTGTTAACCTATTGTAGCCAATAATCCCCACTAAAAGTCATGTGCTAGTCACGTGTTGTGGATTAATTGTTTTCTAAAAATGATTTGATTATCAATTAATTATTTTCTAAAAATAATTTGATTAGCAATTAACCCCCAATAAAAGTCATGTGCTAGTTACGTTTTGTGGATTACCGGCTACAATAGGTTAACAGGTAAGCCGAGCTGTTTTTGGAAAATTTACGTAATAATTGGGCCTACTATGGAATAATCAATTGTTCAGCCTAATATGGGCAGATGACAAATAGTATGGCCTGATGGTGTTAATTTTTCCTAAATAATTTTTCAATTTTCTATATCAAAACTAAATAGAGGTATTTTTATTTTACATTATAAAAGTCATTTGATATCTTTTTTAAACGGTAAGTTAAATAGAGTTAGTCCTATCTTAGAATATTATGTATAATGCCCTGGTGAGAATTGAACCCAAGCAAACTGTTGACATGTGAAGTGAAGAACCACAAATCTAACACATAAAGTTGTATATCGGATTGTCTTTATTATAGAATAATAACCTTTCATATTTACCAAATGTTAACAAAGGGATTTATACAAGAAGAGAAACCATGATTTTGGATTAGACTGAACTATAGTACATTGAAGCAAAGCAAATTATTGTTCCCACACAGGAATGATTCCTTGGGCTGCCAAACGCTTCTCAACCCAAAACACAACATGTTTTGAAGTGATTTTCTTCTCATCAATAAGAAATGGTTCCACCGTACTCACTTCCGAGCCATAAGAAGCAAGTGCAAATCCCTTCGCACCTGTTCCAAGAATATTAAATCTCTATAATTTTTACTAATATTTAAATAATATTAACGGTCAAAGATGTGTTTTGTTTTTACACATTTAACCGAACATGGAAAAAAACGGAGGGAGTACCTACTGTGCATGAAAAAGAAAGTCCGGTAATGGAAATGTAGAAACAAGGAAACACAAAAATTAAACCATTAAGACTTTTTTATTACGCAAGAAAATCACCGGTTCATTGACTAGTACAGGGCTACTAGCCCAAAGGGCAAGGGGGAAATATCCCAGCATAATGCTGGGAGTAAGGATCGAACTCATGGCGTTGGTCACGGGACGTGAGGGGCTTACCACCCATACCCCAACTCCTTCATTAAGGCTCTATTTGTTTTAATGGAAAACACAATTAGAAATTAAGTTTCCATTGTTTTCATGAAAAAAAAAACACGGGAAAAAAGAGATTGGGAAGAGAAATGATGGGTGGGAGGAGAAAAGGTGGAAAGTAAGAAAATATGGTGAAAATGTGGCATATCCCCATTGGCCATTGGGGAGAAGAAAATTTTTTTCCCCCTTGACCATTTTCCACCTATGAGAAAATTATTTGATTTTTTCCCCTTCTATTCAAAACAAATAAAGCAAAATGAGAAAATGATTTTCTAGGAAAACATGTTCTTTCAAAACAAACCGAATCTAAGAAAAAAAATAAGATGACAATATGAACTCAAAGGAAGCTGAACAGATGAAACTACCTGTAAGAACTCCATCAGGGAAAAAGGCCCAAAATGAGTATGCTTGGCTCTCTTGCACAAATGAACCTTCCAACTGATCATTGTAGGGGAAAAACAAACACACACACAAAAAAGTGCAAATTAGCATATGATCCTTTTATAAGAAGTATGCAAGTTTGCAATTATATATGCATAAGATGCAGAAGAGTAACTGTATTATCCTTGTAGGACAACTCGAGATCTGTTATATCTTCTTGAGCTTCAAGACTTGATCTCAAAGCAGGGATAATATCTTCCTCCATCATCTGAAGCAATGGCTTAGCAGGAGCTTTTGCTGCAGGTTTTGGCTTTGCTGCTTCTGGTTTCTTTTCTGCCTTTTCTTCCTTTGCCTCAGCAGAAACTACAGTGAACAATAATAAATGCATGGGGAAAAAAAGGACATTTAGGCCATGTTCTTTTGGACTTAATTCATGACAAATTAAGTTCAGTTCAGTTCCTGCTGAGTCTAGAATTCTAGATTCAGCTTAATTCGTTCAGTTCAGATTAATACAGTCCAAAAGAACAACGCTTTATTCCTGTCAATTGAAAAAAAAGAAGAAATCTGGCTGTTTTCAGTGAAATATAGGAAGATGGAAATGATTACCAGTAGGAGTTGATGATTCTTGAACAGCTGAGCAGGCAATGTGTTTACGTGGAGAAGCTGATTTGAGAATCACTAGCTACACCAGCTGGTAATATGTCAGTGACATTCATATTTAAGATAATTGATTCAGTCTCTAAAAGCCATTTAAACTTCAAAAGTTAAATTCAAACGCTGCAGTTAGGGAACTTAATTTCAAAAAACTTTCACTAAGATTATCTTCTGTTGAGTCTAGTATTTAGTTTAATTCAGTTTAGTTCAGTTCAGTTCAGCTCAGATCTACTCCTGCTGAGTCTAGTATTTAGTTTAATTTAGTTCAACTGCTCTTAAGTCTAGGATTTGGACTTGAAATGAAGTGTCCAAATGCTAGGTACTTAAGGTGGCCTAAAAGTCTCTATTCTTTTGGCATTATTTTCAGTGCAATTCATTTCAATTTAGTTCAGTCCGACAGTCCAAAAGAACATGATCTTGGATGATAATGTGAATAGTTTATATGTGATCACCTTTAACATCAAGTCTTTGGACTTACTTTCATTTCAATTCAATTCATTAAACTAACATAATACTGTAGAAAAACTGAGAATCTGAGAAGGGACTTTTACCCGGGTAGCATCCATTGAAGGAGCTAAAGCACAGCCACTAGAAACCCAGTTGCATCCATTGAAATCCAAAGAAGTGGCTTTGAACAAAGACATCCTGCAATCTCATCATTGTATAAAAGTTGTAAAACATCATACTACAGAGTAAATGGAATGGAATAATAATAGTGAAGCACAAATAAAGGCAAATTCATTAAGATAACAGAACCTCGAAACTCCTACAGGTGCTAATGCCATCTGCACTTTCTGTTTTACTTTTCTCCCTTCCTGTTCTTAAGTGCAGCAGCCAACACTTCTGAATTGTCAATCTTAGTAGTTACACATAATTTTTCAGTTTATGAAATAAAATAATTATACTGAATTAAATTTTTGACCGCCAAATGGAAGAGAAAGAAGGATGAGTTTTTTTCTGTAGTGAATAATGAATGAATGGAGGGGCATAGCCCAAGTGAGTAATATCCATAGAAGCTTAAGAAATACATGCCACTGAAATTCAATTCTAATCTTGACTAACAGACAAAGTGAATATTTGTCTGTTTTAGTTCCTCCTTTTGAGGCTAGAATTAGACCCCACAAATAAGTCCTAACCTGTGGAGAACAAATCCTGTTGTCTGTTTCAAAATGCTTCCCCACGGCCCACGGGCATAATAATGTATGAATAAACACATTTACAAAATTTTTTAAAAATGATACAAGACTTGCAACTACCCGGCGGAGCTCATTACGGCCTCAAACTCAAAGTAGCACATATTACAGATTTGTGCCCCAATGAGGCAAAAATATACACATTGAAATATTGATTATGTCATCGGCAAACTCGCAAAAGCCGAGAGTGCAGCAAAGGCACACATTTCAATCATCTTTTCTTTCTTGATTTTGTTTGCTCAGTGACTTGAGCTATGCTATCCTTACTTTTTTCTTTGAATCTCTGAACCATGGTGTAAACCTGCAGTCAAGAAAAGAAAAGAATCATGCATAACTTATGCCTAAGATTGGTATGAAAAAAGGCTATTATGAAACGCTATTCGTCACCCTAGTTTTATTTACTATGACCAAATTTTAAAGAGAAATGACATCATTACCCTTAACTTTAAAAAAAATGACCCACAACTACTTCGACCGCTCCAACATGACCACATCAACTACAATGCTCGAACACAATGACCACCATCACCACGGATGGCGGAGACCATGGCTGTCCCACAAATTTTTTTCACAACAGGTTGTCTAATTTCAAACGCCCCACTGAAAATAATACCAAAAAAAATTGTGGGACCGCCATGGTCTCCCCCATACGTGATGGTGGTGGACCGGTTGTGTTCGGGCATTGTGGTTTTGGTGGTGATTATCAGGGTTGTTGTGGACTGGTAACCATAACCCAAAATATACCCCTGAGATAGGTTATACAGAAGGGGCACAATCAGATTCAAGGCACAAAACTAACACATCGTTTTTTTAAGTTAAGGGCAATGTAGGAATTTCAGGTGAAAAGTTGGGAGATAATTAGTAATCCTAAGGTGATGTTTAACAATGGGAGTTATTTTAACACTACCTTCCTGACACCTGATGTCAGACCCATGCTTGAAAGATCCTTGTGGTCAACACATTTCCAGACCAAACTTCCTTCATCTGGTGCACTTTCCAAAAGATCGATCCCACCTTCACACCAAGAGAAAGTTGCCAAACACATCAAGTTATATACTTTCTCAATGATGATTTCACAGCCAAAAACAATGAAGTGATAGGAGGATAGTACAGAGCACAAAGAATAAATAACTAGTACCTTTAAGATGTATGATCAAGTACTCAACATACATTTTAAGGCGTATGTGAGAAAAGACGTGGACATACTCTCCAACTTCCTCTCTTAAGATCACTTTAAAGGTTTTCTTTGCATCAAGATTGAATGATACTTTCAAGAAATTATCAATTGCTTTCCTTCTAACTGCAACATCAGCCTCCTGTCCGAGTAATACAGATGGGAATTCCCAAAGGCCAGCAAGCAAGCCTTCATTAGGCCTTTTTACAAGAAGGTATCGCTTTGTTTCCTGTGCATTTTCTAGCAGATTTTGGGATTCTGATAACTCCACAACACATACAGCAGAAAACTCGTTTCTCTGCTTAGCCTTTACTACTTTCTGAGGATAATCAGTAACTAAGCCACCCTGCTGAGATAGTGATAATGCATGACATTGATCAGAAACGGGACACTCAGAACAGCTTGGACTTGTTACAGTGCATAGAGTTGCCCCGAGCTCCATTAGTGCCTGGTTGAATTCTCCAGGTCTACAAGGATCCACTAATTGGCCTGCTAAACTCCTGACAAAGGACAGTATCAGCAGTTAGTGCAGTAGCCGATAAGATCATAAAGATTTTTAGCAAAACTTTACATAGTAGATTTGTATCTTAGCCATTCATTAACAAATTCAAGGGCTAAGATTGGTGTAAGGTAGAAAATGAGGGGTGGATTCTAAAGGGGGAAAATATGGGGAAATGTTGAAGAGAATAATATATGAGGCATTAATATTTTAATCAATGGTTGATATATAAGAAACTCTATTCTGTAGAGTTATTTTACAACGCTACAGGATCCTAACACAGATCATAGATAAACAAGAAACCTTGCTTTTTTTCCCTTCCACTAAACATATTCTAATAGGTTAATACCCATTTCTTACACTAACTTCAATATCAACATTGCCCAAACCATCCAATCCCCATAAATTCATAAAAGGCTATTGCTATGGCAGGATAGGGAGTTACATATGTACATGTACAGAAGCTTTTTACTACAATAAGAAAAAGGATGTTTTAACTGAGTTTTGATACAAGGCACCTGCTGCCTACTTTACAGTGAGAAGTGCATTCACTTTAACAACCTCAATATTTCGGTCCATTATGATTATTTATAAAAATTGAAGTAAAATAAAATAAGGCATTGTTTGGTTGCCATATATTTTCCACAGGAATTCAAAACTCCCACGAAATACTTTTTGGGTTTGTTCTTTGGTTGTCTCAAATTTGGCAAAATGGAGGAAATTTAATTTCCTACACAATATTACAAATCCGCAATTCACTTACCCAACCCCTCATTATTGATCATTGACAGGAAGTAAAACCTCCCAAATAATAACAAAAAAATCTTTAGCCATTTCGTAGGAATTTCACAAGGTAACTTAGTTCACATGAATTATGAATTCCTATAGGCTATAGGAAATAGTCAAATAGATTCCCACTGCAAACAAACATTAGCTAAATATGGTGAATTGTCAGATTCAGTTGAAAACTGGCAATTGTGGAATTTCAATAACCCAGAGGCATTAAGCTACATGAAAGAAGAGAAACAATTCAATTCCACAACCCACAGGAATATAAGTTGAATCAACAAAGCAATATTACTTGCACAATCATGATGAAGATGAACAACTGAACAGTGATGACTGATGAAAATAGTTGCAGAAACGTAAAATATAGCGTTTCAGAAACTAGACCAGGAGGGGGGGAAAAGAAACAATGGGCAATAGTAATCAATTAAGTGAGATACATCCTCACCAAAATTTCTTGACAGTAATCCTGTCCTTTGGATTAGCAGATATAGCCTTCAGTCTAGCAAGCACTCTAACCACATTGCCATCTACTACAGGCACAACCTGAGAAAGCAAGCTCGGATAGTAAAATATATAAACTAGATTTATAAGAAAGCATAAACAAAATTATTTGAGGGTTACTAACCTCATTGAATGCAATGGAGGCAATTGCACCAGCTGTATAATCTCCAATTCCAGGGATCTTCCTCAGAGAAGAGACTGTTCTGGGAAAACTGCCCCCGTCTTCACTAATCGTTTTTGACCCCTGTGAGCAATAAGAAAATTTCAGCCCCCAAAAATGGACACCCTCCATCCTCAACCCCTCTCTCATCCACTCTCCTTGTTTAACAGGTGAAAGCATTTCCCAAGGACACAAAACTGAAAATTTACAAGAATAACAAAGCAACTAGGAGCAAAATTTAAAGAAAAAATAATTAGGTAACCTTTAACAGTATATTGAAAGGAAAGATTACCTCTAACAAATACCTTGCACGTCTGTAATATCCCAAGCCTGCCCACATTTCATTCACCTCCTGCCAAGAAATGCTCCAATGTTACTACATCAATGAGGTCAAATAAACACCACCCTTGTGTAAACTTATCAGCAAATTGTACCATGTATGAATTGTACCAAAAGTCAAACAAATTCAAGCTATTTCACTCATGACAAATATGTTTTCAGCCAAATTCTGATGCATCCACAAATTAATTTGCAGCTTGAGATTCAAGCATAGATGTCAGGCAATATAGTAGATAAATCATAGTTTAGACATTTACAAGTCCAACTAAACAACTATTTCTACTAGCATATAGCAAAGAATCACAGATTACATTCAAACTACTTTCACTAACCAATGAATAAAATCAAGCTAAAAAGATTGATGTTACATAAAGACAGCAGACAACAAGATGTACATTCAATCCCCAGTTTGTTACAGCATGCAAGACCTCATTAGTAGATAATATCACCACCATAAAACTCCATTTTTCCTAAAGAGGCTTATAATTTCCTCACTGCCCAATATCCAAAACACATTAAATTGCTGATTTTTCGAGGCCAAAATCTTGTCACGTTCTACCTAAGCTCGTATTTTTTTTTTTAATTGTAAATTGGTAAGGAATCCACCAGCTCGCTTTTACTGGGTTATTAACCCTGAACAATTGATCAACCTTTGCACTTGATGGGAAGGTAAAGGGGGATATCAGGGTTATGAGGAATCAAACCCTCACCACTTGGGTGAAAGGTGGATAGCTCAACCACCAAGCTATCACTTGCTCCTCTCTCCCTAAGCTCTTATAATAGAATGCAACATGAAATTACTATTTTTTAAAAAAAAATTAACAAAAAAGCAATATAAAATGTTAGGAAATTCAATCATAGCACTACTTTGAAAAAGATGACAATTTTTTCCACACAGTTTAGTTTCAGAACAAATGGAGTATTAAACATACCATCTAAAACGGAATTACGGAAAAAATGAACCCCCAAAAGAGAGAAAGAGGAGATAAAAGAAGAACCTCAAGAGAAGCAAGAGAAAGATGATGAAGGGAAGGCCATTTCTGCATCCAACGGTTATAATAATCAATAACAGTAACAACTCTAGTTTGTTGAAGCATCACTTCTGAAACCCAAACTCCATAAGCCTTTCTATCGACATCATCATCATTCAATCTCCTCCATGGCAAATCCCTTTTATTCTTATCATACCATTCTAACAAAGAATCCCTAATTTCTGCAATGTCATTCTCATTGAACTTCAATAAATCCTCTATATCTTCAACTTCAACTTCATTGTTTGAAGGGTTGTTAGGCTTTGCAACTCGTTTTCTCTTGATGGGGGTGACTTCAGAGGGTTTTGTTGACGATTTGATGCCATTTTTAAGCCTTCTTGTTGTGGGATTTTTGGACATGGAAATGGGTAATGAAGGAACGAAGAACAGAGAAGAGGAGAGAAGTTTTAGGGGAGTAATTTTTGAAGGTTTAAAGAGTTTCTATTGAATTCAATTCATTTCCCGCTTTGAAATGGAAGTGAATTGAGGGGGAAACAGTAAATCAAATTGATTTTTTTAGCAAATATATCAAATGACATTTTTGTAATCTTGTTGAAAATAAATTATCAAAACACCCCTATAAAGTTGGTGCTCGGATCCCTGCCCTTAAAGTTTGTCAAAATTACTTGAAAATGTCATTTGAGATACAAAGTTTGTATCTCAAATTAATTTACTGAGAATCCCTCGTGAAGTGAGCTACTAGAAGTAGCCATTAGACCTAGTTGGGTAATTTGGGTGTGGGCTCGCAGGTTCACGGCAGCAAAACGGGGCAAACATTAGACCCACGTCGAATTGTTATCAGACCCAAAATTGAGGGTTGTAGTCTAAACTATCTCTCGGTATTGGCTTAATTGCAATGAATGAATTAACGTGTTTTCTTATGGACTTTTATTTTGAAGGGTAAAGTAAGGGTGCGTTCTCTTCACCTTAAAAAAATAAGTTTCAGGTTTAATAAGTTCAGATATGTTGCAATAAGTTCTAATAAGTTCCAATAAGGTTTAATACGTTCCAATCAGGTCTAATAAGTTCTAATAAGTTCCAATCAGGTCTAATAAGTTCAAATCAGGTCTAGATTATTATTTTTAATTATTGATCAAATAAAATTAATTAAATTAATAATTAATTTAAAGCACTCTTACACAACATAAACCAATTTTATTTTATCATTCTTGTTTTATAATTTTTTTAGAGAAACCAATCAGTATTAGATTGAATTAAACTATTTTTTTATATTATAAAATAAAAATTATTTTTTATTTTGGGTTTGATTTAATTTTGGTCCAAATTAAACTTTACCCATCCTCCATATTATTATTACTAATTTTGGTCCAAATTAAACTTTACCCATTCTCCATATTATTATTATTCAATCCGTTCTAGTTTGTTAATTTTACTACAAGTGAATTAAGAAAAATTAAATATGTAGATAAGTTGTTATTGGAATTGATAATATTAATTAATAATGGGTTTGAAAAAAGATATATTAATTATTATTACCTTCTTGAACGTAATTCAACAATAAAAAACATAGGTTAAATGTATAGAATATTGCCATTATTATTATTATTATTATTATTATTATTATTATTATTATTATAATTAATTTATTTTATTCAATCATATAAAATACGTTCCAATAAGTTTCAATCAGGTTTAATAAGTTCCAATAAGGTCTAATAAGTTCTAATAAAGCCTAATAAGGTCCAATAAGGTCTAATAAGGCCTAATAAGTTCCAATAAGGTCTAATAAGTTCCAATAAAGTCTAATAAGTTCCAATAAGGTCTAATAAATTAAATAAGGTCTAAGAAGTTAAATCAGGTCTGATAAGTTCAGATAAGTTTAGTTCAAATAAGTTCAGGTCTAATAAGTTGAAGAGAACGCACCTAAAAGAGAGAAAAAATGATGTGTAAAGTATTTTTGGATAATGGGTAAGATTTAATAGGGTGTAACGTTTGTTTAAGTTATTAAGTTAAGAGTATTTTTGTCATTTTTATGTCTAAAAAATTATCAAATTTAGAAAGATATGAATTGTTGTAGTTATTGTGTTACAGCTTTATTTATAAATATTGCAAATAAACTGATACGAAGGGAGCAGTTTTTTAGCCCGTGCGAGGCACGGGTTTAAATTTAGTTTCATTATACGTGTATTATGAAAAACCGTGTATCTATTTTGTTTTTACTGATTTATATATAAGACAATATTGAAATTTATACTATAGTATTCTTGAATTTATAATTAATTATTTTTTAGGAAAAACCATGGTAAAATCTATATATTACATGATGTATTGGCAGTGATAAAGTATTGTGAAGATTTTTGGTTTCTCTAACCTCTTCATCCTTGTGTTCTTCACTTAGCTCTCAATATATATGCATCTTTTTTATATAGAACAGTTAAGAAAGCTTTTGTTAACTATTACTTCTTAAATTCGGAATTCATAAACAATTAGAATAGTGAATCTTGCAATTTAAAAACTAAAATCGTTAAAACCAACAAAAATAAAGGCTTGATAAAATAAAAACTATCAACCTGTAGATTTTGCTAGTTTGAGTCATGAATCTGATTTATGCCCCCTTTCAAAATCTCATAACGGGGGTCTCACTAATTTGTAACATATAGACTTTGTTAGTTTTTACGGTATCTGTTATGTATTTTTAGAGTTTTCTGTTTTGGTCTTATTTTTAAGACATTTTCTACTTCTTTATTAGGAGGTCTATATATACATCTAATCTCTATAACCATAGACTATTAATGTATTAAGAAATTCTTCAAGATCAATGAAACTCCCTTCCTCTGCCTGTGTATGTAATCGACACATTGTCGGCGAACCACGTAAATTTCTGTTTATTCTTGTTAATCTTTACTATATTTTTCCCGCATCTGCAATAATAGATTCCATCACAATCGAACGAACCAGATTATGTCAATGTAGAATTGGAGAATTCTATATGAAACAAACCAAACTATTACCAAATTTAATGTGCATATATTAAGTCAGTCATAATGAAAGAAAGTGAACAGTGTGAGAATAAGATGAAACTCCAAGCAAGGAAAAAAAAACTCGTAAATAAGTTACTTCCTCTTAGAGTACGAAAAAAATAGTCAAATGTAATACTTAAGGTCGTTAAGGGAAAAATTGCCACATGTCATGTTGAGTGTGAGTTTTAATATACTTATAGTAGATAGTAGATTATAGTAGGTAGTAGACTTTTTTATGCATTTTAAGATCAATAAAAATATCTAAAAATCTTGGAATGCTCATTGAGACGTTGACCCAAGAGGAGTTTTCAAGTTGGCTATTAAAAAGTTTATAAATATTAACTATGTTGATGAACATGAGACGGGGTAGATGTTGTCCTCCCCATCTTCATCTCCACCTAATATTTTAATCTCAGCCCCCCTTTTCATTCCTGTGTCAGGTTCAAAATTCATCTTCATCCAAATCTCAAATAGGATTGATGTAGAACAATTCTCGCCCCATCACCCATTTGAGTATCCATATCTACCTAATCCTCAACGAATCATTTAGTTAATATCCATTATATACCTACGCCAAGAAAATCATGAGATATATATTACACATTTTAGAAGAAATCTAAAACATTTTTTGTAGAATTTATATCACTAAAAATGTTAAACCCTAGGAATCCCCTTCCTATTCTTCAATTCATAATAAAAGGTAAACTGGGCAAACCCATTTAATCTGGCTGAGATATAATTGTGTATGATACATAGATGCAGAAATGCAAAACAGTGGCAATACCATTCTCTATGGACCGAACCGGAATTTTTTAGGTTTGGCCCGAACTAGACCAGTGGACTGGAATCTTCATTTTTCATCGACCAGGGACCGGACCAGAATCGCCCAATCCAGTCTGGTCCAAACCAGTTCAGTTTCGGTCCAGACTAGTTTGTTAACACCCCTAATTCCATACAGATGACTAGACGAGACTGCAACAAGGAAAACAAAACTGGTTGCAAAGTTGCACTAATTACACATATACCAATATTGTTTCTATATGTAGTTCCTACAGTGTAAAACAACCAAAACCACCACCTCATTTCCGAAGATTACATGCATTGATCAACAGCAACACCTCGGAACCCAATGCACAAGGTTAGATTTCTCAGTAGCTGCACCAACAAAGTCCCTTATTGGCCACCAGATTGAATCTCAGACCCTTCATTTTCGCGCTGGCCAAGTCTTCCCATTTGAATTCTCGAAGTAGTAGTAGTAGTAGTAGTATTACTTTCGGTGGATGTTCCGCCACCAGTTGTTGCACCATTCACCATTCCTTTCAGAGCTTTCTTCTTCTTTACCTTTTCCCGCCACCCTAGGATACCAGCTTGTACGTGCTCATCGAATATTGCTTTCTTGAAGTTACTGCCCATCTTCGTATTATTTAAAAAAAAAAAAAGGATTTCAACATGATAGTAGTATAAATAACAATGAGCCATATATATAGTTTTCAGGGGGTTATAGTATAAGTACCTGAGTGACAATGGCATAAAGAGGTAAAGTGCTGTAACTACAAAGGACTTGGATGATTACACTGCAAAAGACAGGAAAAAGGAAAAAAATTCACAAATGAAGCCGCAAGATGTCAAGGTTTTAACAGAATACAAAATTTCATTTCAGACTGTCTCTGACATAACTTTTAACTAAAAATTTGTTACTTTTGACCACAAATCTATAACTTTTTACGTAGCTGGTTAGGGTTTACATAAAAAGCTACGGCTTTATGGTAAAAAGTTGTAAATTTTGAGTGAAAAGTTATTCCGTCAAACGGTCTGACGGGGGACTTGCTATTGATAAAAACATGTGAGCACGAAAGAAATAATAGCAAAATTTACCCTATGACGAGCCTGGGTACAATGTAGCGCACTTGTCCCATTATACAGGAATCGAAACCATATTGCACCTGTATTTTTTTTGGGTGATTGAGAAGGAGAGCAAAATCTCAAGTCAAAATATGAAAAGGAGTTTCAATTCTATGATAAACAAGAATGCAAAAAAATTCAGTAAGCAACTTACCCATATCCAAAAGAAAAAAGCTATCTCAAATGCATTTTGGAATAGGATAAAGTGGATCAAGAATAGGGTGATCCCAGGTCTACTGAACCAAAAATGTTCATCAGAAGGCTTAACTACCAATTCCCCTTCTATGGCAACATGTTTTTCAGCAACTTCATGAGCAAGCTCGGTAATTACATGCTCCAGTTTTGTTCCCACGGCAAGGAGAAGCTGGAAAAATATTGCACAACCAGTGATTAGAATTTTAAAAGATAAAAAGAAAATGCTGCTTTGGTAGTTCAGAAACGGTGTTCTCAAGTATGGGACTTTGATATTTAAACTGTGATTAATAAAAAAGATAATACTCCTTGCAGAATAGTTTTCTCGTTGGAGACCCCCGTCATCAGTTATCACTCAATTTTAGTAGGGAAATTTTCAGAAATATAATCACATACTATTACTGTTATAAAAAATCAAGAACTTTGGAGTAAGCAAAGTTACAAAAAGGTATGTGAGGCATCTAAATTCATAGGTTCATATAAAAGGACATGAAACTGTAAAATGGCAACTAGTATTCTTATATAATGTGCAAAATTGACTTGGAACTTGGAAGATACTCACAATGAAAGGAATAAAAGCAATCCAGAAGTATGTATGCCAACCTGCAAAAAGGTACCAAGATACTCACACTTTAGAATAGAATTTAGAGAGATCATTGTGAGCTCAAAGAATAGTTTTATAGGGTCATTTAATTAAAAGGTATTATTTGCATTGTATTACGCTGCATAGGAGATTAGGAGCCACGTAAGATTGAGTCCAAAACTAAAAAGGGGAAAAATGAGCTCGGAGTAAGGTCTTATTCATTGCACATTCACTAGTCACTAGGCTACCACAAAATTTCACAGCAAACAAAATGGTTTGTTTAGTTATAAGTAGAGTGATCTGGGGCAATTGTGTGAATATTGAATAAGCAAAGTAAAATTACAAAACAGAAAGAAATTTTGACCCAGGGCAACTCCCGGGCCAATTCACTAGTTGCAAGAAAAAACCTGACCCAAATTTTTTTTTTAAATCAAGTGTAATATTAACCCTAAATTTGAGGAGAAGAAGCATAATGGAAATATCAATGCAGATCAAAAAATATATTTCAAAGGAATGGTGATGATGATAACAACTATGCAAACTATAACCACATCCAACAAATCAAGTGATAGCAGCACAGGAATCAACTCCAAAATCATCTGTATTAAAAGACAGGGGACCTGCACAGAACTAGAATCAACCAAATGTGCACTACTTCGCTTTACTAGGCATACTATCATCACACATTGTAATCAAAAGCAGTATTAACATGGATACCTATAAATGAACCTTTTATAATATTGACATGTCTACAAGCCAAAAATATAACAAATCCTTGATGCAAAAACATTTAAGCTCCAACTACTACAGCAAGACTACTTTGTGAATATAAAAATTAAAAAAAAAAAAAAAAACCGAAAGCAAGTACCAAGAAAAGTGAACTCATACCATTAACATTCAGCAACAAGAAGATGATCACAAATACCCAAAGATACCAACTGCATCACACAAAAAGAATCTCAGTCCATAAATTTAGAGGGCTGCCAAAAATTTCATGAAGTAAAACTGGTCTGACATCTGCATTTGATGTATCACTTGCCTTATACCAACAACTCGCTTAAAATCATCTTCCAGTGCACGAATCATGTATTTGTGGAAATTGAACTTGGGATTTGTTCGGCAATGAGTCTGAAATAAAATCATCACTAATCTAGAATCAACATATGACAGGTAAACACAGTAGTCGCAAACTATAAGGTAGTGCTAAAATATAGCAGAACATGTGTGATATGTAATAAGGCGATGCATCAAAAAGTATGAAATGCATACCATGATGAAACCCATGCGCAATGTTAAGTAATCTGCTTTTGTCACTGCTCCATAAAATTGCTTGATGAAAGAATGCTGACAATAACACCAGAAAAGAAGTGATTCTAGGTTGCCAAAAATTGCTAAACCGTAATTAAAATTCATTCTACTACACGTAAGAAGTATAAGATGAAGGCAGTTTTGATGGAAGCAGAAATTGAAATATAACATCGGTGAACTTAAAGAGATTTTGAAGCATGTACTTAGAAGTGCTCTCGCTCTATATGCCAGGCAGTAACCAATAGAAAATCCACTTTGAATACAGTTATAATCCTCATTCCATAGTTAGGTTCATACCAAAGATGTTTAAGTAAAAAATTTAGGAAAAAAATACTTTTAATAACACAACCTTTTACCGATTCTGTTTTAATAATCTAACCTTTGGATTATTCCATAATCCATATTAACCCAGCCTTTATGCCTAATTTTTTTTATTGGCCCAAAGTTGCAATTGACCTACTATTGCCGGTAAATTCCAAGAAGAAAAAAAATTAAAAACAAAGGAAAATATATATTAAAACATTTGAAAAAAAAATTATGAGTTTTAAAAGTTTTTTGAATGTTTTTTTTTTTAAGCACTTAAGCATTTCAATAAGAAAAAAACAGGTGTTAACTTATGAAGCAAGTAACGGACTAACGGGTAACTTTGGGTCCAAAAAAATTGGGCATAAAGGTTTGGTTAATAGGGAATAATCCAAAGGTTGGCTTATTAAAACAAAATCGCTAAAGGTTACAATATTAAAAGTAATCTTATAAAAAAATTAAGGGAATAATAAATAGTTGCAGTATCAACTTGGAGGAATGATATTAATCTTTGTCAACAGTTATCAATTGGGAAGGATATTTGCCTGGACTAAAAGGGCTATAAATGAACACCCAACATGCAATCGAAAATAAGTCACTCACCATCCAACGAAGGATAGAGGATCTTTCACCAACACCCACAAAATGATCACGAATGAAGGCATGGTCATGAACATGAGTTACTGCAGGTTTCAAAGCTGCACAAAATATGTTAATTGTTTAGGATACACATCAAGGAGCAATAAAATAAAATAAAATAAAAAATTAACTCAACAAGAACATTTCAAGGAAAGATCATTCTAATACACCTAATGAGCAAACTAACCACCCAATGCTCTAAATCCCCATTCTCCAATAAAAAAAACAAGGCTCAAATTTGCATTATATTACACAAAAAACACGAAACTCAAAAGAGGGTGAGTAGCACTAAGCTAGTGATGGAAGTTCTCAATATAAAGGAAAACAAGTGACATTATATCTGCTGTACTTACCCTGATCTGTATTATAATTTTCCTTTGCAACAACATCTTCCCAATGCTTCCATTGGCGTATCTATCCCATAAAATACACATTAGTAAAACTGAAACCAACTTGATAGTGTGACGAATCATAACACTGACTGAACACAATGAAAGAGCACAACATAAAACTAGATACATACTCTTGCTCCGCCAAAAACGACTGTCAAGACAGAGAAAGTGACATGCACAACCGCCAGGACAAAGATGAAAATGTGCAGATGATGAAGTCCTTCAATGGATAAAAAGGGAACTTTATGCTGCATACGAATATTATAAATAATTAGTGGCAACATAAACACTTTAAATGCTAAGATATATGCCACAGTTCAATTTCAGCACTGTTAACATGAATATGTACTATGTAGTAGTCACTAAAGTGAGAGAACGAAAATTTGTTGCAGTGTAGGAAAGAAGTGCTTCAGATTTCCGCTTCTCTCACAGGAAACTTCACACAATTCAAAGATCTTCCTTTGTCACAAACAATTTACATCCAAACATCAAAACAACCAGCACCGACTATTTGTGTG
This sequence comes from Salicornia ramosissima, assembly GCA_951394345.1. Taxonomy (NCBI): domain Eukaryota; kingdom Viridiplantae; phylum Streptophyta; class Magnoliopsida; order Caryophyllales; family Amaranthaceae; genus Salicornia; species Salicornia ramosissima. The sequence continues at coordinate 3,433,757 of OX596237.1, forward strand.
ACAATAAAATTTAATCATAATTATCATGTGTGTTTACGGAACATAAGAAAAATCATGTCCATTCTCCAACCACTTCTTACAAGTGTAAAAAAAAATAAATCCAAGAGATCACATAATTTCATCCTAACTGAGCCATGTTCTTTTGGATTGAACTCAAAATTAGTCCAAAAGAATAGGGTCTTAGTGTTCAATGACTAAGGAAAAGAGATACTTGGGTATAATTTCCAAGAACATTATCAAGACTTCCTGGTCAGATATAAACTTATCACATTATCATCCAAGGCCATGTTCTTTTAAACTGAAATGAAATGATATAAATTGAAAATAAGTCCAAAAGAACAAGCCCCAAGTACTAACTCAGCGATATTTCTATATGGAATACAAATTTTTATAATTAAAAAAAAAATTGAACAATAATAATAAAATCTCATCATGAAGACCACATGCTTCTTAATAGGAATACAAAGGAAAGCCGACATTATTAAACAATAATAAACAAGTTCCCAACAATTTTACAGAATATAATCACACATACATATTGTTCATAGTAATCAACATACATAATGTTAAACATAGAACATGGGTTAGGTTGTACCATTGTGGGGTGAATAAAAAAACAAACACTTCCATGATGCAATTAAGACATATAATACTCACAAAATGAAGACAAAGCTTACAACTCAACAACAAACCCAAAACACCAAAACCCTTTTTTGAAGGATGAAATGTAAATCTCACATTACCTTACTGCCACAGTAAGCAGATTGAGATGTAGCCGCCTCAGACAGAAGCCGCCGGAGTCTACCAACATGTTCGGTTGTCGATGGCTCTTTATCCTTGATACTACAGGGAAGCATATCCTTGACATATTTCTCAGAAATACATATTTTGGAGATTGCCCCTTGTAATACTGTCAGCATTAGGGATATAAATCCCAAGAGCATCAATTCTGTCCAACATCATTTGAATTTGCCCCATCAATTTTAAAAAAAAATTAAAATTAACCCTTTTCTCCATAACACACAAATTAAACAAAGAATATACAACAACATAAATCTAACTAAAATCAACAAAAACCTGTAAGATTTCTTTCCCATCTTCACATAGAAGAATTAACTAGTACTCAAATTGACACCAGTTACTAATTCTGAAAAGATGTGGTGTAAACAGGGAAACTTTTGAAAAGAAATTAACATTCACTTTTTAATTTAATACAACATCAAATGCACCAGTAATTTTACTTTTCTGTCACTAATTTGCAAAACCAAAAAAGGAAATTCAATCCAGAGATAAACATTAGCAAGTCATTTCCAAAATCCACAAAAAAAAAAAAAAAAAACCACCTTGGAGTTCATAAGTTTATGCAAAAGAAAGAAATGTGAACCTTCTTTAACTTTCTGCAATGCCTCAAATAAAGGCTTCTGATTCTTCTTCTTCAAGTACTACAAAATACCCAGAAAGAAAAATAGGGTTAAACACTAATAAATGTGATCTGGGAATGAAATTTCATTGAAGAAATGAAAGGAGTACCTTGCCACCATAGTGAAGACAACGTTCAACAAGAAGTGAAATGAAGATGATGATGAAACAAACAACAGCAACCACCCATGTTGGAGTGAACTCCAAACTCAACTCTTCACCTTCTTCACTTGCCATTTTCAAACTAAAATTTCTTCTTTCTTCTTCTTCTTCTTCTTTATTTTATGTAATTCTGTAATTTATAAGTGATTTTGGTACAGTATTACTTTTCTTCCGAATATCACTGAGTATTAGCGTACTTTCGACCAATTAGGAACATGAAAAATCAATGGTGGGGACAATATAATATGACAAAACAACCAAAACGCGGAATACAAACAACTCAGTTTTTTTAACTGTAAAAAATACCCTCTTTTTCAAACGGCGGTCATCATGGATTCATGGTTAGACCATCATTAACAATAACCCAAAAAAAATAAAAATTCATCTAATTTCCTACTCCTCCAACTCATCACTACTCATCCTTACAACCAACTTTCATTTTTACCTCTTAATAATAACAAAAAAAAAAGTTTATCATGATTCTCTCTCCTACTCCGTACTTTTTCATACCTCACCCCATCATTTTCTCTCTCCTACTTATTTTTCTATACATTTTCACTCCAACCCATCTCAATACATAACTATGATTAATTTTATTAATATAAATTAATGTTTATTCATTATAAATAATAACTATGATTTTGGAATACGTGGGATGGAAATATGTTTGGATTTTGATAAAAATAACTTTGATTCTAGTAATAATATGGTGGAAATTGTTGTTGAAAATTACCTTGTGGGAAATTTGGATGCATTGGAAAACTTGGAGTATTTGTCATGTTGAAAAGAGATTAAAGAAGGTTGATTTTTTTGTGATGGAAATATAGCAAAATGAATGTCTATTTATAGAGAATTAACAAATCAGCCAATCAGGAGAAGCCACATGGCGCGCTTTGATTTGCTGCTGGAGCTTTTTTTTTTTCCTTTTCCACATCAACCCACCTTCACCCCACTTTTTGTTTGGTCGACAGACCAACCAAACCAAAGTTTGATTATTCATAACCATTGAAATGGTTATTGTTAAGGACCCCAAAAAAATGGTTAATGGTCATAACCATTTTTATTTTTGTTATTGTTAAGAATGCTCTTAGTACTTAGTAGTTAGTACCCCTCTCTCTTCTAATTTAGTTGCTACAATTATCACATATATGGTATTTAACTGCTTTTAGTTTTATAAACGTAAGAAAAAATATACTTTTTTCGTCTCAAAATAAATGTTACTTTTACTTTTTCACACCACCCAAGATACATTTTTAAAAATTAATATTTTTAGTTGTGTATAATAATAAATTATAAAAATTCTATATTTAGAAAGTACATATTGTGACGAATCAAACGAGATCACATATGACTATATTTTTCCTTATATGTATAAAATGAAAGGGAGTCAAAGTTACAAAGTCAACGGTGTCAAAAGTCGAAATGTATCATTTAATTTGGGAGAGAGGGAGTAGTAATGATGGATCTAGTTTAATTCATCTCAATATGTCTTTTTCAAATATAAATTTTATTATTATATAGTTTAACATATTTTTATTTAAAGTCGTGTATGTGAAAAAATGAAGGTAACAACTAAATTTGGACGGAGAGAGTATATAATTATTTACTTTAATATAGAATATAGATAGATTACTAAAATACAAGAAGTTAATTACATGAATGACTTCTAATTTGGAGTTTTTTTTGTAGAAATCTTTTTGCAGATTATCAACTATTCAACTTCAACTGTTTTGAAAAAAATGAGGGGGTGTTGGGAAGAATGAAGAAGTAGGAGAGACTCATGAGAAATGGGAAGCAGAAGCGATTGGTTTCTAACATGGGCGGTAGGCCTCTTGAGTTGTTGTCATTATATTAACTAGGTTTTTGGCCCGTGCATAATGTACGGGTTTTGTACATATTTCATTAACAATTGTATGTTTTAACTTTTCATTTATGACGATTTTTGAAGACTGAAACTAAGACTTCATAATTTATAAAAAAAAATGAAAAATGTATCAAATTTATAATTATTTTAAAGATTATAACATATACATTTTGGAAAAATAATTCATATGGATGATTATAAAATAATGATAAATGATTTTGTAAATATGAATTGTGAGTTCATTTAAAGAGAATTTCAAATTGTGAAAAAAAATTAATTTAAAATGGGTAACTTAAAAAGGAAGTCTTAGTTTGGAAAGAAAATGACATTATTTGAGAGAAATTGAAAAGTTTTATAAATGTAAATAATTTATTAATTTAACTGTAATTGGAAAAGAAAAATAATTTGTTAAATGAAAAATGAAAACAATTTTTATAAAGATGACACATGGTAATTTTTTTTTTGAGATATCAAGTACATGTGTCAAAATTATGTGTGGGGAAGATGACACATGGCAAAAAAAATTTAAATATCAAGTACATGTGTCAAAGATATGTGTGGGGTGTGTTTTAATTTGAACATGGATCTTTTGTATGTAAAGGTTAGGAAGTTACCAACTCAACTCTATTTATATGTTGATGTAAATATGCTTCTTTATAACTATATTGTTTAGGAAAAATAAAGAGAGGCAAAAAATATTATTTAAAATAAAACTGGGAGAAGTTAGCACACAATAGCTTTGCTCTAACACAATGGTTTTTGACTAATTGAATTGCAATTCTTCCACAAAATCTATCTACAATCTCAAATATATAATTTCCAATTTATTTTGTTTATCATGATACCTAGATTTGTTATTTGTGTTTTCTCATATAGTTGACGTTTGATCTGCAATGCAAATTGAGGGTGATTTTGCCAACTCGAGTTTGTTTCGGTTGTTCTTGGTGTTTCAACAAACGACAGTTACCATTTGTGCCAAAAGGTCTGTTAATTATAGCACCTTTATCAATGCACTATAAAAACAAACTGTTGGACCCAGGGCAACGCCCGGGCAAAAAAACTAGTTACTTTTATAAATATGGGAAAAAACGAACACTCCAATGAAAATACGTTACGATAATATAGTTTTCTCATACATTTGTCCATCCCAAGTATAAGGGTACATTTATCCCTAAGACTCAATACTCCGCTTCAAACTCTGTCACATACTCATATCAGCTGTCCACTAATTCAGACTCTCTATACTTTTATATTTTATCCCAATACTTTAATCCAGACTAACTTATTCTTTAAAAAATAATATATCTTTAAATTGTATAAAAAGACAAAAAAGACCAAATATAATTTGGACACATGTCCAACATGAATCCGAGTTGAGTTTTTGATTTTCAAAACTCCTTGAGACTTTAGTGCGTACGATCTTATACAACATTATTCCATAAAACCCTAGACAATATTGAGTTAAGACTCAACTCAAAATTTGGGATAATCTTACCCTAATGACAATCGAATCATTGGGTCAGGTATGTATCTGGTTGAATTGAATGGGGTCATATTTATCAGTTGTCGAGACACTTCAATTGTTGGAGAAAAAGGAAAGGAAAAGGAAGAACAGTGAAGATCAAAGGCGAAAAAAAAGAGCAAAGGCCGCTTCACTTGGATGAAGCGTACGCTTCAGATTGAGAAGAGTAAAACTGGAATTTAGTGTAAGTCATACAACACTTCAAATTTAGAGTGTACACTTCAAAACTGCCCATTTAGCTTTTCTCATTTTTTTTAAATCCCCATTTATCAGGCTTTACTCTCATTAATCTCTTTAAATTTGAAAACAAGATAATAACTACCAACAACATGATGAACAACAAAACATTTCTTGATCTTTCCAAACTAAAGACATTAGATAGGAAGAATTACAATAGGTGGTCTAAAAATTTGTTCATTTTATTTGAGCAAATAGAAACTGACTGTTATTCATAAGGATGCCATAAGAAATTAGCACAATGAACCGCTTCCATGGAACTATGGTGGGATTGGTGGCAGAAAAGGAAACTTAAAAAAAAAAAGAGATAGACAACAAAATGTTGCGTGACATCTTCTTAAGCATATGACCAATACTTTACATTTAAAATGGTTTGGAGAAAAGTACGGTTCGTTATGACCTTCACGGGCATTGAACCAAAATCCTTCTATTTCTATAGAGACTGAGAGGGATTGAGGGTTAGAGGATATAATTTATTGTTAGTAAGAATTAAATCTTTCATAGGCATTGAACCAAAATTCGATACTCCCAGTAAAAAAAAAAACAACAACATTTACATGGGCTCAATGGCTCACCATGAATTTTGTCCTTAATTTTTAATTTAATTTTTTTTTGATAAGTGGGCCAAAGCTACAGCAAATGTATGGCATGGCATGAACCCCATATGGGCTATGGCAATCCAAATCAACTATCCAAGTGGAGTAGAAACCATTAAAGGTCATTTTTCATCACTAATAACAAACCCAGAAAAAAGGAGGTGAGATTGTGAGATAAGTGGGTACAATAATTTTGGACTCACTCAACTCAGCTAGACCCGTATCAGAATCTCTTGCTTATCAACATCAGCCAAAAGTATGAACATTGTCCAATTTATCCTGTCTTTTTTAAAAATTTTAATTTTAATACTTGTATTTATTTCATTTCTTAATTATAGCAAATTTAGTTTGAGTTCTAAGAATATGAAAAAAAGTAGAGTATAATTTTTAATCTGACCTATCTGGGTATGCACTTGTTTTACTGTCCATTTGCGATATTGATTTGATTTTCAAAAAGTATTCATTTATCTAAAAAATTGTGCTTTTTTTTATTGTTATAAAAAATACGCATTGATCAGTTCGACCATTTTGATTTTTGTTTTATGTGTTGCAGGATTGCAGGGTGTATAAAAGGGTGAAGTAGAGGTGAAAGAAAAAGAACGAGAGATTTTTTTAAAGGGAAAAGAAAATGGAGGTAGGGTTTTTGGGTTTGGGAATTATGGGCAAAGCTATGGCAATGAATCTGTTGCGTAATGGCTACAAAGTTACTGTGTGGAATAGAACTCTTTCCAAGGTAATGTATCAAATTGTTGCTTGTATTTTATTTATTTAATTCAGTAACTTTTTTTGAAGTAATATTGAATTTCGTAACTTTATGATATATATATCTTTTTATGGAATTATTATACGAGTTGTTTGAATATTTATGCATCACTGTTATTGGGTTTAGGTCTTCAATTTACTCATGTTTATGGCCTTGAAAGTTTTAGTTGAATATCGGATTGTGAGAACATTTGCAGTTTACTAGAACGAGACATAGTCATGATACAAATCTCTTGGAATGAATTAGTTCATTTCTGTCTCTATAATGGCTAATGCCTAATGCATAATACCTGATTCAAAACTGTGCTGCATTTCCAATCAATTGCACAATGGCAATTTTGTAAATAGAATCAAATTCTGGGAAATGGGAAGAGTATGATCCTAGTGGGAGTATGCTATATATCTGTTTGCTGCTTTAAAGTTTATGGGATGCTTGTTGATGAACAATTTTAATTACAAGGGGATCACAACAAATGCAGTTAATGTGTATTACTTAATGCTGTACACTTCTTTCCCACTCCAATAATGTGCTTGTTCTCAATATGGCTAAGCTCGATAGGCATATCACCTTGTGTTATGCTGGGGATGTTGAGTTGTGCCTTTTGCTTGTGTGGTGATGGTCTCATTAATTAATTAAGATTAGCAGTTACAACTGTATTTGAAACTTGTTGTCTTGGAGAAACAGACTAGTGATCTTACTGCTTTATGTGCTTCAACTATTCTTGGAAATTTATCTACATTTCTGCTGATTTCAGAAAATAAGAAATGTGGCCTATTCTCTTTACTTTGTTATGCAAAAGTTGACATTGAATTAATTCATGTTCGCTTGTGAAGCAATTTGTATTTAACAGGGAACTATATACTAAGCTAGGATCTTTTTAAATTTCCACCATGGGTCTTTTCTTTTCACCTTATTTTTCCTTATATATTACATAAAGATAAGTTATTATATTTATGGATAGAAATCGCTTTAGTGGTGCTATTTTGTTAGGTTTTTGTATTCATAAGGTGGTAAAATGCAAAAAAAGTTTGATAAGAGCCTCTTTGTGCATTGGGGCAATGTTTGTGATGACATACCTGTGTGACAGTTAAATTTTATTCAACACAACGGTAGGTGAACAATATAACATATGGATCCTGAACTGGAATATTTCTAATTAGCTATGTTAGTTCTGGTTATGAAACCTGAGTTCTTGCTGCTTAGAAGTTTGAAGTCATCAATCTTTTCCCTTGATCATGCTTAAATTTTGCATTTTGATAGCTGTATATATTTTAACTAAGATTATTATTGTTTATTTTTACCAGTGTGATGAACTTGTGGAACATGGAGCTGCTGTTGGAGAAACGCCTGCTGCTGTAGTCAGGAAGTGTAAATATACAATTGCAATGCTGTCTGATCCCTCAGCCGCCATTTCGGTTAGTATAATTACATCTGAGGTCTAATCTTTTTTTTTTTTTAAATATCTATGTCTAATCCTAGCTTAATGACTACTTAGGTTGCTTTTGATAAAGATGGGATCCTTGAGGAAATTTGTGATGGAAAAAGTTATATTGATATGTCAACTGTAGATGCAGATACATCTATAAAGATCAGTGAGGTTTGAACTCCACTCGACCATTCTTGTGAAGGTTTGCTAAAGTTTGGAGTGATTTTGTTCTGATGATCCAGATTTTTAAACCATAAATGCTTCTTATCTTTTTGGTAATTTGTGACTTGAATACTTCATGCTTTGAATGTGTCTACTACCTTTTCTGTAAGTGTAGACTCATCAATTTCCATGTCATTATAATTTGTCTAGTCAAATAAGCGAAACAAACGATTCAAATCCTGATATGTATATGAAAATCATATATTGCTGTATCTTGTTCAGCTAAGGTTACCAATCGTAAGTATGTCCAGTGACTATCTATCATAAATGGATTTACGATGGCAATTAGAGAAAATATCCTTTACCAATTTTAGAATATTTGGTAATGTGGATACAAAATCACTAGTTTTTTGTTTGAGTGATTTCATGGACAAAGCCCTTCTTGAGTTCTTGGTGCTTAGTTTTGTTTGATTGCCAATTTGTATTCTGTATTTTGAATTTGAGGTTGTATCTTAAAACTTTGTATGCTTTCCTCTTTGAAAACTTCTAAATCAATTGATGTGCAGGGAGTTATATCCAAAGGTGGACGATTTCTAGAGGCTCCCGTTTCTGGTAGCAAAAAGCCTGCTGAAGATGGTCAATTGATTATTCTAGCTGCAGGAGCGAAGGTAATAGATGACCCTCATACAGTCATACATGTATCATTTTATGACCAAAACCTACCTGGCTGACTCCTACTCTTTTTTAGGGAGAATATTTTCTGAAGAGCTGATATGCCTTGGAAGCATCTTTAAGTTGCTATCTTCTGAAAATTTGCCTCATGAATCTTGATTATATATCTTAATGCGTAGATGTTTGGTGGCAGCATTCTAAATACTTCCTCCGTTTCAAAATAAATGCAACAATTTCCATTTTAGGAAGTATCAAAATAAATGCAACAATTTTAATTTTCCATTTTTGTAACCTTTTTCTTTCTATCTCTCACATCATCACATATCCCACTTTCTCTCTCTATCCCTTTTACTCTCACAACAAAAAATTGTCTAGGAGTCCGTGCCACCCCAATTGTTGCGTTTTTTGTTGCGTTTTTTTCGAAACGGAGGAAGTAGCATGCTTGCTTCCCAACTAGTATTTGTTGTATCTGGTCAGTGGTTGTAATGTTGCATAGACGTGTTGCTTCATCTACTGGTTTGTGCTTTCCAATATTTATTTAACATGCATCTGGTGTTGGGATGTAGGGGCTATATGAAGAGGCAATTCCAATTTTTGATGTGCTGGGGAAGAAATCTTTCTTCTTGGGACAAGTCGGAAATGGAGCTAAGATGAAGCTTGTTGTCAACATGATAATGGGCAGGTGACACTACTTTTCCATTTTGCCTAGAATATTTAGAGATGGACACTATTTGTGCCAGTAGAGTTCTAGGAGAATACGGAGTGTTGTGCTCCTTGTTTTCTTGCAATTTGTATTGTAGCATCCTTATTGTTTACATCACATGATTTCTTGTTAGTCTTCTGCCTTTCATAGTTAGGAAGACATGCATTTGACTTACTTTGAAATAGTTTCCATTAAATTTATACCAGCCAGGGCTAGTATTGTTTACATGTTGACCTTACTAAACCCATCTACTGACTTGACTGCAGCACATTTTCTTTATTTGTTTTATACTAACTTGGTAGGTTTATCTAGATTGTGACCTCCTCCAACCCTGCTTATGGTAGGGTCCTTACTAGGTCATTGAATGTGCTTTTGGTGACCTACTGACTTCACTAGCTGGGAAATTTACTGGAAAACAACCTAAAATCTTGTCTGGCTGGTTGATACTCTTGCCAAATTCACACTAGGTGGAGGTGATTGCATAATTTTTTCCTCTACAAAGAAAAGCCAGGGAGGTTCCTTTGTATGTGTCAGTGATTATTAATGCTTAAAAGACTCCATCCTATATCACTTTTAGTAACTCTCTTTCTTCATCTTTCCAAATTCATAAAGCTAGATTATATTTAAGTTGGGAAGGAATGCTAATGGTCTTGAACTATATGTATAATGTACTTCCGCTGTAAGCCTGAAATTACTGATTTGCTATGAACTAACATGGCTACCATAATTTAATATAGATGAAACAGTGTTTGAAAAGGCACGCCTGAGACGCGCCTAGACGTTGAGACACAAAGTGATCAGGGGTATGCACCTTTTAGATTCTAGATGAGGTGATTTCGATGAGGCGCACCGAGGCGCAGCTGGAGACGCACCCCTATTTTTTTTCCAAAAATTTCCTCTTTTATCAGTTGCGTCTTACTTGAATGAGGCGCATCAAGGCGTACTGAGGCATGCCTGGCAAAAGGAAATGCCTATTGCCTCGGTGAGCGTCGAGACTTTTTAACCATTGAGATGAATAAGCTAAAAAAACAGGAATTGGATTGATAATGTGAACATTACCGTAAAATAAAAAAACTGCAAGGCATTAGGTTGGCTTGATCACTCTCATAACTCGTTTGGTGGTTGGTATAAATTGCGGCTATGGGAATGAAATTTAAAGTATAATTTGGCAAGTAAAACAACATTACCATTTCCATGCAAACATAATCTCATTCCCAAACTTGTAATTTTTTCCTATCTTTCATTACCATCCATTAATCCATTATCACTTGATAGAAACTTGTAATTTTTAATATCTTTCATTACCATCCATTAGTCCATTATCACTTGATAGATTGGTATCTCATTACTCATTAGACCAAAGTAACTATATCCTCAACCCTTGCAGCCTTGCATGAGGAATTTCCCTCCTGAGACGAGTTTAGCTGACTTGAGTCAGTCCATTCTAACCTTAATAGGATTAGGATGCTTATCTAACCTTAATAGGAAGTGAGTTTAGCTGAGTTGAGTGTGTCCATTCTAAACTGCTAATTTAGCCTCAAATCACCTTCATTCTAACCTTAATAGGATTAGGAATTAGGATGCTTATCTTGGCATCGAATGTTGCTATGAATCTGTGTCCACTAGTGCTTGTCATTTGTTTAACCAATTACAAACCTAGTTCCCTATCACTGTAAAACAAGGAACTAACAGTTTGCAGGTTCCGGAGAGCTCATGAAGATAATTTAACCTGACTGGCAGAGAGTTTTTCTCGAAGACCTTTGAAAATAGGGTGTTTGTCTGATCTTGATTATCGCTAGATGCTGTAATTGAAAGTGACTTTGGACTGTGAGTGTGTGGATTGCTTTTGCAAAATTGGCACTTAATTTGACAGTTGAACTCTCTTACAACATGAGAATTTTTTTTCCTAATTCAACTAAAAATTTGAAATCCTTGGATTTGATGTTCTGTTTTGCTACAGTATGATGAATGGGTTTTCGGAAGGGCTGGAATTGACTGAGAAGAGTGGACTAGATCCCCGTACTCTGCTTGATGTCCTTGTAAGATGGTTCACTGTGACATGTTTTGGTTCCTTTTTTCGGATATAAATGTTGTGTGGTTTTATAAGTTTTGATTTGAACTAAACTTACTTGTAGGACTTGGGAGCCATGGCTAATCCAATGTTCAAGATGAAAGGGCCTTCAATGCTTCAAAGCAATTACCCCCCTGCATTTCCTTTAAAGCATCAACAGAAGGATATGAGATTAGCCCTTGCCCTTGGAGATGAAAATGCTGTTTCAATGCCAGTAGCAGCTGCAGCAAATGAGGTGAAAATCCCTTTCTTAGGTCGCCTTTTGGCTGAACCAAATAAATTTTGCCCTTATATTAAGATACCAATAATTTAAATCTGGCTTATGAAAATATTAATGGGGCTTCAATTACTGCGTTCCTGTATGTGATCTAATAATTTTTTCTATATTGAGAAAAATGGTGGGTTGACAAGGTTGTTAAAATTGGGGTTCTCCTTTGAATCAGAAGGTGCTTTCGGAATGGAATAGTTGAATCATAAGATTTTATAAACATGTATAATCAAGATAATATACTCAAATTTCATTGAACATGTTTATATTATAAGTTAGAAAATCTAATAATATAAGATGGTAGATGTTTATGCTCTAAAAAGACATTCATCGACAATAAATATCTATTGTCGATTTAAAATTTTGAGGTTTATGATAGTTGAAAATCTTGTGCAATTTGTAAATCTGATTATATGGTCAGATTTGAATTGAGAAATCACAAGATTCTGTGATCTGAATTTGTGATTTAACAACTATGGGAGTGAAATATGGTCAAATTTTTGAATTGCGAAATCGCAAGATTCTGTGATCTTTATTTATGTTGCTAACACTTTCTTGGACTCTGCATTCTTAATGTAGAGTTAAATTGAGCATGTGTCATGTATCTTCTTAGATTGAGATTATTTGAGGAAAATAGATGTGGGTTTTGATTACAATCCTTTTATTTTTTTTAGGCTCAACAACTAAAACATCTACTTGTATGAAATTATGAGTTGGGAACAGAGAAAGATCATGCTGTGAATATACATTAATCCAATATAATCAAAGCATCCAGTATAAGGCCTTTGTCCCTAAATCCTAGGGTACATTTTAAATTGAGCAGTTGAAATTTTAACTTTTTCATATTGCCCTAAATGAAACCAACAATGGACTAGCGGCATGATTTTATCTATGTAAGATCTTTTATAGAGAAGGATATGTATGGTACATATCTATATCCACCCCCCTGCACACACACACATCAGATGTTACTGTTTAAAAAGCGACAATTTCAAGAGGAAGTGGTGTAGAGCAAATGATGCTTGCACCACCCTGCATCTAAAGGTGCAGGATTCGAACTTCACCCATTTTTTTGATGATTCCCCCCTTTACATTCCCCCTCAACTGCAAGTGTTGACCAGATACATGGGTTAGTAACCATAAGCTAGTGGATTTCTTACTGTATCTAAACAAAGGAAAAAAATGCGACGGTTTCAACCAATGTTTACCATTTGTTTGGCATACTTTTGGTGCTAATCTTAATGTCTTGTTGACTCTAATGCGGGAAATCACCCATGTTATCTTGATGCAGGCCTTCAAGAAGGCAAGAAGCATGGGGCTGGGAGACAAGGACTTTTCAGCAGTGCATGAAGCAGTCAAGGGTCCTGGGCTCCCATAATATAATTATGACGATCGCATACGTGGTGGGTCTAACATGAGCTTCATCATATAAATTACAAGTTGTATGTATGATCGATCGACTACCACACGAAAAAAAATAAATCAAAATCTAGAATATTTGACAGTTTCTGCTGATTTGATGCCCTAAAAGAATTATGTGATGTTGCTGGCTGCTAAGAATGTGTGGGAATCCAATTGATGGAGAAGAAGGTAGTGAGAAAAGGGTCAAGATCTATTTGTAACAACACACACTATGTAGACTTTTTAGAGACAACTTTTGTTTTCATTTCTTATGTCATGTCTTCTGTCTTGAGTGTTCCTATCCCAGCACGGGAAGACTTGCTACAATTTAGCAGTAAAACAAGTTAATAAAATTGGCATTTGCCTCATTTTGAGCTTAAATTCTTGGAGATTATATTACTATAATTTAATTAACAATTACGTATTTGTTTACTAATGAAAAACTGATTTTTTTTTTCCTTTTACAATTTCAGATTTCAGAAGAACTTTTGAACACTAGTTAAATGACATAAATGATGCATCTCATAAAAAAAAAAAAACCCTAGAACCCATCTAAATTGCCAAAGATGCCACCACATAACTATTCTTATCCTTCCTCTTAGATCTAACCATTTCAATGGCTTCATAAGTCCATTTCTCAAGCCAACGTTTTTACAGCCCTCAGAGTTTTCTTTGATACCCGCCTGTCATGGTGATCCTCGATGCTTGCCGGAGATGGTGGTCCTTGATGGTTGCTGGTCTTGAAGGTTTTCATCGGAGTCCGTCTGAAATTTCAGATCGACTGTCAAAAATTTTGATGGCAAAAGATGGTTAAAATAATGCACCTTCCGTCTATTTAAGCTTTTGCTATGTAGAATCTGGACATGATTTGAAATTCTTGGTAGTCATGTATTGCTTGCTCAATTTGTAGTTTTTCAAAACTATTAACATTAATAATATCTGATTAGACCTAGTTAGAGATATTAATGGTAAACAAATGCATTTATCTATTAATGTTACTATTCCTCAAAAAAAAAAAAAAATCCTTCCTCCGTTCCAAAAAAAAACGCAACAAACTATTTTGCACACATTTTAAAGAAGTGATTTAAGGGTGTAAATGAAAAAATTAATCAAAATAATTTTAACACAAGTAAGAATGATATTATAGGTTACTTGTCTTAAAATTACATATATTAATTTGATCGTTTAAACCTTTAAATCTCTTCCTTAAAATACGTGCAAATAAGTTTGTTGCGTTTTTTTTTTGAACGGAGGAAGTATATAATGTTACTAGGACTCTTTAATTCAACTCACATACCCGTGTTTGGTGGTTGACATTTGAATGCTTTATTTTAGGTCAAAATCATGCAAAATTGGACACCCATACATAATTTATACTAGGAATGTAAAATCAAATATTCGAATGAGTTTCAGATCGGGTCATGTCAGCCATATCGAATGCAAGTTATGTCGGGTTAGGTCAATGATTTGACTAGATTTAGATCGGATTCAAGTATATTCAGGCACAATTATTGCCAATCTTTGCCTTCTCGGATTCAATTCAAGTTCATATTGTCCCATTTCGGTCAGATGTAATCCAAGTTTATATCAATCCATTTTGAGTTTGAAGCAAATACTATTTGGATTGATTTAGGTTATAAATTTTGGATGGGGTCGTAATTTTTTACTTTTCGATCGAATGATATCAATTCTAGATAAATTCTAATTTGGTTATGTCAATTTCAAGTGAAATTTAGTTTTACATCCATTTCGAATAACTTTATTTTGGGCCAAAATCAAGCGAAATCGGACACTTAGCTTGGACATGCATGTATCTATATTGGGCCATATTCAAATTATGATTTACATTTAAATTGTGACAAAGAAATATGTCATGCGGCTTTCATTTATATATGTACTCCTTCCCAAATATAGTTACAACATTTACCCAATAAGAAAACTAAATACTACGTATTAGTTTCAACATATATCTTTTTCTTTTAAAAGGTAATTATTTCTTGCTATCTTCCTCCTTATCACATGTCTTTTTGTTCCGTTCTATACATTTTACACTCACAAATAAATTTTGTCTTAAAATTCATGCACCTTGTTTTGTTGCAACAAATTTGAAACGATAGAGGAAATATATGTTTCTTTCAAGCAAACAAGTTGTTTTTTTAATTGGGGCCATAATGAAATTGGAAAAGATATTATATTATATATAGGTGAAATGTCAATTTATAGTATATTTTCTACTCATATTGGATTACAATGATTACAGTAAACATAGAGAAAAAGATATCAGCCTTAGAATGCATTATTATTATATATAAAGGGTGGGTTCATAATTCATATATATATATATATATAATTTTTTTTCCAAATATATTTAAAGCCCACATGTGAAATGCCCCCACTACTACTGTGCTTTCACAGCATGCATGCATGATGCATTTCTGCAACGTGTTATGGACGTCACTTTGTCATACATTTGCTAAACCCTGCGCGCTAACATATGTACTTACGTGTACGTGTTCATCATTTTTTTTTAACAGACAAGATGTATGGTTCTCGCACACAAGGCTTCTATTTCAGAAAATATTTTGACGCGGGGAGTAGGGAGAGGGGGGAGGGGGGAAAGGACAGGTGTCAAACCAGTGACCTCAAGGATCACGGGTTTGTACTCTACCAATTGAGCTACACTTCTTATACGTTCATCATTCTTACTTGTATTTATATATACTCAAAATAGATAAGCAACACCATCAACTATTCAAATTCTTTTTATAGTATATATTCCTTCGCATAATGCTCATTCATTTCACTTTGCTGTTTAAGTTCGGAATCTTACAACATTTTGTATTCAGCAAAATCATCCAATTTAATTATTCTCAATCTATAAGAAAAAGATAGTAATGCATGATTTTGGATGATTCGTCTTAACAAGTACTTCAAGACCATGGAATTTACCAATTTTAGTAAAATATAATTAAAGGTATTAATGGTTAAAAATAAAAGGAAATGGATGAAGTAGTATATTAGTTGACAATTGATTACTGTTTATCAACAACCACAATCAACGTAAATAAAAAGATACAATGAATGAAGAATTATAAATCCGTATCCATATGCAGACACAAGTATCCACATATTAGATTAATTTAGTACTATTTTTTTTTAATAAAAATAGGACAAAATCCATGTGACTTTCAATCAGCTCTAGTCATTTTAATCATGTCCTACAGTATTATTTTTATCGGATTAATTTTTTTGTTTCACTTATTGTGTATGTTAATAATTATCATGTTTGATAATATGTTGTCATGTTATTACCCTACAAAATGCACTAGTATAGACATGGGCTTATCATTTCTCAAATACAATCTTGCTATAATGTTGACAACTCTTTAGATGGTATACACCGGACAACTCCCTTAGATGTGCAAAATCTGTGAAACATTCAATTAATAGACTAGTTTGTTGCATACTCCCTCCGTCCCACGTTCGGATAATGCACACAAACCAAGAATGAGAAAATAGACGAGGGAACATTATTGTTTCTCTCCGTAACAAAATAACTGCACCGATTTAAAATAAAATAGAGAGAGAAAATATCAAATCGTTACCGTTAATATGTTACGGAGGGAGTATAAAAGAGTTTGCGTAGGCCTCCAGCATTTGTAAAAAAGTTCAGGAAAAGTTTGAGAAAAAAAAAGACAAAATAAAATGGAACAAAGATTATAAACAGACCAACAAAGAGAGTATTTAAGACAATCTCTGAACATACAAGGAACTGTTTATAGGTATAAATAGTTCTTAACTTCTTATACATCAAACATAGTAACATTCATTTCAATAGTACAATCTTTTTATAATGGTATACTTCCTCAACAACCTAATCCAACTAGTTGAGCAAATATAGCTTTTCTTAGTTCCTATTCTGTAGAACTAAAAAAACGAAAAACAAGAAGGGAGAGCCATCAACATACAATGCTGAATAATTCAGCTGTTCACTTTTGTTCATAGAAATCCTCAAACACCCGAAAGTTGAGCGAGCGAGGTTCCAGGGATTACACAAGCAGCGGGGCGATAAACAAGCAAAAAAGGATATCGAAAGAGAGCCTGCCTCACATCTAGCCTGCTGAGTTGTACAGTGCACAAGGCAGGCGTTCTCGCTCTTTTTGGATACCGATTAGGCAAATACGAAACACACCGGTTTCAGTTCAGTTTTACAGAGGTACAATCAACCCCGGAAAAAAAAAGAAAAAAAAAAACAGGAGGAAAAGAAGGAAGAAAAACCTCAAACCGTCTCTTTAGTTACACTGCAACCATCAAATACAACAGGCCGTCCCGAATAAAAGACCGGAATTCAGCTCTGTTAGTACGCAGAATCCCGAGAGCTACATGACCTGAGCTTACTCTAAACAACTGTACAGTCAAACTGAAAAATACTAGAAAAAGTAGCTAAATTCAAAAATCTGCTCAATCAAGCAATTGGCATATGAAGCTCACCCTTCCTTTCCTGTCTTCAGTAATGGTGAAAACCATTGCCGTTGCTACATATGCCATTGAGGGAGCCATTTACCATATGGTCATTATGTACTCCATTCAACTTGCCATTAATTGAGCCATGGCTATATTCTGGATATACGCTGTTGCTAGAACCATTAGCATGTAGCATATTAATCCCCCCATTTGCCGATCCATTGACGTGTTCAGGAACAATTCCATTGGCATGGCTTCGATGATTACCATTCGTCAATCCATTTGGAAATTTTTTAGTAGGGTCCTTTTTCGTGCTGCTTATTGAGTCATCGACACGGCTTTTGTGTGCATTTACAAAGCCATCAGGCTGCTTGTGGATGCCGTTTGCTGGGCCATTCGGAAGGTCGGATTTTGGTTGAGGTTTCAAGGGCAGTGGAACGTTACCATTTGGACTTTCCCTTTCCAACATGTTATGTACAAGATTAGGGTTCTCTAGAAAAGCATCCAATTGTCCACTTGCTGCTGCTATTAGGCCTGTTTGCAATCAGGGAACATGATTAGATCAGGTTGGAATTAAGGCCTTAACACATTGTTTGGATAAGAAGGAAGGGAAAGAAAATGAAAGATTGTCCATTTTCCTTCCTTTAATAACCCATTATCCCTCTAAAATTGAAGAGATTTAGAGGGAAAATGGACAAAAATAGCAATCGATTGCCTAATACGCACCTACAAACAGAGGAGATGGACTTCCTGGTCGTGACTTGAACTCGGGATGAAATTGAGCTCCAACATAGAAAGGATGATCAGGAAGCTCGATTATCTGTTGAACATAACAAATATCAACATACAGAAAGAATTAGCAGACAAGTTCCTACAATAATCAATCTTTCTGAAGCTAGAATCCCAACCTCCATTCGCTGGCCACTTTCATCTTTTCCAGTGAAAGACATGCCAAACCTCTCAAGCTGAGGTATCATGTCAGGGTTCACCTGTTATACAAAATATGTTCTTCAATAAATTAGTTTGCCGAGCCCAGCTATAATCCAATAGGAAGATTACAATAACAAAGGAAAGATGTAGATAGTCATTGCTCATCAATTATTACAGACCTCGTATCTATGCCGATGTCGTTCATCAACAAAGCTTTCATTGCCATATCTTCATTAAGAAAAAAAAGCATTGTGTAAAGCTAGGAATTACATTTGCATTGACTGAATTATAAAAGAGAGGGCTGCAATTTATATACTTACAGCTTCGCACTCTTGCAGTCCTTGACTTGGAAATATGTCCTCCTTGAACCAAGTCGCATAGTGCCTCCCATATGAGTTTTTGATCCCTGTTTATCAAAAATTATAAGCCCTAATATCTTAACCTCAATTGCAATTTTATTATGCAATTCCCGATGAATATATAAAACTTGCAATCATTGTACAAACCTCTGGCATGAATACAACATAAGGATTCTCGGTTTTCTTGGAATCTGAATCAAATTCTGTGCTGTTTGCATCCTGTATTTCAAGAACAGACCGAGCAAACTCAACAACAGCAAGCTGCATTCCCAAACAAATGCCGAGATATGGAATATTATTTTCTCTAGCATACTTCGCTGCAAGTATTTTCCCTTCCACTCCTCTGTCCCCAAATCCTCCGGGAACAAGAACACCATCTGCACCCTGTAATGAAAAGGTAACCATGGAGTTAAGAAATGCAAAATATTTGGAACACAGCATGTGAATACTTGGTAAAAGATAGATGAGATTCAAAACTGGAACCCGGAAAGGGAAAAAAACAAGATTTTTGAAGATGCCAAAGTATGAAATCATGAGCAGTAAGATTAGCTAAGAATTCTGCATGAAAAAAATTGCATGTCTTGCAAGAAGTCATAGCAATTTAATAAAGGGTATTGAAGAATACAAACCTTCAGCAAATTCCATGCATTATTGTAGTCATCAGGGTTCTGCAAAGCAGGAAATCTAAGATCAGCTTGGGAACACAGAATAACGCTCTTAAATCATGGGATAAGACAAGGATGAGTGAATACCTCATCCTGGGTTGAATCTTCAAGATCACTAGCTGGAACCCAGTCTACAACAAGTTTACGATGGCATGCAACTGAAGCGTGCAGGAGAGCCTGATTAAACAAAAATCTTTAAAGTTAATATCTTGACAAGATGTAAGTGCCTTCATTTGGTACAAAAGCAACACTAAATACCAAGAGTCCATTTTCAATTAAGCTCTGTTTGTTCTGGAGGAAAACATTTTGCTGATTTTCCACCCTGGGAGGAAAATTGATTTCTCAGGGTGGAAAATTTAAATTAAAAAGGAAACCAATTTTCTTTTCTAACCAAAGTACGTCTCCACCTTACTGAGTACTTGTCTTTTGTTTTCTACTCTTATACTTTCACTCCTTTTTACTTCCATTTTCAAGATATCATTGTATATTTTAGTAAAATAAGCACAATTCAAGATGGAAGATTGAACAGCAAGTTTTCCCATGAATGAGGAAAAAAAAAAGAGACAAAGATGTTCATATGTTGCAACTATTTAGACAGCATGTCCATGATAGACTGATAGTGAAATTAAAAGGAATAGTCAACAAAGGTAACTATGCTTCATTGCATCATGGGCCAGGCGTCCATAAACAGATAAACTGCTTGTATTGACAAAGGTTGCAAGTCAGTCAACAAATAATATTATAATTCACAGTATGTTGAATGCCTGCAGTGCATCATCCCATCTTTACCTCCTTTAATCCCTATTACAATTTAATCAGCTAATCAATGATTTACTTACTGCCTTTTGTTAAGGCTAATTCACCTTTTGCTCTAATCAGAGTAGCTTACGTTTTCAACTCGTCAAACATATATTATTTAATAAACAAATAGAGATCAAAGATAGTCCATGACGTCTCTATAGTGACAAGTAATCCAAATATGGTACAGCATGCATGTATACAGTGTCAAATTATCAAGAAGTTTAATTAATTGTTTGTTTCTCAATTACCTTAAGCACAGAGAGATAAGAATCCGAAAGTCCTGTGTACTTTCCCACCATGGCTATCTTCACCTAATGATATTGAAGAACAAAAGGGATATAAATAACATGAAAATACTGTATGATCCAGCTAATAAAAATCATAATAAAGCTGAGAAGGCGGGAATATGGAAGTAGGAACATACAGGCTCATGCAACATGTTACAGAGTTGCGCTCTCCGTGTCCATTCATCTAGTACAGGCGCTTTTGTAACCCTGCATCAAGAAAACTGATCAGGAGAAGTTCACAAAAACAGAGCAAGATATGATGAGAAAATAAGAAAAATAAGAGTATTAGGACAAACCCAGAAAGGTTGAGCACTTTCAATATAGCTTCATGAGCCTTTTGCTCCTGATGGAGACAAAGAAATCCACAAATTCAGCATAGGCAATGCAATACAGTAGAGGGGCGGGGAAAGCTAAAAGCAATCGCTTCATATGCCGAATCTAAACACTTACTCTAAGCAGAAGAGGGATGTGCCAAATGTTGGGGACATCATATAAAGTTATAATATTCTCATCCTGAACAATGACATTTCAGGCAAAGTTCAGCTTAATACATAAATCACAAAATGCTGAGTAAAATCATAACAACAATATTTAAAAAAATAAATAGAATTTGCATATACCGGAACGTGGCAAAATTGAGAAAGCTTCGCCTTAACATTTTCATCAAGAGGCTGAACCAACAAAAAAGGGCAAATGTTTCAGCTCTATATCCCCTGAGAGAATGTATACAAGAACAAGAAAGAAAATAGAGATAGATACCTGTGTGCTCCGGCAAGCCAAAACATCTGGAGTCAAACCCAGGCCTCGTAGCCCCCGAACACTGTGCTGCGTTGGCTTTGTCTTCTGTTAAAAGTAACAATGGCTTTAAGTTATAAACCAGAGACATGTCTAAACTCTATAACTTCAACACCCAGCTCATACATCAGCAAGTCTCCTTTCAGACCGTTTGACTAGAAAATTTTTTGCTTAAAAATTGTAATTATTGAGCATTAAAAACCATACTTTTTATATAAAGCTTCACTAGTTATATAAAACGTTAATGGCGTGTGGTAAAAAGTACAGAAACAAAGATCTAATATCAGACAGTTTTATTAAATTACCTGTTCCCCAACAACGTTTAGCACAGGGACCAAACTAACATGAATTAAGCAAAAGTTCCCAGGACCTGTTGAGAAAGACAAGTTTGAATAAGCTTAACCCAAGAGAACAATCATTTTCAAGCATGCAAGAGTCCTAAAAAAACACCTACCAACGCGATATGAGAATTGTCCAAGCGCCTCGATAAACGGCATCGACTCAATATCCCCTGTAACAAGAAATCACATTGTTTAGGACTAATTTAAAACGTAAAGTTTAAAGTTTCGTTCACGAAAAAGCATAAGAGGGCATATTCGATGGCACACCAATAGTCCCGCCTAATTCGATGACACAAACATCAGGAGGGCCCTCCTGTCCATCGACTGGCGTATGTGCTACACGTTCTATCCACGATTGAATTTCATCGGTAATGTGAGGGACAACCTAACCATCATTAAATTAAAGAAGATAAGATCTCATTAATATAGCAATGAAAGATCAAACAGTAGAAATGGAAAATCTTGGATTAGAAAAAGAAAAAAAGACCTGAACAGTTTTTCCCAAATAATCTCCCCTTCTCTCCTTGTCAATGACAGTCTGTTGAATAGGACGATAGAGACAAGAAAATAATCAGCAACAGCAGAGTAAGTTAGTCAAGTGGGTTACTCCAACCAGAGGAAGGAAGAGTTTTGGGCCAAGTTAGGTAACAGATAAGGGAAGTGTCGGTTAATCAAGCTTGCCTGGTATATTTTCCCAGTTGTGATATTGTTATCCCTCGTCAACTTGATGTCCAAGAACCTCTCATAGTTACCAAGATCAAGGTCCACCTTTAAAACAATCAAACAAACCTCATTTGTTCAGTGAACTTTCTATTTCCATGATGATATTATGTATCACTGTTACATAGTTCCCTAAACCCCCAAATTGCAAAGTTACAAACCGAAAAAAGTTAATTATGATCGATTTTGGGCTATTTTTTGACCCATTTTAAACAAACTGGAATTATAGAAACGAGCTAAAAGACATATATCTATAGTCAAGAAAAGCATGTCAAAATAAGCTCGTGCACACTTGATTGAAGCAAGCATCAACGTTTTTGTAACTTAAACTAAAATTCATAGTATGATAAAGCTCATGACGGGAACCAATTTGCCACTCGGCCCCACTCCGATCTCGGCAAGATCAAGGGATATGATTTTGCTGCTTAAAGAAGAAAAGCAAACATGTATATAGACACAAATCTAAAGCTTCTATTTTGATTCTCCCTTTTGACTTTTAGGTCAAGAGAATATATATGGGCACCAAAAGAAACCTTCATTAACAATTTCCTAATGTTTTCCTAGGTTTCCAACACATTACTCTCTCTCTCTCTCTTATCCTCTTTTAACAAGTGAAAACAGCAATAACTGAAATTCACTTTACCATGAAAAGAAGACTATAAATTTTCAAAAAATAAACATTTTTCAACCACTCTTCCTCCAAAAATTGCAATCCATTTGAATGTCATGGATGAAAAAGAAAAAAAACTACCAATATCATTTTCTAAGAAACCAATTCTTTCCAACTACCATCAGTGCCGCCAACTCCAAGGCAAACTAAACAAAACAAAATCAAATTGCTTACAGTGAAAAAGAAATTTAGTCAACATCAATAATGACTCCCACAAAAGTTTAATATTCAAATCTTAAGGAATTGATATATAAACAAAATTGGATTTCATAAAACAATTAAAATAAATTAAATTTATAAGGTAGTAGAGTGAGCTGTACCTCGCCTCCATCATCCAAAACAAACACTTCACCGTGCTCAAATGGCGACATAGTTCCAGCATCTGAATTCAAATAAGGATCTGCAACACCCCCCCCCCCCAAAAAAAATTAGTATATATGCAAGAAAAGGGATAAATCTATCATCATAAATGATAATGAAAAGGGCATAAATTACAACAAAAAAGGGGAAAAAAATAGCACAAAAACCATGATTTCGTTTCTAGAATCAATCTTATAAAACCCAATTTTTCTGGGTTTTGCTCCAAGTTTTTAATTCGATCAGAAGATGAAGCAATCTCACAAATTAGATTCGTTTCTCACTACACCCTAAACCCCATCTCTCTACTTCTTCTTTTTTTAAAAGCAAATGGTGCAATGTGAAAAACTGCATTTCCTCGCAATAAATATTTTCTGGGTTTCTGAGAAAGAACATCTGAACAAAATAACATAACCCACGTCAAAATCCATCAAATTCAATCAATAAAACCCTTGAATTCCAACCTAATCCCCAAACCACACGTCGCGAAAATTCCCAAAAAAATCCAAAAATAAAAAATAAAAAAACAGATTAAAAATAAAAAAACAAGCAAAACCCCAGAAAACAGAAATGCATGATACCTATTTTAATGGAAGTAACACGAAGACCACAAGCTTTAAGAAGAACTCCAATACTACTTGCAGTAACCCCTTTTCCCAACCCACTGACAACACCACCCGTTACAAGTACATACTTCATCTTCTTCCTCTTTTTTTTTTTTCAAAATTCACAGCAATATGTTTCTTAAACTTCCCCTGTTTCTTCAACTATACTGGATAAGTTAACAATGGCGGAAATGCACGTTAATTGAATTGATTTTTAAATTTTAAAGTTCTGATACTCAAATAAATGGTTTGTTAAACAGTTACAGAGAGTAAGAAGGAGATTTGGCAAAGAGAAAGATGCTCAGATTTTAGACAGAGAGAGAGAAGAGAGAAAGAAAGGGAGATGGATACATTGTTCATTCTTGTGACGGCCCCTCATGTTATATATAACCAACTAACTTCATTTTTTTGAGGTTTTTTTTTTATTTTCTTTTTATTTTAAAAAGGGGAAAATATTGCATAACAAAAACCCTAGTCAATTTCTCTGTTTAGAATTAACTTTTTCTTTTTTTTTAAAATTTTTGTTTTTTGGATTTTATTTTTATTTCTATTTTTTTTTTATAGAAGCTCTTCTTCCCGCCCCCCCCCCCCCCACCCCCCACTCCTCTCACTTTTTTTTTTTTTTTGGAAGAGCTTTTTACTTTCTATCGTCTGTTATTATTAAAATTAAAAAAAAAAAAAGGAGGAAACTACGTAATTGATCTTTTAACTGATTTGTCATTAGTTTTTACTCTTTACTTCATTAGTGCTAAACTTGTAACGGTAGAAAGGTATTGGCAGCCTGGCAGGTTGTGTCAATACTATAAGATGCATTGATACGGATATAACTATTAACTAGAGGTGGGCAAATTCAGATATTCGATTTTTTGGGTTACAATTTTTTTTATCCTGATACGACCCGGATAATTCGGGTATCCGAAAATTTGGTTTCGTGAACCGGGTATTTGGATCCGGTTTTTTTTTATAAAAAAAAAATAAAATTTAATATAAAAAATGTTTTATTTTGTTAAATAAAAAAAATTGTTTATTTTTTTATTAAAAAAAAACTGTTTTTGAATTTTTTTTTTTAAAAAACATTGTTTTTTTAAATTTAAAAAAAGTATAATAATAAAAAAATAATTTGAAATTAAAATAAAAACTTTTTTTTAATAATAAAAAATATTTTTTAAAAATTAAAACCGGATATTGGGTACCCGTTTTAAAAAATTCTGACCCGATACCCGGTTTTACAAACCGGATCGGGTACCCGCTTTTCGGGTAAAAAAACCGGGAACCGGGTACAGATTTTTTTGCCCGCCCCTAGTTATACTCATACAGGTGATATAGAAACGGGTATGTAATATGTTAGTTTGAAAATTATTGGATATGAATACGGCAAATAAATATATATTTTTTAAATTAAGAAATTTTTTAACAATTTTTTAATATAATTTGGAATGGTTGAATTTAATTGGCATTAAAATATAAGAAAAAACTTTTAAAAAATTTTGGTAAAAATACTATAAAACATGTAAAAAAAATTAAAATTGAGCACAATATCGAATATCTTAGAAGTATCGGTATCATATCGGCATCCGGTACAGATACGACTACCTCAATGAAGCATCCGTGCTACCTAGTCAATATATACCATCTTTTATTCAAAAACTTATATATATACAATGCTATATATTTATTCAAAAATAAAAAGTTTAGCCAAGGAAAGATAAGATTTAATAAGGGGTAAAATAAGGTAAGTGAGAATGAATTGAGAAGTTCTGCTTTGTTGGTTGAAACATTGACATGTGGCCTTTAATCCCTTGTGGTCCGGGTTGTGGGTTTGATGCTCACCACCTTTCTTCATGGATAATGTTTGTTTCATATTCTTGTCGAAAAAAATGTCTCCAACTGCTTTCATTAAAGTACAGTAATGAGTACGTGTATGGATATCAAAAGTTAAATTGTTAATAAATAGCGATGAAATATAAATTTCAAGATTTATAGGTATTAATTATTTCACTTGTCCTACACTATATATAGTGATATAGGCCACTTGTTCAACTACCCAGCGATTTATTATTTTGAAGTTGGATTAAATTTTACAAGATTTTTCCCACTTAAATTATATTTGGCGAAAATTAAAATCACATTAAATACATAAAAGTATTTGATAAGTACTTTAACTATAAAAAAATATAATAAAAATGGTGATAAAAATAATCACCTAATATTTCAATCATTTTTCTTTATTTGTAACCCAAAAGCGCAAAAGGTATCTACATTTACCTAAAAATGCTTTGCTATAAAAGTGAGTGCCTTCATTATAAGTATACTAGCTAGTTTGAGGAAAAAACTTTGTGTTTACCATTTTTCAGAGTAAGGATAGTATTTATTGATTAGTTCTTATATCAGGTACTAATGTAGGTCATTCGATCAAATTTAAGTCAAGTTATACAATCAGGTAAGCGGACCTCTTAATTTTCAAATAATCATTTTTTCGAGTAATGATTATTGTTTTATCATTTTTAATGGTCATTTGGTTAGATACTTAGATGTGTTCTTTCTATGAAATATGATGTTTTATAAAATAGCTAAATGTTAATGGTTTTAGTTAACAATAATAACACTAGTTGGGAATGAAGTAAAAATTTTTATGCAGTTTAGGAAACCATTCACCTACCCCTCTGGATGAATGCAAATTCAATTTTTTCAATTACGTACAATTCATTTAAGAAATTAGCAAAGGAATTCATTTCTTGTGAAATAAGATTTTCTACAAGAATTACTTCCCATGCTAAACCAAACGAGTACTTAGGACTTAGTTTTGTTTCATTATATTATATACATAATTTGATATATATTTTATAATGTACATATACTTGTTGAACCCCATCTAGTGCATTAGTGAGTGTCTCACGTTGAAAGATGAGGAGAAACTAAATTAACTTACAAGTCTAGGAGTTACTCGATCCTCCTATTACCAATTGGTTTTAGGGTGGAACCTCCTATGGCTTGTAAGTGACCTAACTCTCCTCTGTTGTACCATGTTTGATTTGAATGATGACAAACCAGTCCTCTATACTTGATGTCTATGAATAATTGTATATGAACAGGTTGAATCAAGTGAGGACTCATCAAGGCAATCATGAAGGCCTTGAGATACTTGAAGATCAGAAGCCAAGAGCTTGGAGCCTTTTATTTTTATACTTCTAGGATCTTCATGTAAAATAGGCTTAAGAAAGTATTCTTATTGTTTTTAAGTAAAGAGCAAAAAGACTTTAAGTGTACATCCAGTAAAGAGAACAGGCAAAGAACAGTTCCCTTTGCCAGATGTAGACTTAGTAGTACTGAGACCACTGTGGGAACAGACCTCAGTATTACGCACGTGATCCGTACAGATTTTCGAGTTCAAAATTATTTTGAAAAATTTGGATCACTTGTATTTTGGAAATCTGCCAAATTGATACACCAAATCTGCTCATTAAATGCAATGTACCTTGTTTGGACTTTTGTGTACATCTCTCTTCCCATAGTGGAAAGTGACAAAGTCTGAAACTAGAACACTGCACTTGTGTCAGCTGAAGTGGTTTGTACAATTTAGGCAAGTCTCCAAACACACTTCTAGGGCACGGTTTTTCCTTGTCTATATAAACAATCTTTGCAAAAAACCCTAGATGACTTTTGCTCTCCAAAGAAAACCAAGTAATATTTTCTGAGAGTCTATCCTTAGTCCAAAACTATCTCCATATCCATCTTTAAGAGAAAAACTTACGGAGATTTAAGTTTGTAACATTTGAACCACTTAGAGGGAAGTGGTTGGGGAGTGTTCTGTGAACACTGAGTGAACTGTTAGAGTTAACAGTTGGGGAATTAAGTTTTACATAGTTGTAGCATTTAATTGAGTGTGTAACCTTTTTATTATTCTGAGTTGATTAATAATATTGGTGAGAGAGTGGAGGACGTAGGCTTGTTTAGAAGCCGAACCTCGTTAAATCTTTGTGTCCTTACTCTTTACTTACTGTTCTCTCGTTGTTCTCACAAAAGTATAAACAAAACTTGAAAACGATTGAAAAAACATACATACTCAATTCAACCCCCCCTTCTTGAGTATACATTGAACTAACATCCTCTTCCATATTGAGTTACCCAGGTCCGTTTCTAATATTCAATCAAATTTAACATGGTATCAGAGTCAAGGTTGGGTTTGGATTGATTTGGGCTAAGATTATGCACAACTCACATGTGAGGGGAGTGTTGCGCCCATGTAAAAGCCCAAATGTAAGTGTGAAAAGAGTTTGGAATTAAGGGGGAGTGTTGGGAATAAATCCCACATCTGAAAAATAATAAGGTGGTCTCCACTTTATATGGCTAAGGGGTTACTCCCCTTACTACCATATGGTTTTGAGGTTGAACCTCCGTTGTCTTGTAAAGTGGACTTGTACTCCCTCGTGACGGGTGCGACCCAGGCCCGTTTGCCATGGTATCAGAGCCTAGGTGGTGGGTCTCTTCTAAATTGAGTCTTATTAAGCAACTGGAAAGAGTTTGCCTCGACAGGATGTCCAGCCTCTAAAAGGATTGTTTCTAATTGCCTTTCCAACTAGCTCTAAATTCTAAGGACACTCACTAGTGAGGGGGAGTGTTGAACCCCATATAGTGACTTACAAGTCTATCCAGGAGTTACTCCTCCTATTACCAATTGGTTTTAGGATGAAATCTCCTATAACTTGTAAGTGACTTAACTCTCCTATTTCATATTGGTTTGTCTAGGCACATTTCTAATATTCAATCAAATTTAACAATATTCCATAATATAGCTCTTTCAACGTGCGTATTTCTTAACACTCTATTATCGATTTTTCAGTGCATTACCAAAACCCTCATATCAAAAAATGGTTAATGAAAATTTTTATTTGGTTTCATTTTCAACCATACCAAACATGGTATGAGATGGAAAGTTGAGATCTCAATATTAGCTTGTTTAATTGGCTGGAAATATTGGTTGTATTCAATATGTATTGGCCTTTTAAGTTAGCTGTTTTAAGTCCGCTGTTTGAAAAAATATTTGGTAAAATTAATCGTGGTTGTTGTATGTTTATTAGAGAGTTTTATGGGCCAACAAACCAAAAACCAACCCAAAAAGCTACTACAGACAACCTTTCATTTTGGTTTAAAAGCCATCTTTTAGCCAACTAAAAAGTCAATAACCAAACATATTTTTTATTATTATTTGACTATATTGAAAAGCCAAAAAGTTGTTTCCCAAACACCTGCTTAAAATAGAAAGAGGCTCTCATAATCAAATCGTAAAATCATAAACATTTGAATTATAAGATCTTACAAGTTACAAATATGTGTAATTAATGTTACTTAAATTTCATATATGTGTGCACTCATTAAAAGCTAAAATTATTTACCATTATATAGTCAATAATGGACATAATTCAACAAATCGCTCTATTGAAAATGATTCCATTATTTGCTTCAAAATTGTCAAAGTTTTGGCTATTAAGGGAAATTCTAATTTGTAAACTAAAAAATTTATATTCTTATTATTCTACGTATGACTATATAATAAAGTGCGTGATACTACATAAATCTGTTGATATAATTTTGGGTGTGATTCAACTACAACCTTGCTTTGATTTAATATAAAAAACAATCAAGCATAGTGATTCCTTAATCTAAAAATAAAATAAAACAAATTTTTAGCCTCCTTACTGGCCTTTTAACTTTAGGGGTTTTATATAGTTGAGCCCCTTAAATTAAAATTTTACACTGTCTGGTTTAGTATGATCTGAGTATCAAACCAAATTAAATCGCACAATATATATAATAGAGTTTGATCGATGGTTTATTTGAAACCAAATCAAACCATATTAATACTAAAATCCCACCGAACCAAACTAGCTATAATAAAACAATTTGGTAATTGTATTTTGCCCCAAGAAAATTAAATATCAACTTTTATAAAGAGTGTAACATATTAGCCAGTCTGTTTCTTAATGTTAGTTTTGTTTACGTTTAGAATCCTTGGTGAGGATCAAAATATTGTTAAATGAAGTATACTATTATCTTGATCTCCTAATAGCTTTCTAGACTAGATAAGAGAGAATATGAATGAATAATATTAATATGTGAAAGAAAAAAAGTGGAACAATTTTTTTTTGAAGATTTTAGTACAACTTCATAAATACATGCATTTAATTTAATATAAGTATGAAAAACACCACTAAAATTTATCGGGTAATTTTATGTTATAATGGAGAAAATATGATAATATTAAATGCAACTAAAGTAGAAATATTTTATATGAGAATAAGTTTTAAACACAAAAAATGGATTACGGAAACAACTTTAAGAAACACAAGGAGTTCAAAATATTATTATTAGTTGTCCTTAAATGGTACACCGATCCATTCGTCCTAAAATAAATGCTACATTTTCCTTTTTTATCTGTTCCAAAATAAATGCTACATTACTAATAATTTTTACTACTTTTGATATTATGACCCACCTATAAAATTACACTTATACCCTTAACACTTATAAGTTTTATACACTTATAAAATGGTGTTCCCGTGATATTACAATTTTACCATTTAGTGATTATTAAAAAAAAAAAATCACATTCAAAATCAAAAACAATGTGACCAGAATATTGATGTGCATTATTGACATTAATTAAGGGCGCGTTTGATTCAACCCTATTTTCAGAAAATTCAGATCAAACCAAATCAGATCAGAAAAGTTCGAATTAGATTAGAAAAATTATAATATAATAATAAGTTAATAACTACAATCAGAAAAATTCAGATCAGATCAGACCAGACCAGATCAATTTAGAAATTTCAGATGAATCAAATGCACCCTAATTCTAAAAATGTAAAATTAAAATCATTGTCACCTATATGTCAATTAATCTTAACATATACTCCCTCTGTCCCTAAAAGATTGCCCCATTCACTTTTTCTCATCTCCCGAGACACAACTTTAAATGAAAATATCTTTAAATACGTGTGATAAAAAATTATAAAAATTACATATTAAAAAAGTTCACATTGAGCCGAATCAAACGAGATCCTATTTGACTATATTTTTTCTTACATGTATAAAATTATAGGGAGTCAAAGTTACCAAATGAACAGTAACAAAAATCAACATGGGACAAACATTAAGTGACGGAGGGAGTATAAAACACCATACATGAAAGCTCAAAGCTCGATCCTTACTTTGAAACATAGTTATGGCTTACGGGGCCGATAGCCAATTGAAAGAACAGACGATTAGGCAAATCATGCTTTCACAAATTTTGAGCGCAGCGCTACAACATACATTTAAAACACCATACAAGTATGTATAATTCTAGCTTTATATATATATACAACCACTACAGCTAACCTTTGTCCTAATTATACTTAAATCAACATTGAAACTTAATTATCTTCCTAATACTATACGACGTTCTATATTAGGGAAGATAATAATAAGGTAAATTAACTAAACTATATATAATTAAATAATTTAGCAGAATAATTCCTAATTTATAGATGCCACTCACTTTTTTGAGCTTGTAACTTTGTTAAGTGATCAAAATTCTCATCCTTCTTAATTTGATGGGTAGCACATGCATGCTTATTTTTCACTATCATACTTGACAATTCTTTTTGGGCCATATAAACATCACAATGATCTAGGACCTTGTATATATTTTTTGACCCACAAATTTTTGAGCTTGTATAATGTATATATATATACACTTCATTTTTTTTTTAAATATTGGTAAGGAAACCATCAGCTCATTGACTAATATAGCAGGGTCACAAGCCTAAAGGCCGGAAACAATCCACCATGCAGGTGGATGGAGAATTCAAGAAGAACTCCACATACAAGGCAAGAGAATCGAACATGCCCCTTAGACTTTAGCTCTAACCAATTGAGCTAAGAGTGTTTCTCAAGTATGTGCTAACTTCTAAGTTGTAAGATAAAAATCCTATTTATCATTAGATAATTAGGGGAAATGGACAGTTTCTTGTTGAGACGAACAAAACTCGTCTAAAGACTTTTTTTGATTAAAAATTTGTCTAAAACTGTATAATAAATGTTGAATGTTGAAAATAAGAATTATATTTTTTATTTGAAAAAAAAATAACTAATAATATCAAGATCTTTTTTTAGTAGCACTACATGGCCAATTCCATCAATCTGTCGATATCTTTAACAATTCACTTAGCTAAAGCCGAAATTTTAGTTTTTTGGGGGATAAAATCACGTAATATACTCGGTTTAATAGAAATAAATTGGTTAGTGTTGTTTCCTATGGATTTTTTTTCTTAAAATAAAGTTAGTAGAATGTTGAAAGGTAAAGTAAGAGAGAAAAAAAGTGATGTGTAAAGCATTTTTGGATAATGTATAAGATTTATGAAGGTATAGTATTTTGCTGAAGTTTTGGATAATTGTTGTAGTTATTGTGTTACAACATTATTTAGAAATATTGCAGATAAATTGATACAAGAGGACTATAACTAAAGCTATATATAGATATATATGGCAGAGCCCATGAATTGGCAACCGAAGGAGGCCGGACTCCTTTCTTTCCATATCCAAGCTAATTAAGAATAAGGCTCTGTTCTTTTAGACTTAAAAGCTACATTAATATTAGATCAGTTCAGCTTTGTTTTAATATTATACTCTCACAAAATAATACCCCATCTAATCAGATCAGATCAGTCATAAAGAACAAAGCCTAAGTCTATTCATGATGCTAACTCAATGATTGTTTCCCACCAACGTTGTCTTGGTCTAGTGGTGCCAGGGGCTAGACTTGGTAGGGAGAACCACGGTTCGATCCCCCGCAAGCACGTTGGGAAGAGTTTAAAACCTTAACCCCGAGACGCGCTCCGAATCCGGATTAGCTCAAAAGGGTGAACCGAGTAAATACACCAAAAAAAAAAGAAATGGGGGAAAGAGATTCACGGAACACAAGAGGAAGATCGGCACATTGCTATGAGAACTAAGCAAAGTAGAGATAAAAGTGAAAACCTAGTATCTTTAAGGGTCCGTTTACTAGACCGAAAAATGTTTTCCCTGAAAACAGTTTTTCCTGAAAACAGTTTTCCTATTTTACATCGTTTACTTTGGGTGAAAAAATAAAATGTAAAATTTTGGGTGAAAACTCATTTTACACCCTATTGGAAACATTTTCCTCCAAATTTGGGAGTAAAACTTGTTTTCCGTGCAAGTAAATATTGGAAAATTTATATGAAAATGAGTTTTCCAACATAAAATGTTTTTCATGAAAAATCATTTTACATCGAAAATGTTTTACACCAAAGTAAACGGACCCTAAAGGGCTCATATTATAGTGCTCAAATCATCTGTCCCCGTTTGTATTTCACTTATTTTGACTGGTTAGTTGTAATAATTATAATGACCCAACATTCAAAATTTTAAAATAATAAAATCATTTTATAAGCCAATCAAAATTAGTAGACACACCATTGGATCACAATTTGTGGGACATGGGATTCTCCAAATTACAACCCAATCACAATATGTAATGTCATTTTATTATTTCAAACCTCAAAAACTAAATCCTTCTTTCGTAACTCTCCAACATGCATGGAAACTTTTCGTTCTCCACATATTACCACATTATTTATTTTCTTGATTATTTTAACTAACTATAGTACTTTAATGCAGTAATTAAATCTAATTGTGAAATTAAAGATGTTATCATGTTAAAGAGACATCGATTGGAAATCTTATTAAAGGCTGAATTATTAATTTTAATCTTAATTAATTAACTAATTGATTTCTTGCAGCAATGCTAGTCATTATTGCCCTCATATTGACATGATGAGGCATGAATGACAGGAGCAGGAGATTAGATTCCCTAATTTATATAAAATAAAGCTAAGTACTTAATTAAATATATGATAATCAACTAACATTATAAGATGATGTTAATTAAGTTGGATTTGTAATTTAAATACAACAACATCATCTATCGATGCAGGTTATGTCAGATCAGATGGGTAATCTAACCAATTGGCAGATCGGCTTTTTTTTCAAATTCAGACCACAATGCATGTTAAAATATACTCCTTTGTTAGCTTAGGGAAATAAAATATAATCATCTCATGGAGTTAATTAAAATCATGTCTTCTATAAGTAGCTATTAGTGACACAAGCCGAAAAATTAGCAATATGGTGGTTGGTCCATAACTATTTAATTGATAGCTTTAATTGCATGATTAGTTTTTCAAATTATTACTATCTTAGTGCATGGTGTGTTGAAATTGACACCTATTGACTTAGATTGATTATAGGATTCTACTTATATTAATAAGTGTTCAGAAATCAGATGTTTAGGCCGGCCGCTAATGTAGATGATAGTCTTCTTCCAATCAAAATTTCATATCTTAACCAACGTTGTCTTGGTCTAGTGGTGCCAGGGGTTAGACTTGGTAGGGAGAACCACGGTTCGATCCCCCACAAGCACGTTGGGAGGAGTTTAAAATCTTAACCCCGGGACGCACTCTGAATCCGGATTAGCTCAAAAGGGTGAACCGGATGGGTACACAAAAAAAAAACTTCATATTTTAAGATGTAAGAAGACTAACATTTTGCATATCCTGAAAAAAAAGAAAAAAGTCTAGGCTATAAAAGGTCAAAAAAGATGACAAAGTGATCTGATGCCGACTCTTATCTCATATCCATGGAATACGAGGTTTGAAGTTTTGAACCTTATTACTTGAAGTGCATCCCTTCCTCCCATATATATAGCTCGATCAAAGAGCGAATTTTATTTCCTAATAAAAAAACCGACCTATACTCTTGTGTCTCTTTAAGAACACCAAGGGTTGTATCTATGAGTAAGGGTGTTATCTTCTTTTTGATTAAAAAAATAATAATTTTTAGTTCACATAAGTACGAAATCAGGTCTAATGATTTTTGATGAAGTTTGATTAGGCCCCATAATAAAGTTCGATCATTTGTTCCTTAACATTGATTAGGGTTGAAAAGGTTTGATCGGGTCTAATAAGTTCAATCAGTTTTAATCATGTTTAATAAGTTGAATATAACGCACTCTACCGGAGGACACAAGATGTAAATTATTTTATTTTTTTTGAACGAAGATGTAAATTATTTGAAGCATATCACTAACAAAAAAGGGATAACAGTTGACAAAATTATATAGTAATAATATACAAAACTATTGAACTTAACATTATATGTGTGCACTTACAAGTTGTTCGACTTGTCCCAAATTGATGAAAAAGAAGTGAATAAACTAAGATGAACTAAATTAAAATGAACTGAGCTGAATTTGTATGAACTGAATTAAAATTTCATAAATTAAATCCAAAAAAATATAGCCTACAAGATTATGTAGGTGCACATCAAAAACTAAAGTTGATGATGTTTTACATACTGGACTACCCTGTTAAGCACCGAATACCACAACAATCAATTTGGTGTCGTCACATAAGTTTACTTAAGATTTATTGTTCTCTGTACGTGAATCAATTAATGTGTGTCATTCAAACTCAAATTTTCTGATAGATTATCTAACATAATCTTGAGTCTTAACCATCATTTTAAGTTTTTAGTTAAGATGATCCTTTAACATGGTATCAGAGCGATAGAGCCAACGTGACACAGATGTCGCGTGTTCAAATCTGATCCACCCCTCTTTAATTTATAAAGTAAAATTAATTAGTGTTAAATATGGTGGACCTATGTTGCATCCAAATTTAAAAATCCAAATGACCTTTTATGTGGGGGGTAACAGAGTATATAGCTAGTCTTAGACATCAGACATCAGCTTAAGCTTTTAATTGAGATGATCATACATTCACTACAAAAAATGTGTTCAAGAAGGACAATTAAAATTGCCCTATTTGATACAAAATTTATCTTCTTAGGTTATAATGACAATTTTAGTATTGCCTTCATGTTGCCCTTGTAACCCCGTTGTATTAGGTTTCAAGGACAATTTTAGATGTTTTGCCCTCTTTGATTCAATTTAAAAAGGGCAAACAAAATTGCTTTCATTGATCATTAATAAAGGCAATATATTTTATTTTCCTTGATTTAAACACTTTATTTATTGTCAAATAGGGCAAAGTTTCAAAAATCTATGGGGCAAAATAATCATATTGCCTTCATTGTTAATATCAATGAGTGCAAAAATGATTGCCCTTGTAGGCATCATTAAGTAAAACAATACTCATATTGCCCTCTTTAATCATAATAAATTGCCCTCATTATGTGAGTTTTTTGTAGTGATTCTCCTTCAAGATAGTAATTTAATTAAATAGTGAAGCTAACTAGTGTCCAAACCTTTGACTTAGCAATTCAGACTAATTAACCTCCTGTGATAAGCATTGATTAACATATACGACATGATGTCTAGTAGAACATTGTAATAAGTACGTATAATTATGGTCATAGAAACGTATAATAACAGACAATTTCGATTGTTGTCCAATGTATACTCAAAAATGAGATCTATTATCCAATATAATTAACATGCATATACAACATGATGTTATTTGAAATACGAGTCTTAATTTACTGATTAAGTTTTCCAAACACGATATTTGATGTTTTAGGTCTGAATCTCACCACGCACACATATTTGAAAAAATGTCTTATTTTCAACTTTTCAGATGAATTTATCGGCCAAATTGAGTCGGATAACATGCAGTAGGTTTCGATTCAAGACCTAATCCTGTCAATATTATATATGGAGTATATATAATTAATTATATATAAAAATATGTGATGAGTATATCTAGTAATAGCAGTTAGTCGTAGTAGTTTTCTGTTGGAATAGGTTGCTATGGTTGGTAAGTAGTATAAATAAGTTACTAAATAGGCCCACATACAAAGTGACCCGACCATGAAGCCGCTTTGTCTAGTAATCTTATAGGCATAGACCCCTCATTTATCGATGTTTTGGGGGAATTGCCACATGCATATGCACATGGGTGTTGTACTTACCCCATCTTGAAATTCAATGGATAATTTTAATTTGTAGAATTGAAAACAAAATATGACCTACTTTTAACCTCTCTAGGGATTTTTGGTTCCTTTAAATGCATGTCCTTTTTAAACAAATTGATGATCATGAGAGTAGAAATAATATAATTGACATGTTGGTTGGACCGGCACAAGGGCTAATTCAGCACGAAATAATAGTTGGGTTTGCCATAGATGAGTCCTTTGTTGGCATAATATGATATGTGAGGCACAATGGCACACTGATGAATGATAAGACATGAATATATGGACACTAGTTTAAAAAGTTGGCATCAGTCTAACACGAGCACAATAGGTCAACACGTGCGTTGTTTATGAGCTTTATTTTATGCAAGCTTTTCTTTGACAAGTTATTGGTACGGCCAACTAAGGTATGCGGCCCACAAGAGGCTTCATATGTGGGTTCTTCCGGTTTGGTCCCTAACGCTAAATATAAGAGTATGTAAAGTTGATTTTCAGGAGCATAATCATGCTTGATAGGTGGAGATGACTAGTGAATAGTGAGACGAAATGAGACATTACATGCACTATATATAAAATCTACGGTTATACTCAGCTCGTCGCTCGTAAATGTTTATTTTTCCTATTTTGATCCTCTTACTAGTTTATTTCACATCATAGATTGACTAAAAATCGTAGTAATATATAAGAAATGGGAAAATAAATAAAAACTACAAAAATTATTAGTACATTTCACTTGGACACGTGCACACACACAAATTAAACACAATATAGGTGTTTTTAGAAATTAAAAATAAAACCCGGAGTCTGAAGAGCACATGGTATTTATTAGAATAGTTTTAGCACTCCTTAATTAGTGCTTTGGTTGTAGCTAAGTATTATTCAAATTAAGACTATTTTCATAGGTTTAGGATATTATTTCGTGTATATATGCATATATATTATTTCGTGTATATATGCATATATATTATTTCTCATATTTTTTTTTAATATTATTTGATAAAAAAAATTGCAATCTTTTGTTCGGTAACATCTATATGCATGGTTTAAGAAATTAAGTAACAAGACCTATTATAATAAAGGCAAAAGCTAAGTGGGGTGCTGTATAGAAATGATAAATTATAATAAATATTAGTAACATCGAATGATGCGTGATTTTGACATAGATTCCAAAATTATTACCATTTTAGCTTAAAATATATATTGATCCATAAATGCTTATACAAATTAAACACTGAGTTCTCTTGTTATCAATATCCTGATGATAATAAAACTTGTGAGAAAATGGCTAATTAACTTAGAAATTTTTTATTGTTTTATTGTAAATATTACGAATGAAGTTAAGCCTTAATTAATTGATACGGTAAAAAAGAGAATGGAAAAGGTTTCTCATGCATCTTCCCGAAAATTGAGTTGTTATGTTTATTTATTGAAAGTCCATTATTCACGTGCATAGTTGATTGACGATATACGGTCTAAGGAACACACAAACATTGTGCAGAAGAAAAATATCAGGTTGAATTTGGTAATTTTTGCTGAAATTGATGCGCTACTTTAGCTTCTTTAAAACAACTCCCCATACTACGCAAACTTGCTATATCAATCGGTGGGTAGACTAATCATTACTAATGAAGACAATAAAATATTATTTATCATATGAGCTGTAATTCACTATCAATATTAACCGCAATACTTATTTAGTATTGGGTAGTCTACCCGGTGGATATGACAAATTTTTTCCGTTAAAAAGTTGCTCGCCTAGATCAAAATGTTACGAGTAAAAAATAAAAAATTTACTCTGTAATAAATTTGATTGGATTAAATTTGATAGAGATTGATAATAATTTTATACAGAGAATACAACGTAGTCCCTAATGTCAAATCTATCTTTTGTAGTATTATTACTCCACAAATTCATAATTTAATAACAACGTAACACCGCACAAGTCCAAAAATCACAATACATGCTCAATTGTTCATAAGAGAGTGAGAATTCCAATTACTACTATGTGAGTTTATTAGCTCTCTGTGAGAATCAGATCCCATATTTTTTTCGAGAGTCATGCTATGCATGGGCCTTGTTCTTTTGGACTTAAAAGCTACAGTAATTAGATCAGATCAGACTTTTTCAGATCAGATCAGTTCGGCTTTGTTTTAATTTTATATTCTCACAAAATAATACCCCCACCTAATCAGATCAGATCAGATCAGTTCAGATTAGATCAATCCTAAAAAACAGGGCCATACTCTTATTCGAAAAAAACTTGTCATACTCACCGGGTATACTACCCACCACTAAATAAGTATTCTGGTTAATATTGATAGTGGTTTCCAACTCACATGATAAATAATATTTTAATGTCTTCATTAGTACTGGGTAGTCTACCCACCGGGTTGATGTAGCAATGTCCCTCTTATCCCCTCTTAAATTGTACTCTCATATATCCTTTTCGTATATTGGATAATTATTAATTAGTGCTTTCCTTTTGTTGAGTTTTTTCCCCTCTTTTGAGGGTTTCTTGCATTAAATTGTGTGTGTTTATTTATTGCTCAATCCCTCCATTTTTTTTTATTAATCTACACATTTCATCTTTTTTCTCTTTCCGATTTTTTTTTTAAACATTAATATTTCTAATTATGTATTTGTAAAAAGTATAAAAACTAGCTATTAAATAGTACACATTGGGACTAATCCAACACGACCTTTATGACTATAGTTTTTCCTACATATAAATCATAAACAAATAAAACAATGATAAAAGTAAATTTTATAAACATTGTCGAAAGTCAAACTGAATAATTAATTAAATAAAATGAACTGAAGAAAGTGCTTTACTTATCCATCTATCTTTTTGTCTATTTTTCTCAATACTACAATCCCAATAGGTGTAACCGTGTAAGTATGAAACTATAGCACCACTAAAAAAAAGTACGAAACTATAGCACAAAAAGTTTCAAACAATTTTTTTAATCATAAAAGTGATGCATATATTTTAGTTGGTAGGGAATCAAGACAAGAAATATTTTATTGTCAAATTACTTAAAAAAAGTGTGGAAGTGATGAGGGAATTAACAAATGATAATAATAATGTTATACGAAATAATAAAATGTTACTTAGCTGTTGAAGCGTGAACAGACAGAAGTGAAACGATTGCCGCGTCGTGAACGACCAATGTCCTAAAAGACAATTCCGCGCTAACCGGTGCAGTAGACGTGCAATGGTTGCCCTCCAGGATTAGCATGGCGCCGGAATAGTGTGCACGCACCAGCCCGACTGGAACTCAGATTATGCCCAGGTAAACAATGGAACTGTGTTTGAGAAGAGTGAACAAGAGAGAGTAAAACTGCTGTATATAACTGTGTATCTTAATAACTGAGGAAGGCAGCATTATATAAACTGAGAACCGATGTTAGAAAGGAATTGTAGGAGAGAATAATGGGTAAAAAATTTTCAGCAAAAAGATAGAATGGCCCAAGGCCCAACCCAAACCCGCACACCGCGCATCGCATTTCCCAAGACCCATGGCCCTGGCCCAAGCCTGAGCCCGACCCGGTCCGGTGCGGTGTGGTGCGCGCGTGTGTCTTGTCAACAACCCACCTACCACTTAAGCTTTTAGAGAATAGAGATAAGCTCAAATATATAAATGTGAAAAACTCTTCCTATTCTACCAATGTGGGACAAGTTCTCTCTAACTACTCACATACCCATCTTTTCGCTCTTTGAACTTCCAACAATCCCCCACAGTTTCGAAGATGTGAAAAGCAAGAAGAATTTGAAGGAAATTTGTTTTGAGCAAGACAATCAATTGCATAAGTGCCAATGTCTTGCGACTTGAATTAACACATAGTGAGCTTCAAGCTATGATCTCTTTCCTACTAGGTGACTTTCGTCTTGAACTTAGTAGGCAGTTAGAGACCCGTCACTTGGGTCACACAATTGAACATGTACACTAATCTGAGTTCCGCGAATACAATTGACGCCTTATACTGGCCATACGTCCAAACCTGGATGCTCATAGGTGCTCTAGAGTATCAGCCCATGCCTTACTCATAGGAAGCGGCCAAACTTCCACACCTAAGTAGGTGAACCCATCAAGTGTGAGCTACATCACACCACCAAATATATGAATATGGGTTCATTAAAAGCGAATGCTCAACCTCAATCACATGTAGCAAGCACAAAACAAACATCTAAAGGATGGAAAATAAAATTTAGTGCTTCTGAATTATTACATAATGTTCCCCTTTGAACTCAAGGTGAGTAGGAGTTCATTACTTACAATTCAATCAATGGCCTTTAGCCCCATCCCCTCTGATGTTTCCAAAACTAGTTTTCTAATTAGGCCTTTAGTTAACGGATCCGCAATGTTCTTTTTGGACTTTACATAGTCCAGTGATATCACCCCCACAGATAGCAAGTCTTTGACGGCCTTGTGCCTCAAACGAATGTGTCTTTTCTTTCCATTGTAGGAAAGGTTGGTTGCAACGGCAATAGCAGCTTGCAAATCACAGTGAAGTGATACTGAAGGAGCTGGCTTCCCCCACAGTGGAATATCTGCAAGCACATTCCTCAACCATTCTGCCTCATGACCTGCCAATTCAAGAGCAATAAATTCAGATTCCATAGTAGACATAGCAGTGCAAGATTGCTTGCAAGATTTCCAAGATACAGCTCCACCTCCGAGGGTGAAAACATAACCACTAGTGGAGTTAATTTCATCATTTCCAGATACCCAATTGGCATCACAGAACCCCTCTAAAACACCTGGAAATTTGGAGTAATGCAATCCCCAATTCATGGTACCCTTAAGATACCTAAGCAACCTCCGTAAGGCAATCCAATGATCATTACTTGGATTATGAGTGTACCTGCTCAATCTGCTAATGGAATAAGCAATGTCGGGTCTAGTGCAGTTCATAAGAAACATGACAGAACCAATAACTCTAGGATATTCGGCTTGACACACTGGAGCACTATTATTTTTCTTTAAGTGGAAACTAGGATCATAGGGAGTTCTAACTGGATCGACATCAAAAGAGTCAAATTTTTTAAGTAGTTTTTCAATGTATTGTGACTGACTGAGACAAATGCCATTTGAGGTCCTTTTAATTTTTACACCTAAAATCACATCTGCCTCGACCATATCCCATGGTTGTGTGATTATTCCAGGGATCAACCATATCTTTAGTCTCATTTACTCGATCCAAGTTAGTACCAAAAATTAACATGTCATCCACATAAAGACAAATAATCACACAACCATGGGAATCATGTTTTGAATAAACACAAGAATCACCTTCATTAACATGAAAACCATTACTAATCAAAGTTTTGTTGAATTTGTCATACCATTGCTTTGGAGCTTGCTTTAGACCATATAAGGACTTGATCAATTTACAAACCTTATTTTCTTGACCAGGAGCCACAAACCCCTCAGGTTGGACCATGTAGATCTCCTCATCCAAGTCACCATTTAAGAAAGCAGTTTTGACATCCATTTGATGCACAATTAGACCAAAAATACAGGAAATAGCAATTAAAGTTCATGGTTGCAATTTTAGTCACAGGGGAGTAAGTGTCAAAATAGTCAATTACATGTTTTTGTGTAAAACCTCTTCCTACCACTCTAGCCTTATACTTGTCTATGGATCCATCGGCCTTCAATTTTTTCCTAAAGATCCATTTACAAGTAATTGGCTTGCAACCTCTAGGAAGGTCAACCAGTTCCCAAGTATTATTACTTAGGATTGATTCCAACTCACTGTCAATTGCTTCTTTCCAAAAAACTGCATCAATAGACCTCATCGCTTCGTCATAGGATTTAGGATCTTCTTCTAAAACAAAAATGTGAACAAAATCATCATCAATGAATAGATCATCATAAACAGAAATAGCTTCAGAGAGAAAAGAAGTAGTAAACTCGGGACCAAAGTCCTTTTCTATTCGCAACCTTTTGCTTCTCCTAGGTTCAACATCAGATTCATCATTAGTGATAGGAGGCGAAATTTCAACGGGCAAACTAACTGAGCTACTAGAGGATGAAACACTAGAAGAGCCAATATGAGAATTTTTCCAAGGAAAAATGTTTCCAAAAAATTCAGCATCTCTAGCTTCAATGATGGTACCACCTGCATAAGAGTTGTTAGTACCTTTGACAAGAAAGCGATAAGCTGCACTTTGATAAGCATAGCCAATGAAGATTGAGTCAACAGTTTTGGGACCAATTTTGTCCCTTTTAAAGCTTGGAATGCCAACCTTTGCTAGGCATCCCCACACCTTTAAGTATTTCAAGTTAGGAGCTCGACCTTTCCATAATTCATATGGAGTTTTATCAAGTCTTTTGTGAGGAACCCTGATCAAAATATGACAAGCAGAAAGAATTGCTTCTCCCCACATATTATCAGGAAGACCAGAACTAATAAGCATAGAATTCATCATGTTTTTCAAGGTTCTATTTTTCCTTTCAGCTATACCATTTTGTTCAGGAGAATAAGGAGCAGTTGTTTCATGAACAATGCCATTTTGCTCACAGTATGCCTTAAGAGTGTTGGGGTCATACTCACCACCCCTATCACTCCTAAGCCTTTTTATCTTCTTTCCCAATTGATTCTCAACCTCAGCTTTATATTTTAGGAACATTTCCTCAGCTTCATCTTTAGATCTGAGAAGAAAAATCATGGTGAATCTAGAGCAATCATCAACGAAGGTAATATAGTAACGTTTACCTCCTCTACTTTCATAATTTTTAAAATCACCTAAGTCACTATGAATAAGCTCTAATACTTCAGTATGTCTGTCTACTGATTTGAATGGCTTTTTTGCAAATTTTGCCTCAACACAAATTTGACATTTTGAAAAATTAGTATTAGAAAACTTTGGAATTAGATTAAGCTGTTTTAGTTTTTTAACTGAATCAATGTTAACGTGACCCAATCTTGCGTGCCATAAATCAATAGACTCAGCAATATAAGCAGAAGAAGTAGTAGCATTCTTATTCATAGTTTCAAGTTTTACATCAGGGTTCACAGTTTCAACTTTAACATCAAGAACAAAAAGCCCCCCATTACAAAATCCTTTCCCAACAAATTCCCCATTACGAGTAAGAACTAATCTATCAGAATCAAAAGATAGTTTGAGTCTAGCTTTCATGAGAAGACTTCCAAAAATCAAATTCCTGCGCATTTCTGGAACATGTAAAACATTAGTAAGAGTAAGCAATTTTCCAGAAGATAGGGTTAGAATGATCTTTCCTTTGCCGAGTACGGTTGCAGAAGCAGAGTTACCCATGAAGACATTTTCACCATTAATTTTGTTGTAGGTAGTGAACATGTCCTTGTTGGTGCAGATGTGTCTAGTAGCCCCGGTATCAACTATCCATTTTGCTGTGTTATCAA
Source organism: Salicornia ramosissima (assembly GCA_951394345.1). Taxonomy (NCBI): domain Eukaryota; kingdom Viridiplantae; phylum Streptophyta; class Magnoliopsida; order Caryophyllales; family Amaranthaceae; genus Salicornia; species Salicornia ramosissima. The sequence continues at coordinate 3,478,400 of OX596237.1, forward strand.
CCATATTCGCTTCCAGAACCACAGCCACTATGTTATCATTGTCTTCTACCAAATGAGCATGAGGTTTTCCATTCTTCTTAACCACGCACTTATCGGCTTTATGACCAGTCTTGCCACACTTGAAGCAAGTACCCATGAACTTATATTTCTTGATCTTTTGTTCAAATTTGAGTGGACTTTTGCCTTTGTACTTAGACTCTATCAGATTAGCCTTAGCAGATGAAGAAGGAAAAACAGAACTTCCTTTATCCTTAATACGATTTTCTTCCTCAATTTTTAAGTGGCCTATAAGTTCCTCTAAGGTTAAGTCCCTTTTTTTGTGCATTAGTTGGTTACGAAAATCTTTCCAGGAAGGGGGAAGTTTTTCAATTAACACAATGGCTAAAGTAATATCACAGATTGACAAACCCTCAGCAGCCATATTAATGCAGATGTTTTCATACTCATGAATTTGATCAATAATTGGTTTACTATCTAAAACTTGAAAGCCTAACCACTTACTAACACAAAAGCGTTTAGTACCGGCATCATCAGTTCCATATTTTTCTCAAGTGCATCCCAAACATCTTTAGCATGATAGAAAGCCATATAAATGTCAAGCAGAGTATTCGACATATGATGAAGTAACATACCCAAACAAGTCCGATTATCCTTAACAAATTTCAGATAAATTTCAGAAGTTTCATCATCGGTTTCAGGAATATTATCAAGCACATAAGCAACCTCAATCTGTTCTAAATAGAAACGCATCCTAACAGCCCAACGTTTATAATTCTTACCATCTAAAGCCTCTAATTTCGACATATCAGGAATAAGAAACTTAGATGTAGCCATAATAAATAATTGTCTTTTAGATTGTTATACGAAATAATAAAATGTTACTTAGCTGTTGAAGCGTGAACAGACAGAAGTGAAACGATTGCCGCGTCGTGAACGACCACTGTCCTAAAAGACAATTCCGCGCTACCCGGTGCAGTAGACGTACAACGGTTGCCCTCCAGGATTAGCACGACGCCGGAATAGTGTGCACGCACCAGCCCGACTGGAACTCAGATTATGCCAAGGAAAACAATGGAACTGTGTTTGAGAAGAGTGAAAATAAGAGAGAGTAAAACTACTGTATATAATTGTGTATCTTAATAACTGAGGAAGGCAGCATTATATAAACTGAGAACCGATGTTAGAAAGGAATTGTGGGAGAGAATAATGGGTAAAAAAGGCTGACTGTTAGTGGGAGAGAATCATGGTGTAAATGGCTGACTGACTGAAATAGTGGGGTAAATGGGAAAGAAATAATCAATGCAACTGTCGGTCAAGCAAAAGAATTGGAACTGCTCGAAGACCTAGTTTTCTGCGATTTTGCTACTGACCGTTTAAGAATTCAAATAAAAAAGTCAAACGGATTTTCAGCAAAAAGATAGAATGGCCCAAGGCCCAACCCACATCGCATTTCCCAAGGCCCGAGCCCGACTCAATACGGTCTGGTGCGGTGCACGCGTGTGTCTTATCAACAACCCACCTACCACTTAAGCTTTTAGAGAATAGAGATAAGCTCAAATATATAAATGTGAAAAACTCTTCCTATTCTACCAATGTGGGACAAGTTCTTTCTAACTACTCACATACCCACCTTTTCACTCTTTGAACTTCCAACAAATAATAGTAGTAGTAATAATAATAATAAATATTACATTGACGAAGACTAAAAAGAATAGGGGTTGCTAGAGTTGAGCGTTTTATGAAAGGAAAGCATTTTTCAACACTTTTCCAACAACATATGAATTAATTTAATGAAAAAAAGGAGTAATTTTATTTTATCACATCCACTTTTCGAAAGCAATTGATAAAAAGGAATTTTACGTAGATAAAGGAGTTACGAGTAGTATGACATTTTATTTTATATTTAATGAGTTAATTTTTTTATTTAGTAAAAAAGTTGGATAACTCTATAAAATTAAAAATAGGTGCTATAATTTGATGGTATTCGTTTTGCAAAGGAAACCAAACAAACGGCCAACTAATTAACTAACATCCACATGGATGGATCCAAATTTGGAATAAGTGAATAAACCTCATGGTGGTCCCCAATCTTTTCCTATTTATCCCCAACGTCTAATAATAATAATAATAATTATTATTATTATTATTATTATTATAATGAACATTAATTACATCGATCAATATGTGATTTTTGACATTTAGTAAAAATTCATATCATATTAAAAGTTACAGAAAACCTATAAATAGTTATGTGTAGTTGTGTACTGTATAAAACAACGTGATAACAGTTAATATATTTTCAATAACTTTTACGGATTTTTTTTATAACTTTTCTTAGGATAACCCAGTCTCACCATTGTGAGACGGTCTGACCAAAGACGACCTACTGGATAAAAATAGGAGCCATAGCTAACCTTCTTGCTACTTCCCTGTATTTTGCATAATTTCCAAAATATTAGGCAAGCAACATAAAAGCATATAAATCTCAACGTGTTTGCGATAACCTAACTGTTATCCGTGTTTTGCGGGTAAATTCCATTGTCCTTAGAAAATACAGTTGCTTATGGATGATATTCACTCCATCCTTCGATACTTTGCTGCCTCCTCTAAATTCTGTCCACATTTTCTATGAAGTCAACTACACTGTGGATTATATTACGTCCGATCCCTTGGGCATTGGACCCCTACGCATATTGATATCGATCCATTTTTGAATGCTAAGTTCTCTTATTTCTTAGCACTAGGTAAATCATGATATCTCTTCGAGAAGAAAGATCTTTATTGTTTCAACTGTTTACCTTTTTAAAAAAAATTAAAAATTTCAAACGTCTTTTGGTTAACTTCTTCGCAATTTCCATGTTTAATCAAACAACCTTTGGAGGAGTTACAAAATGTTACATCTATAATAGCATAGATAAAATATACCCATTACCCAAAAATTCTACGGCTAAGTTGATTATGATTACATGCACTAACACTTGCATGGGTTCACAATCGTCTCTTTCATGAGAATTAAACAAATTGCACCAAGCTTCCCAATTTGACCTACTCATAGAAATTTCAAACTAACACGCATTATAGTATACTTGAAAAATTGCATCAAAAAACAGATAGTACACATGATATTATGAATATCAATTTGATTAATTGACTAAAAGTACTACTTTAGGGTTTACCCATTTAGGCCAGGTTTTTTTGGACGGTAAAGTTCAGTTCAATTCATACAAATTCAGTTAGGTAGTGTTTGGATATGTGGAATTCATTTCAAATTGATGAATTTAATTTCGAAAATTAAAATGTTACAATTCTAATGACAATTATTTATTTGAGTTGTTTTTAGAATTTAAAATGATATGGTTTTATTAAGTATTTGAAATACACAACATTTGCTTGTTAAACATTTGTTTTGGGAATTGGGCCAAATCCAATTCCAATTTTTTTTACTTGTCAAACATGTAATTTGGCGCAAATCCATTATTTCAAATGAAATGTTAGGTAATCCAATCAATTTAACTATAGTATTATGGAAGAACAAGTGAAAAGTTAGGTAATCCAATCAATTTAAGGCGAAGAAATGGTCTCACCATGAAATTTGTAAAGAATAAGATCGACCATGATTTGCAACCGGAGTTAAGAGTTTGGTTGTTAATTGTTAGCTCTAAAGTTTAGATGCCTTTTATATGTTTAATTAGCTATTTGTATAAATGTATTTGGTAACACTTAGCTTAATGCTGAAAGTTATTAATAATTTACTTTATTAATAGTGTACGACAGAGGATCCGGGAAAAATATTTAGTAAAATCAAAATGTATTTGATAAATTTAATTGGAGTCAACTAATAATTAAAAATATAGGGAAAAATTGAAAAATTCTAATTTTGCAAGAGAAAAATTTCACTTTCAAGTTTAAGTAGGGTCAACAGTTCTCACTTATTACAATCTGGCACCGTCGGACATTTTTTGTTTCTAAAATATATTTTCTTTTTTGTTTGGTGAGGGTAAACTCATCATTTGATGATTGATTCCTCAAAATTGTACAAAAAAGCTCCTAACCAAAAACTCTAATTGAAAACATACATACGCTCCTCACAAACACAACTAAATAAAAGAGTTTCGACTTAGCTCAAACTCTAAAATTGGTCAAAAACTCTAATAAATCTGAAACATCTCTTCTCCAAACAGGGCCTATAAATACAAGATAAAGTTGCCAAAGCGAGGATCGAGAATATGGTAAATAAAACAAAAGTTTTATAAAGAAGATTTGATGCCTAGGGATGGGTTAGTGAAAGAGACAAAGCTTATTGAAATGATGAAAAATCTATGATTATTAACAAATTGCAAGTATTTAATTTAATTAGTTAACACTACCCCTTGGATGGTCCTAATTAATTTAATAATTAAAGAGAAAATGTAGATAGCAATATGTACTACGTAGTGAGAGGGTGAGATGCATAGCACATGCAAGGCTTAAGACATTTTGGCCTGATTTAAGATTTGGAATGACAATTAGTTCTGCTCACTGACAAAGGCAGCATGCATTTACAAAAAATAAATAAATAAATTTAAATAAAATAAAATAAAATAAAATCGTCAGGTAACCTTTGCATGTGAACAATAGGTACCAAAAAGAAAATCACGCATGAACATTAACAATATGGAAAAACATAAGGAAGTGGAAGATGAAAAAAAATTATGATGAGTAGTATAACAATATATATTTAGAATTGCATCTATTGATCTTTTAATCTTATTTTCTCTTATATTATGTTACTAATTATTTAGAATAAAAACAACACAAGGTTTATTAAGTTTAAATTATTAGGCTCCAATAAGGTCTAATAAGAAATTCTGATTATGACACAAAATAAGGTCAAATTAAGATAGGTTATTAGTTCATCTTAATTAGATTAGAATAGATTAAATCAAACCGGATTGAGATATCTGTTCTTATTTGATTTTTATTCATTGTTGGATAGTACATATATAATACATTACGCCCCCGCAATTTGTGCAGGGAAAATTATGTGTGGATTGTTTTTAAAATATCAAAACGTTGACCGGAGAGAGCCTTGGTGAAGATAGCTGAAACTTGAAGCTGAGTTGGAACCCATCAAACAATACAATCATCTATGTCAATATGTTTACTACGATCATTTTGCATGTTGAACTGGAATTGAAGAGACATAAGTAGCAAAGCCATTGTCACGCTATAGCTTAACTCGATGTCTATAGGAGAGTTTCTAGTTTCTCTCTTTTATTTTCTTTTATTTTTATTTTGTTTTTTAAGGGTTTTTTTCCCTTTTCTTATGTAGGCCCTTTTGCTTATTTAAAAGGTCCTTTTCTTCTTCTTCGTTTTTCTGTAGAACTCTACTGTGTAAAATTGTGCAAGTAACTAAGCTCTTCATTCATAAGCATAGTATGAAATTCTTGATGTTTTCTCAATAATATACAAATTTACTCTTGATTTCTTTATGGTATCAGAGCCAATTCTCAATTGAGATTTTGGTTTTCTTCATTTTTTCGAAGTTCTTTTGTGCCCTAACAATGGAGACAATAGATAGTGCTGATTCGTCAATTTCAGCAACAAATATAAACTCATACACAGTAGATCCTTACTTCATCTCTAATTCTGATAACCCTAATTCATCTTTGGTAAAAGTTCTTTTCAATGGAAATAATTACAATAGATGGAGTCGTGGTGTTAGGCGAGCTCTTGGGGCCAAAAATAAGGAAGGCTTCATTAATGGAGTCATTAAGGAGGCCAAGGAAGGGGATAAGGATTTTGAGAAGTGGAAATGTGCAGATTATATGGTCACTTGTTGGATCTTGAGTTCTATGAACAGTGATATTGTCGAGGATTTCGAATCTGTGGCCACTTCAATTCAGCTATGGCATGAGCTTGCAGAAAGATTTGGACAAAGTAATGGTCCATTAATCTACCAATTGAAGAAGGATATTCAAGACTTGAAGCAATAAAATCAGACATTGCTCTCGTATTTTAGTAAAATCAAAAAGCTATGGGATCAATTGAAAGATCTTAGGCAAATGCCAACTTGTGTTTGTGGTGCTATGAAAAATTGCACATGTGGTCTCTTCAAGAAACTTGCTGATTTTGAAGAGGAAGAAAAATTACACCAATTTTTGCTAGGGTTAAACACAGGGTATGATAATGCTGTGGATAATGTACTCACCATGGAACCACTGCCTACTATCAATCATGCCTTCTCAATGGTGCAGAAAATTGAAAAGAAAATGGAAATTTCTGGAGGACATCAAGAAGTTGCTGACAGCAGTGCCATGGCCTCGCAGAAAACTGGGAGAGGTGGTTTCAAACAAGGTGGTTTCGAATAGAGAACAAGGTGGTTCGAATAAAAGGGATTGGAAGAAAGAAAAATTAGATAGGTTTTGCACTCATTGCAAAATGAAGGGACATAATGTCGAACAATGCTTCAAGATAGTTGGTTATCCGGATTGGTACAATGCTCTCAAGAATTCTAAGGGTGATAAAAGTGACAAAAAATTTGCTGCCAACACACATTCAGAGACGCCAATTGATGATGATGATGATGAAATTGCTTCTGGGATAAATAATACTGTCTTGAACACTATTAGACAAGAGGTGAAGAGGGCTATGGCTGATCAGAATAAGGTGGAGAAGGCTACTGCCAATTACAGCTCTGCCATTAATTTTTCTGGTATAGCTATCTCCTTTTTAAATTGTGTTTTTTCAAATCTTGATATGCATCATGTTTGGATTATTGATTCAGGTGCTTCTGATCACATGATATATGATGAAGATTTGTTTATTGCTAAAAGAAAATTAGATAAACCAATTAAAATTGGTCTTCCTGATAATAGTATGAAATTAGTTCATATTATTGGTACTGTGCAAATTAATGATAAACTAAAACTTCAAAATGTTATGCTAGTTGAAGGTTTTAGGCATAATTTGCTATCTGTTGGGCAGTTGCTTAAGGACACTAATGTCAAAATTGAATTTACTAAAGATATATGCTATTTTCAGGACCAATCTAATGGAGATGTGATTGGTTATGCTAGAAAAGAAGGAGGGTTATATTGCGTTCATGCTGATTTTTCTCAAGCCAAACCTACAGGTTTGGTGAATAAATGTGTTTGTAATTCTACTATTGTAAATGAATACATTGACTCCAATCAAACTTCTAGTAGTGTGATAAATAAAAATTCTGTTAAAAATGATCTTGATCTCTTACATGCTAGAATGGGACATGTTTCATTATCTAAAATGAAACATATTGATTTGTGCAATTGCAAAGGGATTAATGAATATAATTGCAACATTTGTCTTCTTTCTAAATTTCATAAATTACCTTTTAAAATTAGTTCTAATAGAGCTCATTCTTGCTTTTTTGATCTTCTTCATATTGATCTATGGGGGCCTTATAGAATTAAGTCCCTCAGTGGGGCAAGTTATTTCTTGACCATTGTTGATGATTATAGTAGAAGTACTTGGACCATTTTATTAAATAACAAAATGCAAGTTTTCCAAACTTTATCAAATTTTATTAATATGGTTTCCACTCAATTTCGCAAAAAGATAAAAACTATAAGATCTGATAATGGAACTGAGTTCATTCAAGGACAATGTTTAAAACTTTTTAGTGATCAAGGTATTTTACATCAGAAAAGTGTTGTTGGTGTTCCTCAACAAAATGGAAGAGTAGAAAGGAAACATAAACATCTTCTTGAGGTTGCTAGGGCTTTTAGGCTACAAGCTAATTTACCTAAAAAGTTTTGGGGGGAAGGTTTGTTAACTGCTACTTATGTTATAAATAAACTTCCTACAAAAATTTTAGGATGGAAATCTTCTTATGAAGTTCTTAATCAAGAACCAGTTGTTTATGATGAATTAAGAAATTTTGGTTGCCTATGCTATGCCTATAATTTTGATAGGAAGAAAGATAAAATGGATCCTAAGGCTAAAAAATGCATTTTCATTGGATATCCTTATGGTCAAAAGGCTTACAAGTTATATGATTTAAATACTCATTCTATTCTCATTTCTAGAGATGTTGTCTTCTATGAGCATATGTTTCCTTATAAAGATAAGAATTTGGCTACTAATCATGAAATTACTCCTTCTTTGATTACTTTTGGTGGGCATAATGATACTTGTACTCATAATAATGCCATATATGAAGATCAGAACAGAACAGAATGTTCTGATTCTGATCAGAACAGGACATTCTTTTCCCCTGCCCATATTGGTTCTGTTCTTGAATCTTCCTCTTCTGTTGGGATTTCTAATGAAAATAGAATGTTGTTTTCAGATTGTCAGCCCTCACATACTCATGATTTATCCTTAACTTCTCTTAATTCTCCTAAGCCTAGTAGACATATTACTACTCCTAAAAGATTCAAGGATTTTATTTGCTCTTATAAACCTCATAGAACAAATTTAGATGATAATTCTGATTCAAATTCTTTTGCTGTTAACTCCAATCTTAATATAGAACCTAAGACTTATAAACAAGCTAAAGGTTCTCCTCAATGGGTTGAAGCTATGAATAAAGAACTAAAGGCCTTGGAAGCTAATGAAACTTGGGAATTAACTTGGTTACCTAATGGAAAGAAGGCTATAGGATCAAAATGGGTCTATAAAACTAAATTAATTCCAGATGGTTCTATAGAAAGACATAAGGCTAGGTTAGTTGCCATTGGCTATCAACAAATTGAGGGAGTTGACTATAATCAAACCTTTTCTCCAGTAGCAAAATTAGCCACGGTTAGAGTAGTCATTTCTCTTGCTACTATGAATACATGGATGTTACATCAATTAGATGTGAATAATGCTTTTTTACATGGCATATTAGATGATGAGGTTTACATGACTCCTCCTCCTGGATATACAAAATGTTTGGATGGTCAAGTTTGCAAATTAAAGGAAATCCATCTATGGCTTGAAACAGGCTTCAAGACAGTGGAATTTAGAGTTAAAGAAATTACTCTTTTCTTTAGGATTTATCCAATCAACACAGGATTACTCTCTTTTTACTAGGAATCAAGATTCTCAATTTATTATAATCTTGGTCTATGTAGACGATATGCTAATTACAGGTACTTGTGATTCTCAAATCTCACATATTAAACAAGCTTTGGATGATGCTTTCACTATAAAAGATTTGGGGGAGCTTCATTATTTTCTTGGTATAGAAATAGTCAAATGCAAAGAAGGTATGTTTTTATCCCAAAAGAAGTATGCTTCTGATATTCTTGCTGATTGTAACATGGGAAACTGTGCTACTGCTGCTACCCCCTTACCCTCAGGTTTAAAATTGTCAATAGACACAGGTGATCTCATTTCTTCTCCTGAAATTTACAGAAAATTAATTGGTAGATTATTATACTTAGGCATGACTAGGCCTGATTTGTCTTATAGTATTCAACATCTCAGTCAATTCATGCATAGTCCTAGAGTGCCTCACTTAAGGGCGGCTATTCATGTTCTTAAATACATTAGAGGTTCTCTTGATTTTGGTTTAATGTATTACTCTCAACCAAGTACCTCTTTACTAGCTTATAGTGATGCTAATTGGGGTTCATGTCAATTTACTAGTAGGTCTCTCTCTTCTTATGCTATTTTCTTTGGTCATAACCTAGTTTCTTGGAAGACTAAAAAGCAAACTACTGTAAGTAAGAGTTCTGCAGAAGCAGAATACAGGAGTATGTCTAGCACTGCTAGTGAAATAGTTTGGTTAGAAGGGCTTTTACAAGATCTTAATATTTCTATCTCTTTGCCTATTAAGCTGTGTTGTGATAATATGTCTGCTGAAATTCTTGCTCAGGATCCTAAATTTCATGAGCGAACTAAGCATTTGAGGAGGGATGTCCATTACATAAGAGAACAAGTCAACTCTGGTTTTATCTCCACTATGCATGTTTCAAGTCATCATCAACTTGCCGATATCCTTACCAAGGCTCTTGCTAGTTTACAACATCATTCTTTTTGCTCCAAGCTTGGAATTATTTCAGCTTCCAAGCTTGAAGGAAGGGTATAGGAGAGTTTCTAGTTTCTCTCTTTTATTTTCTTTTATTTTTATTTTGTTTTTTAAGGGTTTCTTTTCCCTTTTCTTATGTAGGCCATTTTGCTTATTTAAAAGGTCCTTTTCTTCTTCTTCGTTTTTCTGTAGAACTCTACTGTGTAAAATTGTGCAAGTAACTAAGCTCTTCATTCATAAGCTTAGTATGAAATTCTTGATGTTTTCTCAATAATATACAAATCTACTCTTGATTTCTTTAATGTCGATTGGAAGACCAATGTTTGCAAAAAGAGCAAGAAAATGTAATTTATTTGTGATAGATAGTATATGCAACATCACAATGTTCAACTTAAGTGAAAGATTTGAAAACAATAGGCGGCTTTTTAATTAAAGCGTTGGAATCAAAATAAGATTCCTAAGAAAAATAGAATAACCAACGGAGGATCTTCAACTATCTAGACAACCCGTCCAATCAACATCAAAATATGCAACAACTATATATGTTGGTGACACCTCACAAGGGGTGAAGCCATAAGCAATGATCTGTAGCAATCAAATACCTATAATTAAATACACTTAACACCAGCAAACTAAGGCGAGCAGTGTGAGAATCATGCATAAATAGAAAACCTAAATGTACAAAAGTAAGATCAATGTAAATTATAGATAATCTCTAAAAAAACATTTCCTAAAATGAAACTATTGAAGATATTGAAAATGACCATGACTTTCGAGTGTTGTGGTAATTGATGGGTATGTGATTGGGATTTGGGAGTGGACCAAGTGTTTCCACTCTAATATAAAAAGGTTATCTCACTTTAATTTTTTCTTACCATGTATGTCTCAAAAATTCTAAAAGAACAGCAACCGAAAGCAAGACTTGTAAGATACAAGTAAAGAATCCAAACTTTTCCACAAAATAGAAAAGTACATACTTTTTTAATTAACAAATCTAATTAGTTTTTAGGATAATAAAATAATGTTTTTAATCTTTGATGTATGTTATTTCTTGATGGATATGGAAGAAAACAAATTCAAATTTTAATAAGAAGTCTAATTTGATTCGATCATAATGCGTAGTTAGTTTTTAAATATTAAGCTTACTTTAGTTTTTTATTTTTTTTATTTTTAATTTAAAAATTATATTATATATTTTGCATGTAACGGAAGGAATAATGATGAATCAACAAAAATTATTTAAGCGGTATTTTTTTAGAGAAAAAAAAATAATTACATTGGTTTGACGTATTTTTGTCATTAATTCGCGAAATAATACCATGCTTTTTAGAAGCGGTATTTTTTTAGAGAAAAAAATAATAATTACATTGGTTTAGCGTATTTTTGTCATTAATTCACGAAATAATACCATGCTTTTTAATTTAGAAGGATATATTTAATGCTTATATGTAACCTTTAGATCTTTTAATGCTTATATGTAACCTTTAGATCGAACTACATATAGAATTACCCTTAAAATTTATTACATAAGGTAACCTTATGATTTAACTCGTTTAAGGAGAAAATTAATTTAAAAAACTCAACCTATATGGTTAATCAAAGCATGACTCACTTTGAGCACCTTAGCCAAAATTGACCTATCTTTGACAAAGTTTCCTTAATTAAAAATTTCAATAGACAAATATGTCTTCATGTACGAATGGTAAAAAAAGATATGAAGTAAGTAGTTTTTATTTTGTGCTATGTCTAGTCCTATTGCATGTCCTCCAATCAATTACCTATAATTTAAAGAATATTACAAGCCAGAAATGTTATCAAGATCCTAAGAGGACAATTATATCAATGAAAATAAGGGCAATTTGATGATTACCTTACTTATTGATCATATCACGAAGGGTTAAAAAAAAAAAAAAACGTTTAAACTTACTACTCCCTCTGTAACATAAAACTTTCAACAATTGATTTTGTACGCATTTTGAGGAAGCGATTGAATGATGTAAATGACATAATTAGTCAAAATGATTTTAATACAAGCAAGATTGTGATTATAAGTTTAAAATTATTTTGACTAATTCCTTCGTTTACACTCTTAAATCGCATCTTCAAAATGCGTGCAAAACCCATTGTTGAAAGTTTTATGTTATAGAGGAAGTAGTGTATATATATATAGAGAGAGTTTAAGTGGACAATATTAATAGTGTGCTCTTAACCTAAAAGGATAAATTTTGTGTTAAATAGGGCAAATTTGATTGCCCTATCTATTTCTCTAAATTGAAGGATAAAAGACTAAAACCACGTAACTTTACTAGCTACCCAAATAAACCCATGCACACGTAATTAGGCAGCACTCACTACCTGAATATATGTAAATGACTTCACATTACTTTTACCTTTTCCTTCTTTATTTCCCTTTTTCAATTTTTTGTTTTACCTTTAAAGGCATGTTTACATTTTTTTTTAATAGACAATTAAAATTTTTAGAAAATATAGTGAGGCAATACTATTTGGTTAACAAGTAAAGCGTAAAATATAGAAATATGATATTTTTAAGAGTTTTTAATTCCCACGAAATGTAGGAATTCAATAATCGCTTTATCTTCCTAAGTTATTCATAACTTGTCAATTGATAGGACCAAAATAAGAGCAAGTACTTCCTCCGTTTACATGTAAAACTTAGGCCTTGTTTGGCAATCGGCTGTTGGTTGTTGTCTTTTGGATGGTTTAATTGGCTTGTTTGACTGGCTGTAAGTATTGGTTGTATGTATCGCCTTTTTAAGTTGATTGTTTAAGATAGCTGTTTGAAATAGTGTTTGATAAAATTAATTATTGTTGGCTGTTTATTGGAGAGTTTGTGGAACAACAAGCCAAAAGCCAACCAAAAAACTGCTCCAGATATATAGTCTTTTATTTTGGCTTAAAAGCCAGCTTTTCATCCAATCAAAAAGTCAATAACCAACCATATATTTTGGTTGTTTGACCATATTGAAAAGAAAAAAAAAGCCAAAAAGCTAGTTTTCAAACAAGAATAAATTGATGATGGATTAGAGGTTAAACGAATGATGGTTCAGATATAAAAAAGTCTCACCCATCACACGCTTCCTATCCATTTAAATCGCATTTTTCATCCATTTAAAAAACCTGGTTAAGCGGATGATGAATGATCCATGACCGGTTTTCATCCTTCTTGAAAATTATAGTGATATATATAGTAGCACACTTTTATTGAATTTATATATCTACTTATTAATTACTTAGTTGATGTGGTGTTGTTTTAATAATGCTGACACACATTAGTGTTTGATAATGAATTAATGAAGCAATGTTATTGTTTTTAATAAACAAATAATAATTTACAATGTTGCTCATAATATACTCTCTAGTGGATAATCGGGTATGGATTTATCACCCCTCCACCAACTAGCATAGTTGTACCATCTCCTACATCAACTTACGCGGTTCTGACTTGGTAATTCACATGCAAGCAAAAATATTTATTCTTTTTTTTTTTTCAGAAGAGATTTGAATCCAATGCCTATGTTCAAAAATCACCTACTTTAAACCCTACAAGTCAATTCTTTTATTCAAAAAAATAGGGCCATGTTCCTTTCGACTAATTTTTGAAATTTTATTTCAATTCAGTTCAGTTCAGATAATTTCAATTCAATTTAATTCAAATCAGATTAATTCAATTTAAAAGAACAAGGTTTTGTCATTAAATTAAGGCTATTTTCTCTTGCATTGAATTAACATGAATCGTACGAAGTGAAAAATAAAATATTCATTAATTGATAATTAATACTAATAATATAATTAATAATAACAATAATAATATGAGCTGATTGTGAAATACGGAGTACATTGAAATAAAAATAATTCCAAATGAACATGGCTTAAATCTCATGATGGTGAGATTCCATGATATCCATATCTTAGTGAAACTATTGTTGTTCAAGATTAGAGATAGATTAAGACATCATAACTAAAAGTAGGAGCTAACTCCTATCATCAATTAAATTTAGGTTTTTAATTAATAATTATTGAAAAAATTCACAAGGATAATCCCAACTGTCTAAAAACAATCTCAACTTTTGAGTATATTGAAATAATCCCAATCTGAAAATCATCATCTAAAGTGTTATATTTGTTACTTTTGTTGATCCACGTTAGGACTATTATAAATATAAAAATAAAGTTTGTACTCGTATTATTTTAAGAAGATATCTGGTCTATTACAGTTGAGATTATTCCAAGATAAACAAAAGTTGAAATATCTTTGAAAATTCAGGTTATTATTGTTGTGTATTATTTTTCCTTAATGATTTAAACTCTTATTATTATCATCAAGACATCAACGAGTGTGGTCCAAGACTACTTAACAATAACTAATTAAAATTTCTTGGCTAACGATAAATGGTAAAAAAAAAAAAAAGTAAATGTGAATTTGTCTTTGCTTTGATTTGGGATTACGTTTAGGAATATCTTTTAATTAACTTAAGATAGAGATAAGGTAGTTCCTATAGTCTATAAAGTTTTGAATATTTATCCAATTATCCAAAATTCCCCACTTCTAGTTGAAAGTAGTAATGCATGTTTACCTAGTAGTAGATTTGTAGGCCTATAAAAGGCCCTTAAAAGAGGGTTTTAATTTGTTGTAGGGAGAAAAATGAAAGAGAATATTTACCTACGGCGGAGTTAATTAAGATTTAAGAGATTGGTCAAAGGTATTTGTAAGGGTGTCAAACGGGTCTGGGCTTGGGTCGCGTCCACTACGGGTTTAAGATCAAGTAGGTTTCATTTCAAAATAATATGGACAATAAGAGAAGTAACCCCTTAGCCTTATAAAGTGACACGACTCTATTTTTTAATGTGGGATTCATTCACGACAGCCCCCTAAATTATTTATTGTTGGAAGTTGTTCACCCCAAGTCCCACATCGGAAGAATAAAGAGAAGGAAAGCTTTTTATTAGTGTTACCAAGCACCCATTAGTACGAGGCCTTTTGGGAAGGTGCCTAAAAACAAATCTGTGCGGGCTTGCATGCGGCCTTACATTCATTAATATTCAATGTAGGACAACATATATATCTGCTAATCACAGGCCAAGTTGTCCATAATCATGGCTAAAATTACAACAACCCAAACACATATTTGAATACATGGCTTACTTGTATTGCTCATGGTTTATATAAGAGAATTTGTTATTGATGAGAATCAAAACCTCGCATCTCAAGGATGCAAGGCGATACAATGCTCGGGTTAGATAGATAAAATTCTATATAACAAATAGGTATAGGTTTGGTTGCGCTCGTTATGAAGAGTGCAAGTCCATTTCACAAGATCAAAGAGTTTTCATCTTAAAATCATATAGCAAGCAATAATAAGGGAAGTAACCCTTTAGCTTAGCCTTATAAAGTGGACACACTTCAACGTGGGATACACATTCCAAGACATTTCCTTAATTTATGATTCATTAATGTGGAATACTCGCATATAGGTTGTTTATGGAAAAAAAATTGATTTACACACCAGATAAATTGTCCACCATTGATTGAGAATGGTAAGGATCGGAGTAATGATAGTGAAAAACATCCAATTTAATAATTAATATTTTAATCTTTTTTTAGTTGTGGGTAAGTTACCCATCGGATAAATATAACCATCATTAGGGCTGAGTAGAGTGCGGTCTGAACCGCACCAAACCGCAATTGTGCGGTTTGGTTTGGTTTGCGGTTTGAAAAGTGCGGTTTAGTTCACAATTTTACCAAACCGTAATTTTGCGGTGCAGTTTCCAAAAATTTTCAAACCGCACCAAACCGTAAACCGTAATTTTTTTTTTTATTATTCTAAAATATTTAATTTCATACTTTTATTTGGTGTCCTACAAACCTCACTAAATTTTTATTTATTTTTTATTTTGGGTCTTATCTAGTTGTTTAAGCCCACAACTCTCTAAGACTTCTCTAACTCTTTAAAACTCTAACAAAAAATAAATCTAATTTTTTTTTTGTCTTTATCAACTACTAATTATAAAATAAAAATTGAATAAGTTGTCTAAAGACTCTAAACCGCAAACCTCACCGCACCAAACCGTATTTTGCGGTGCGGTTTGGTGTGGTTTGATATAAATTGCGGTGCGGTTTCACAAAATAGCGAACCGTAATTTTGCGGTTTGGTGCGGTTTGAGGTCCAAACCGCACTAAAACACACCGCGCTCAGGGCTAGCCATCATGTCCTTTGTTTATGTGCTCAAGAGTCAACATAACAACCTGGGAGTACATTTTTTGAAAGTGGGTTGCTAAACGTCGCCCGCATATTACTTAAAATCGCCCACAACCAAAAGTAAAAAGACAAAATTGCCCTTGATTTAAAATTACACCACAACAACTTAGATTAAATATACAACGACGTCAGACACCACACGATGACCTCGACCACCACCGCCGCCACCACAACCACTACCATGGTGGTGGTTAATTTTTTTTTTAATAAGGGAAGGGGCGTCCAGATCAGACGCCCCAACCACGGTAGGGCCGTCTGAACGCCCCAACAATATACAATGATGTCGGACACCACGCTATGACCTCGACCACCACCGCCGCCACCACCACCACCATGGTGGTGGTGGTTAATTTTTTTTTTAATAAGGGGAGGGGCGTCCAGATCAGACGCCCCGACCATCGTAGGGGCGTCCAAATCAGACGCCCAAACCATGGTTGGGGCGTCCAGATCAGACGCCCCAACTATGGTAGGGGCGTCCAGATCAGACGCCCCAACTATGGTAGGGGTGTCCAGATCAGGCGCCCCAACCATAGTCGGGGCGTCTGATCTGGATGCCCCTCCCCTTATTAAAAAAAAATTAATCACCACCACCACCATGGTGGTGATGGTGGTTGGTGGTCAAGGTCATGGTGTGGTGTCCGACGTCGTTGTATATTTAATCAAAGTTGTTGCGGTGTAATTTTAAATCAAGGACAATTTTGTCTTTTTACTTTTTATCGTAGGCGATTTTAAGTAATATGCGGGCGACGTTTAACAAGTCCTTTTTTTAAATTTGTCAAAACTATCCGTTAATGTTGTAAAGGGAATAATTAAATTGTTAAATAAGGAAGGGTAGTTGCCTAGTTGGGGACTTGGGGTTAGGACTTAAGAGCAAATATTTGTTCATTCCCGGCTTTTTTTCCACATGTTTTATTGTTAGGTGCATGGGAAACCACCCGGGATAATGACAGCGAAGAGATTCGATCTATGGTGTTGAATATCTATTCCAAGATTTTAAGCAACTAGCTGGCGTATCATTTATTTTCTCACATCTTCTTAATTAAACAAAACTTTTAATACTAATACTTTTTGCATAACTGAATTCTTGTAACAAAGGGTTTTTCATGTAGGCCGAGATAAAATTTGAAAATTAATATCTCCAATTATATAGTTTAAAAAATTATAATCACTAAATAATAAAAAAAAACTATAAGTTGCGACGAATCAAACGAGATCTCATATGACTATATTTTTCTATATGTACAAGTGACAAATTACGATCACAATGGAAATTGTAAATAATTCAAAAGTACACTTGTTGAATTACAAGAATTCATTTACGGATGAAGTATATATATATCTACAGGGTTGGGTTCCGGTGAGAAATTTCTTATCGTGAGAAGGTGAGAAATAGATAGATACATCAACAATGATCTATAGGTACATTTATTTGTTGTTTAAAGGGATGTGATTGTTTCTTGCCCTTCTCACCAAAACTACATTTCTTATATAAAGTTTATAAAAAATATTTATTATTCAAAAAGGGCGTATTGGGACGAATCAATCCAGATTTCAATGTAACTATATTTTCATTATATATATAAAAATAAATAAAGTCAAAATTACAGAATGAATAAAAACAAAAGTGAAGATGAAACATTTTTGTATTAAGATATAAGAATAATTAAATTAATAGGTACCAATTATTGGACTTTTTATTTTATAGGTACTAACTTTTGATTATTCACCAGCAGCACGAACTATTATATAAAGTTGCAACAATAGGTATGGATGACTTATAAATAGGTATTGATGACCTATAAGTTGCAACAATATTTAGGTCATATACCTATCATTGCAACTTTATGTAATAGTTCATGCTGCTAGTGAATAATCAAAAGTTGGTACCTATAAAATTAAAAGTGCTATAATTGGTACCTATTAATGTAATTATTCCTAAGATTATAGAGAAAGAACTAAAGGAGTGGGGTGGAGTGAAGAAAAAACAAGACAAGAATTTTGACATTTACGTACGTAGGGTATAGTGGGGGGAAGTTTTGGAGGGAGGGAAGAAGATGGAGTTAGGCGCAGGCACCGCACAATCTGACTAAGCCTCGTCAGCGGTGATTAGAGTCTTTTATATTTTGCTGTGTAGGAGCTGATTGTATGCTGCATCAGCTCTGATGTTGCTTTTTTTTTTTTTTTAACCTGCGCCCCTACTTTTTTTTTTTTTTTTACAGGAAGATAAAATTCATTCATAAATAGCTATATGGCATCTACATCAAATATGAATATATAATTCAAGAAAATCTAAAATACGGAATCAAAATTTACATCCAATACAACTAAATAAAAGCATACTCAAGCGCAGCTCCTGAAGAATGGATTCAATAATGAAACACCCTACCTTTTTTCTTATTTTACTTGCATTTTTGTGTATTACGAGGATATATAGTCCATGATTTTGGGTCTAGTTGTTTGCTTTTATATATGGTCTCTTATATACAAGTAATTAACTTTGAATTAGGCGTAATTATTATCTACTTATTGTAATAGCAAGTGATGCATGCACGACATCATGTCATCATGTATGTTATTATGGTTTTTATATGTTACTATTAGATATAATAAATGTGCTCAAGTTCATAAAATATGATTGAGAATCTAAAATCATATATCTTACCATGTGTTTATTATTGGAATATTCATTGTGCTCATTCCAATAAGTTTTAATAAAATTAGATGTTTGTATATCTGTATGAGAATCAACTTTATAGAGCACGAAATAATCCCAATAATCTTTTAACAAGATAAGGTTGCGACGCGTAGAGAGTCCACTCCTTATATTTTTCTCATATCACTTGCATACATAGTCGTAGTAAGATATGAAAGTATATTCCTCTCGGTGCTAGAGAGTCTACTCCTTATATTTTTCACATATCACTTGCATTGTTAAGGGATCGATCATTTCGACCAAAAGCTTATAAAGCTGATAGTTTAAGCCCAATACTCCACTTTTATAAAGAAAGTGTAGATGAGATTCAAACTCGTGATTTCTCTGTCACGTTTGCTCTGATAACCATGTCAATGGACTATTTTAACCAAAAACTGAAGATGATAGTTGAAGGCTGAGGCCTAACATTCATTCATGCACATCTTGTATTTAACATATATAGAAAAATATATTATTAACTATATACATGGACACAATTGCATAGAAGTCCCTTGCACGTTCCATTTTTATTTTTTTACCAAAATACCTCTGAATTTTTATTATTTTTTTAAAAAAAAGCCTAAGAGAGTATGGTGTAGTCTCTTTTTGCTAGAGATTTATCATTCCACTGGTTTAGTAAGATTGGACTAAAAAACAAATGCTTTCAAAGACGGCATTATTCTCCTATGAGGAGTAAAATAAGGTACGAGAAAAGATTGTAAAATGTCATGATTCTCCAAACCAAATACGTATAGTATGTACTTAGGATATGTTAGTTTTTCGATGAAAGAGCTTTAAAAAGAGTATATTCCTACATCAACTAAGGTGCATGACACATGCATCATACATGCAAAATTTATAATTAGCAATTATATATTATTTTATCGAGAATCTCTCTAAAAAAATGCAAGTTTGGTGAAAAAAAAATAAATAATATTTATAGGCCATAGCTAGCCTTCATAGATGACGTCTAGGAAAAAATAAAAGGAAAGAAAGAGTTAATTCAGTTGGACGTTAAACTCTTGCTTACATATTTGCATTACATTTCATATATATGATCTGAATAGCTAGTTTGGATAAGGTTTGGTGAATCTCATATGTATGCCATGCATTTCGTTTTTTGTTTTGTTTTTATCTGTGTTTGTGTATGTATGTGTGCGTGAAAGGAAATAATCAACGGCTGTTGCACAAGTCAGGTGGTTGAATATAGATGACCCTCTCATCAATTAATTAAACAAATATCTCACAAAGCAATTCAGAATAAATTTGAAAATATTCCCCATAGTTTTCTTTATGAGGCTTTTGTACGTGATGCCACATTAAACAACAGTTCGTTGTACAAAATAAAGTCAATGTATGAGACAATAGTGATTTTTTTTTTTTCATATAACTACAAACACATATGTACGTACGTCTACGTATTTAAAGCAGCAACGGTACTTCGTTCTTCACTACTTTTAAATTAGTGTAACTTTTGACGGTTGAATGTTAATCATTATTATATACGTTTCTATCAATATATATATATACAATAAATTATATTGTATATGACATACCATTAAAATAAAATCTATACTATATGGAGGTGGTCAATTCATTATAACAAAATTAAGCAATTAAATCCAACTAATTAACAACAATATAATGGTACAATACATGCATTCATGTAGCTAGTAATATAGGGGAAAATAATCAATATATCCAATATAATCCTACATATATAATGTAAAGTATTAGTTTGGTTTATAGTCATATAGTGCCAAAGCATTAATCTGGCTTACTTGTTAGAATCATCTACAATTAATAATAATAAAAGGTAAATAAGGCTATTGGCCCATTAGCCATATATTATTAGCCGTATATTATTAATATATAATATATAATTATATATGTATGTACTCTTAATTAGCCGTATACAAAGTTCACCTTTTATAATAACTGCGTTTTTCTTTAGATAAATACATTTAAAAATTTGTATTATCTAAGATAGATATTAATTTAATGTCGTTATGTAATTGGCAATAAGCTAAGGTGCCATAATATATTTGTCAATTTAAATTTATAATACAATTCTAATTACTTAGTGACGGTACGGCCACAACATTTAGTCGGACCGTCGTTCAACTGCATTTTTGAATCGTGAATTCGTGATAACCACTAATTTACCACACATTCAACATCAAGCACAACGACACAAACCACCCAACCACACTTTTTAGCAAAAAAATTGTTCAAAATTAGTGTCAAAATACAGTAACTAATCTTCTTTTTTATGCGAAATAAATTTGAGTTTGTCTATGGATATGGATCTTCATTAATTCAATATTTTTCCAGAACTTTTATCTTAATTACAAACATTCTGTGAGGATGAAGATGATAGGAGATCAGAAGATGAATTGTACCAATTTTATTCAGTAACCTCAATTTGCTACTTTTCTAGAAACTTCATCTTCATAACCTAGAATACAAAATATGTAACTTGAAATATATAAGTTAAAATTGGAGTGTTTTGTCTCACTTGAAATTAATTAGTTTTAGGTAAGTCATTTATTTTTCTAGGTAAGTCATCTTGTTTTCCATGTAGTTCATGTGTTTGTTCCAAGTAAGTCAAATATTTTTCAGGTTTGAGTCTTTTTTTTCTAGATAAGTCATTTTTGTTCCAGATAAGTCATTTTTTGTTCCAAGTAAGTCATTTTATTTTCCAGATAAGTCTTATTTTTTCTAGATAAGTCAAATATTTTCCAAGTAAGTCATTTTCTTCCATGCAGGTCATTTTTTCCAGATCAGTTGGTGTTTTGGTGAGTTATTTTGTCTTTTCTTTCAGGCTGGATCGCGCGTATTCGTTGTTTGGGTTGCCCGTCCTCTCGTCCTACAACTTTATCTTCTTGTAACTCATGTCATGACAATTCAATCTCTGAGTAAACATATATTCTCATATTAAAGGTAGTTTGAGTAAAAAATAAATAAAAGCATGATTGTGATATACATATAGAGATGTTAGTACGAAAGATCGCATAAACTAATTTTTATAAATGGTAAAGTAAATTGAGCCTTAAATTAGCATAGGACTCTTATCATATGAATAATTGATAGAGTGTATAATATAACATATTCCTGGGCACTAACCATTAGCTTAAGCTTTTGTTTGAGATGATTCTCTAACAATACTAAACTATCATTGTCCAATCACAGAAGCAGAAACAATAAGAATCGAACTCACAACTAAAACGTCTCAATCAATTATAAGATACTCGGTACATAAACTTAGCGAGTCAGCGCCACTGCGGTATAGCTCAATGACTACGAAAGTAAATAGGGATCCCTTTCTATTTTATTGGGAGATTGGGACCACAATGCATGAAAATGATCGTGTATAGCAACAAATACGAGTAGCATAGAATGAAGACAGTAACATGGTCCTAATTTAATTACGTGAAACATTTAAGAATTCGTTCTACAATCAATTACGGAGTAGTAATGTAGTATACGAGTACATAAGTGCATTTCCATATTAGTCGATGGTGTTGACTTTGTTGGGCCTTTGCACAAGTAATTCTATGGATTGTTAGAGTCGGATGTTAGAGTCAGATCAGAGTTGAATGGTGGAGCCGGAGTCAGATTATGCATAATTCAATCCGATTATGACACATCATTTACTTTATTTATTCCCAATTTGATAATTTTTTATGATTTTTAATTTGTACATGACTTATCATGCATGTGGGCATCAAGCACTCCTTTCCTATCAATTTATAACAGTTTTCTCCTCAATCCATCTATAAATTGATTATTATCACTTGCAATAATAGTTTATGATAACTAGAGAAATTGAGAGAGTATGAAAGAATATTATTGAATAGCAAAAGTGAGTGATACAATCAGTGTTGAGGAGTATATATAGATGTTCTGTACATGAGCAGAACAATACAATATAATAACTAATTTAACAAACTCTTAACTAAATAAATTATTTAACTATATATTACTAATACCCCCCTCAAGTTGGGAGGTGAAACATCCCTAACTTGGAAAGAAGAGTGTTAAATTGTGGAGATGGCAGAATTTTTGTAAACACATCAGTCAACTGAGACTTTGTGGGCAAGTATGACAATTATAGCAATCCTTCTAACACTTTATCTCTTGTGAAATGACAATCTATTTCGATGTGTTTTGTCCTTTCATGAAAGACCGGGTTTTTAGCTATATGAAGAGCGGATTGGCTATCACAATGCAAAGTGATAGGCTTTAAATCAGTAACCCCTAACTCCTCTAATAACCTGACTGTCCAAGCAACCTCTGAAGCTGCACATGCCATGGCCCTATACTCTGATTTTGCAGATGATCTTGACACAGTGTTTTGTTTCTTTGACTTCCATGAAATCGGAGAATTCCCCAACATAAGAACATATCCAGTGACTGACCTTGTAACGACCCGACTCGCATAAATCGGCGCGGAAGAAACCGACGAGTCAAGTAGTTATAAACTAAAACTTCAACACTTAGAAAATAAACTAATACCTCAAAATATTATTATTAAACCATAACTGTACAATAACCCACAATCTTGTACAACTAAGTCCAAAAGTCAAACGAACTAAAGATAAAAGTAAAGTGCAACTCTAACCACACGCTAGAGTCTTATACAACAAATGTATATCATAAATCCTGAAACAACGTTTAACAAGTCTAATACTATGAAACAACTGAAATAAACAACATGAAATTAACACGTAAAACGCCGCTCGCCCAACCCAAAAGCTAAGCAAGAGCATCATCGTCAGATGTACCTGAAAAACACAACATATCCACCATCAGTGGCGAGTAACATAACTGACTCACCCTAACGGGAATACACAAGTACATAGCATCAATCAAATAACATCACACATACAATCCTCGAAGACACGAGACATCCTCAAGCTCGTAATCCCAGAAATCAACTCATCACTCGACATCATCATCATACGATATCTCACAACTCAATTCTAACTCGGGTGCAGTCATTCTAGTTCTAGACCGGACTGTGCTCGTACGGAAGCATCTTACGCAACCGAACTTCTACTATGTCAGGACCGGGCATAAGCCATACACCCAAATCCCACGAATCCAATACTTGGAAATTCGTGTTCCTAATCCCCAATTATTCTGAGCGTACTAGGAATAACATAGTGAGACTCCAAAACTATTCCGATACCGCGGACGGAAATAGTGGCAACGTCTTAACCCAGAGACTTAGCATAAGACATACACAAAGTCAAGGGCGTCCAGAAAGAAATCAAGCTAAAGGTCTCATCATATCATCGAAGTTAGTTAAAAACAAGAATAAGCCATACTCTTGAAATTAATAACCCAAAATATCGAAGTTAACCCAAGAACTGCCTAAAGCCATGATCTTGAGACTAACCAAACATCATATCATCAATCTTTAACTAAATCTTTAATCAATATATCCCAAATCTTTAACTTCCAAGACTCTTTCAACATCTTTCTTTAACTTTCAAGACTCTTAAAGAACTCATCAATCCTCAACAAGAACTCTAAAGAACTTAATCAAGAACCTTAAAGAACTCACCTATTACTCAAAGAACTCATAAAGAAACTATTCAAGATTCAAGAACTTCAATCAAGAACTTAATCAAGATTCAAGAACTTCGATCAAGAACTCATACAACAACAAACCACACGCATGAAATCATCATCAATCACACGAAAATCTCAACATTCCTTTATCAATATTCAACAAACTTAAACCCAAGCACCATGATTTCAAAATATCATGAAAACAATCTTAAAATATGGAAAACCACCATTAAAACATCATCACAATATTTCAAAATCAGATTTAAAGAATAACTTCAAAACCATGAACAATCATCATCAATTCAATCAAACATGCATTTAATTAAGGCTATAAACATAGTACTACCAATTAAGTTGAGTTAGCATGTTACCTAATTGAAGATAACACACAAAAACCAACACCAGAATGCCGTCCAAGAAACACGCCCAAACACGAGCACACAACACGGCTCACAACACGGTTTGGCTCGAACCACACGAACACGAGCACACCACGGCTGCAGTACACGGCCCACTGCACGAACACGGCACTTGCACGGACACCACTGCACCACCACGAGCACTGCACAAACACGGCTGTTGCACGGCTGCACCGTCACGCACACACGGCCCTCCTTCCCGGCACGAGCACGATCAAAACCCAACCCGAACTAACGATCTTGAATGAAATAATTGGGTTAAATTGTGTTTTAGACTACTTAAAGATCAATAGACTTTGAATCTTTAAGATTGGGGTTGGAAAGATTGATGAACAAATGTTCAATTTGGAACACCAAAAATGGCGTGAAGATGAACAAATGGGAGGGAGTTTTGTGTTGATTAAATTGGTGGCAAGAGCATTTGATGGCAAATTGTGTTTAAAAGCAAGGATGACAAAATAAACCAAGGCCTTACTAACTCTCCTATTTATAGAGTTAGTTAAGGTGTGAACACAAGGCAAGTGGCAACCTTGCCATGCCTCATAGAAAACCGGCCAAGGAGAGGGAATTGGGCCAAGTTTGAGCTCTAAATGGGCTCTCGGGATCCATTGGGCCAATTATTGAATTTTACATGAAAATCATGAAACCAATCGATTTAGCCCAAAATTAATATTAAATAATTAATTAGAAAATTAAATAATAAAATTCTAATTAATTAAATAATAATTAAAATAAATAATAAAAACTGAGAAATAAAACATTTCGATTAAATCGAAATTATTCACATAAAAATTAAAATAAATAGTTCAAAATAAATTTTGAACTAGCAAATAAACACATAATTACACATATAATTACCGGCAAAAATACCGATAAAATCTGGGTCATTACAACCTCCCCTCCTTAAAGAAATTTCGTCCCGAAATTTCAAGGTGCAGGAGATCGCTCCCCATCGAAAAGCTCAGGGTACTTCTGCCGCATAGACGCTTCCGTCTCCCAAGTCGCTTCTTCATGGTGTTGATTTCTCCACAACACCTTGACAAGCAGTACCTGCTTACGCCGCAGGGTTCTCTCCTCCCGATCCAAGATCTGGACGGGTCGCTCCTCATAAGTCAGATTCGGCTCGATTACGACCGGATCCACTGAGATTACATGAGTAGGATCATGTACATATTTCCTTAGCTGGGAAACATGAAATACGTCATGAACGTTAGCCAAACTAGGTGGTAATGCCAATCGATAAGCCACCTCCCCAACTCGTTCTAATATCTCGTAAGGTCCCACATATTTCGGTCGAAGTTTACCCTTTTGACCAAAACGTACAACTCCCTTGAAAGGTGAAACCTTAAGCAAGACTTTGTCACCTACTTCGAAAGCCAGTGGTCTACGTCGATTATCGGCGTAAGATTTCTGACGACTCTGAGCGGCCTGCATCTTAGACCGAATGACTCGAACCTTCTCGATAGTATCGCGTACCATCTCAGGTCCTAGAGCCACAGTATCACTGATATCATTCCAGCAAATCGGACTCCGACATTTCCTGCCATACAGGGCCTCGTACGGAGCCATCTCAATGCTAGAGTGATAGCTGTTATTATAGGAAAACTCTATCAAGCAAAGCATACGCACCCAAGACTGATGATACTCCAGAGTGCATGCTCGAAGCATATCCTCCAAAGTCTGGATGGTCCTCTCCGTCTGACCATCAGTCGCCGCATGAAAAGCGGTGCTCAACTTCAGCTTTGTCCCAAAGGCTTCCTGAACTGATTTCCAGAAACGAGATAGAAACCTCGGATCCCGATCAGAAATAATCTCCCTCGGAACTCCGTGAAGTCGGATTATGTCCTGAGTATACGCCTCAGCTAGACGCTCCATCGACCAGGTCATTTTCATCGGAATGAATCTAGCGACCTTAGTCAACCTATCCACAATGACCCAAATAGCATTCAAGCCATTGCACGTGGGTAAGCTCACTACAAAGTCCATAGAAACAGACTCAAACTTCCAGGTCGGAATAGGTAGTGGCTGCAACAGACCTCCTGGTCTCTGATGCTCAATCTTGACCTTCTGACAGGTCAAACACCGAGCAACAAACTCTGCTACATCCCTTTTCATCTTAGGCCACCAGAACTGGCCCTTGAGATCCTGGTAAAGCTTATTACCACCGGGATGAACAGAATAAGGCGAGCTATGTGCCTCGGACATGATCCTGTTCCTAAGATCAGAACAGTCCGGTACACACCATCTCCCTCGAAAGTGCATACTACCATCAGAAGAAATCGTGAAACCAACAGCTTTACCTTGCTGTATAGCCTCTCGAATCCTAGCAAGCTGTGGGTCGTTCTGCTGACCCTCACGCATTTCCCGAATCAAATCAGGTTCAGCACTCATCGACGTCAGACGAAGTCTGACGGAACCACGGCTTCTACTGAAGCTCAAGCGATGTTTGCGGCTTAGCGCATCTGCAACCAAATTCGCTTTGCCCTCGCAATAGTTGAGCGTCAGGTCGTAGTCCTTAATCAACTCAAGCCACCGCCTCTGCCTCATATTGAGGTCTTTCTGAGTGAAGATGTACTTGAGACTCTTGTGATCCGTGAATACTCTACACGAACCACCATAGAGATAGTGCCTCCAAATTTTGAGCGCGAACACTACAGCCGCTAACTCTAAGTCATGCGTAGGATAGTTACGCTCGTGCACCTTCAGTTGCCTTGATGCGTAAGCGATGACCTTCCCACCCTGCATGAGCACGCAACCTAAGCCACTCTTCGAAGCATCACTATAGACCTCGAAGCCCTCTTCATCGTTCGGAAGAGTAAGAATCGGAGCAGAGACTAATCTCTGTTTCAACTCCTGAAAAGCTTGCTCGCAAGCCTCTGTCCAAACGAATCGGACCTCCTTCTGTAGGAGACTAGACATCGGCCTAGCTATCTTGGAGAAGTCCTGGACGAATCGTCGATAGTATCCGGCTAAGCCAAGAAAACTACGAACTTCCGCCACATTTCTCGGGCTACTCCAATCCACTACAGCCTTAATCTTGGCTGGGTCTACCTTAATGCCTTCTTTGCTGATCACGTGACCTAGGAAGGCTACTTCGCGAAGCCAGAACTCACACTTGGAGAGTTTCGCGAACCACTTATGACTCCTCAATATCTCAAGTACCATTCGGAGATGTTCCGTATGCTCGGACTCATCTCTAGAATATACCAAGATATCGTCAATAAATACTACGACACACTTGTCGAGTAAGTGGTGAAATGTCCGGTTCATCTGGTCCATAAACACGGCTGGCGCGTTAGTAAGACCAAAGGGCATCACTTCGAACTCGTAATGGCCGTATCTAGTACGAAAAGCAGTTTTCGGAATGTCTTCCTTCTTAACTGGGATCTGATGATACCCAGATCGAAGATCTATCTTCGAAAACACTCCTGCTCCTCGCAGTTGATCGAACAGGTCCTCAATCCTAGGCAACGGGTATTTATTCTTGATAGTTACCCGATTTAACTCTCGGTAGTCTATGCACAGACGCATACTACCATCTTTCTTCTTCACGAAGAGCACAGGTGCTCCCCACGGAGAAACACTAGGCCTAATGAAGCCTTTATCGATCAAATCCTGGAGTTGCGTCTTCAACTCCAATAACTCAGATGGTGCCATCCGGTACGGTGCCTTTGAGATTGGCGCTGTGCCGGGAACTAAGTCGATATGAAACTCGACGTCGCGCTCAGGTGGAACGCCTGGTAGCTCATCAGGAAATACGTCTCTGAAATCCCTCGCTACAGGTATATCGTCCAACGGAGACTCATCAGTCAAGTCTCGTACCTGACAAAGAAACACCATATCGCCCTTCCGGCGATGCTTCCTCATCTTCAAGGCTGAGATTACCTTTACTCCTTTCTTAAGGACGAATCCAGAGTAGGTAACTCGGTTGCCCTGAGATCCTCGGAATGTCACTGACTGATCTCGGCAACGAATGATCGCTCGATACCTCGATAGCCAGTCCATACCAAGTATAACGTCAAACTCCATCAACGGAAACTCCTTCAGATCGGCCGTCGCTTGCTCCCCTGCTATTACGATAGGCACTCCTCGGAACTCCCGCTGACAAGTAAAATCCTCTCCTGAAGGGAGAGTAATAACTGAACGAACAGGTAGACTGCCACGAAGATCTGACCTCGAGGCAAAACTACTAGCCACAAAAGACACAGTAGCACCAGAATCAAAAAGAACTAATGCTAACACACCAGAGACAAGAAATCTACCTGATACAACATCGGGCTGAACCTCGGCCTCCGCCTCGGTCATACAGTAGACTCGGTTCTTCACCGGAGTCTTTGTCGGTGCTGGAAGCTGCTTAACCTCTGAATCTGGCCTCCTCTCGGGACAAACTGTCGACTTGTGGCCTACCTTACCACACGTAAAGCAAGTGATCGGAGAACCGTCGCACGTCTTCCCTGGATGGAAGTCTCTACCACAGCCTCGACAACTCGAACCACCATTACCCTTATGCGAACTCGTGGTCGGAGGGGTACGGCTAGGTGCGCTGAAACGGGGCTTCTTAAACGAAGCTGTAGTCACCGGAACCGGAGCTCTCTTCTTGCTCGAATCTTCCTCAGAAATTGATGACTGTATCTCGAGTGCCACATCATAGGCCTGCTGGAACGTCGTCGCTCCACTACTGATCACGTGAACTCGGATCCTCGGATCTAGCTTCTTGATGTAGCGCTTGACTCGATCCTTCTCCGACGGAACCACAGACGTAGCGAACCTCGATAACTCCGTGAATCGATCAGTGTACGCCTGGACAGTCATCTTACCCTGTGTCAGAGTAAGGAACTCCTCCTGTTTCTGCCACCGCAACTCGTCGGGGTAGAAACGCTCCTGGACCTTATCGATAAAGTCGGTCCAAGTCATAGCATGCAGCGGCTGGTACGCGTCCTTAGCTAATGCCCACCAGTTATCGGCCTCCCCACGTAAGTAATATGCGGCGATCTGCACCCTCTCCTGATCGGGACAACACGTCGCATCAAAGAGTTTCCCCATCTCGCGGGTCCAGCTCTCTAAGGTAGTAGGGTCGGCAACCCCCATCATATGTCGGAGGTCGGTGACGCGCGATTCGGTCGAACGTCGACTGCGTACTCGGCGTATGACGATTATGGTGTGCCAACGTAAGGATTGCCTCCTCGAGGGCCCGCAACCTCTGTCGTCCAGTATGCAACCGGCGAGGTGTAGACATGCTGCAACGCATCACAACAACAAACATAACCAGGATAACAAGTCAGTAAAATACCCTACCAAATACATACTAAGAATAAGAAGGAAAGGAAAAATAGGAAGAATCCTATCCCGGTCTTTCTACCCAACTCTTCTCCCTTCACATAATCCTAGAATTGGTTTAATCGCTCGGGAAAGTAAAGCTCTCATCTCCCGGGTTTAACTCAGATCCTAGAAACTTCATTTCAACCTATTCGGCTCTGATACCAACTGTAACGACCCGACTCGCATAAATCGGCGCGGAAGAAACCGACGAGTCAAGTAGTTATAAACTAAAACTTCAACACTTAGAAAATAAACTAATACCTCAAAATATTATTATTAAACCATAACTGTACAATAACCCACAATCTTGTACAACTAAGTCCAAAAGTCAAACGAACTAAAGATAAAAGTAAAGTGCAACTCTAACCACACGCTAGAGTCTTATACAACAAATGTATATCATAAATCCTGAAACAACGTTTAACAAGTCTAATACTATGAAACAACTGAAATAAACAACATGAAATTAACACGTAAAACGCCGCTCGCCCAACCCAAAAGCTAAGCAAGAGCATCATCGTCAGATGTACCTGAAAAACACAACATATCCACCATCAGTGGCGAGTAACATAACTGACTCACCCTAACGGGAATACACAAGTACATAGCATCAATCAAATAACATCACACATACAATCCTCGAAGACACGAGACATCCTCAAGCTCGTAATCCCAGAAATCAACTCATCACTCGACATCATCATCATACGATATCTCACAACTCAATTCTAACTCGGGTGCAGTCATTCTAGTTCTAGACCGGACTGTGCTCGTACGGAAGCATCTTACGCAACCGAACTTCTACTATGTCAGGACCGGGCATAAGCCATACACCCAAATCCCACGAATCCAATACTTGGAAATTCGTGTTCCTAATCCCCAATTATTCTGAGCGTACTAGGAATAACATAGTGAGACTCCAAAACTATTCCGATACCGCGGACGGAAATAGTGGCAACGTCTTAACCCAGAGACTTAGCATAAGACATACACAAAGTCAAGGGCGTCCAGAAAGAAATCAAGCTAAAGGTCTCATCATATCATCGAAGTTAGTTAAAAACAAGAATAAGCCATACTCTTGAAATTAATAACCCAAAATATCGAAGTTAACCCAAGAACTGCCTAAAGCCATGATCTTGAGACTAACCAAACATCATATCATCAATCTTTAACTAAATCTTTAATCAATATATCCCAAATCTTTAACTTCCAAGACTCTTTCAACATCTTTCTTTAACTTTCAAGACTCTTAAAGAACTCATCAATCCTCAACAAGAACTCTAAAGAACTTAATCAAGAACCTTAAAGAACTCACCTATTACTCAAAGAACTCATAAAGAAACTATTCAAGATTCAAGAACTTCAATCAAGAACTTAATCAAGATTCAAGAACTTCGATCAAGAACTCATACAACAACAAACCACACGCATGAAATCATCATCAATCACACGAAAATCTCAACATTCCTTTATCAATATTCAACAAACTTAAACCCAAGCACCATGATTTCAAAATATCATGAAAACAATCTTAAAATATGGAAAACCACCATTAAAACATCATCACAATATTTCAAAATCAGATTTAAAGAATAACTTCAAAACCATGAACAATCATCATCAATTCAATCAAACATGCATTTAATTAAGGCTATAAACATAGTACTACCAATTAAGTTGAGTTAGCATGTTACCTAATTGAAGATAACACACAAAAACCAACACCAGAATGCCGTCCAAGAAACACGCCCAAACACGAGCACACAACACGGCTCACAACACGGTTTGGCTCGAACCACATGAACACGAGCACACCACGGCTGCAGTACACGGCCCACTGCACGAACACGGCACTTGCACGGACACCACTGCACCACCACGAGCACTGCACAAACACGGCTGTTGCACGGCTGCACCGTCACGCACACACGGCCCTCCTTCCCGGCACGAGCACGATCAAAACCCAACCCGAACTAACGATCTTGAATGAAATAATTGGGTTAAATTGTGTTTTAGACTACTTAAAGATCAATAGACTTTGAATCTTT
The DNA here is from genome assembly GCA_951394345.1 of Salicornia ramosissima. Classification (NCBI taxonomy): domain Eukaryota; kingdom Viridiplantae; phylum Streptophyta; class Magnoliopsida; order Caryophyllales; family Amaranthaceae; genus Salicornia; species Salicornia ramosissima. The sequence goes on from OX596237.1 coordinate 3,510,712, forward strand.
AAGATTGGGGTTGGAAAGATTGATGAACAAATGTTCAATTTGGAACACCAAAAATGGCGTGAAGATGAACAAATGGGAGGGAGTTTTGTGTTGATTAAATTGGTGGCAAGAGCATTTGATGGCAAATTGTGTTTAAAAGCAAGGATGACAAAATAAACCAAGGCCTTACTAACTCTCCTATTTATAGAGTTAGTTAAGGTGTGAACACAAGGCAAGTGGCAACCTTGCCATGCCTCATAGAAAACCGGCCAAGGAGAGGGAATTGGGCCAAGTTTGAGCTCTAAATGGGCTCTCGGGATCCATTGGGCCAATTATTGAATTTTACATGAAAATCATGAAACCAATCGATTTAGCCCAAAATTAATATTAAATAATTAATTAGAAAATTAAATAATAAAATTCTAATTAATTAAATAATAATTAAAATAAATAATAAAAACTGAGAAATAAAACATTTCGATTAAATCGAAATTATTCACATAAAAATTAAAATAAATAGTTCAAAATAAATTTTGAACTAGCAAATAAACACATAATTACACATATAATTACCGGCAAAAATACCGATAAAATCTGGGTCATTACAGACCTTCTTGTGTCTACACATGCTCCCCAATCTGAATCACTAAAAGCTTGAAGTTTAAGATTAGAAGCTCCTTGTAATAGTATACCTTGCCCTGTTTTCCCTGCCACATATCTAAGGGTATGGTGCAAAGCTTCAAGATGGCTGGTGGTAGGAGAATGCATAAATTGGTTGAGTGATTGAACTGCAAATGCTAAGTCTGGTCTAGTATTTGTGAGGAAATTTAATTTTCCAACTAAAGTTCTGTATAATTCTGGGTTAGGTAATAAGCTCCCCTGTCCTGCTTGTAATTTGAGGTTTAAAGGCAGTGGGGTACTGGCTTTTTTTTGAGAGATCTAAAGCACAGGTTTGTAGAATTTCTCTAGTAAATTTGTTTTGGCTAATTAGAAAACCATGCTCTAATTTAATTATCCACTTCCATACCCAAGAAATAATGAAGCTGTCCAAGATCCTTTATGCTGAAAGTTGTATGCAGATGATGCTTTAAATTTTGAATAGCAGAAATGTTTGTCCCTGTTAGCAAAATATCATCAACATATACAACAACTATGCAAATATCACTACCATTCCTCTTAATAAACATGCTATAATCATTCTTTGATTGTTAAAATCCTTGAGAAACCAAATTTTCTACCAATTTTGCAAACCATTGTCTGCTAGCCTGCTTCAATCCATATAATGATTTAGTTAACTTGCACACTTGATTAAAAGGATTTGAAACACCCTCTGGAACCTTCATATAAACTTCTTCCTTTAAGTCACCATGTAGGAAGGCATTGTAAATTTTCACATAAATTAATTCATATTATTGTAAATAATTAATAATCGGTCATCAAACGGGTCGTTAAGGTCATTGGCCCAGTAGTGGCTGAGGAGAAATGCCCATATGAATCTAGGGCCGGGCAAAAAAACCCGTACCCAGTTCCCGACCCGGTACCCGATTTTTTTACCCAAAAAAGCAGGTACCCGACCCGGTTTGTAAAACCGGGTACCGGGTCGGATCCATGTCGGTATTTTTAAAAAATTGTTTTTTATGATTAAAAAAAAGTTTTTATTTTTATTTAAAATTAATTTTTTATTATTATAAATACTTTTTTTAAATTTAAAAAAAAACAGTATTTTTTTTAGAAAAAACAATTTGTTCTTTATAAAAAATTTGAAAAAAAAACAGTTTTTTTTATAAAAAAAATCAAAAAACAGTTTTTTTTAATAATAAAATAAACAGTTTTTTTTTTTTTAAAAAAAAACATTTTTTTATATTAAAAAACAGTTTATTTTTTAAAAAAAGTTGTATAAGAAAATAAAAAAATCGGATCCGGATACCTGGTTCCCGGAACCGAATTTTCGGGTACCCAGATTTCCGAGTACCAGGATTATCCGGGTCAAAAAAATTATGACCCAAAAATCCGGGTACCCGAATTTGCCCACCTCTACATATCACGGCTTCGTTACTGGGGAGGCAGTCAAGCAACCAAAGATCCAACGCACCATTTATTCCGTTAATGCCGTCTGGTGGGGCCGCCGTTGTTGTCCGTTATTGGCAGTTGCCACGCCATGGACACGCGTTTCATAATTAGTGGTCCAGCATCTGACGGTTGACCGTTCATTTGTACGGCTCTTTGTGGGTCCCCTTCTATCCTAACCGGCTAACTGCTTCCTTCTGCCGACAAATTTCCATTTTAACCTTTTCATTAATCCTGCTTTTTATTTTTGGTTTCTTCTTTGTTACTCGTAAAATTACTTCCCTTTAATCCTTTTTAAGGGTTTGTTCACTTTACCCCAAGATGTGTTTACTATAAATTATTAAAAGTCATCTGAAATATATCATATTAAAGATCAAAAGTTACTTAAACCTATTAGAATTATATAAACAATTTTAAAACACAATATAAAATTCGGGGAACCCGATTACTTGCTTGGACTCGGATCGGAACAGGACCAACAGGTTATGACCGGATCCTATTAATTGGACCCAGGCCCAGACCCAATTATATTGGATCTAAAATAATTTGGCCCGGACCCATATCCGGTTGGAACTGGGTTTAGAACCAGGTACCGAGTTGAATTTAACTCCATTTTTCTTCTTTTTCTTACCATTTGAAGATTAAAAAAATATGATTAGTTTGAAAGCAATAGGAGACTTGGTAGAGATAAAAATATATATAATGTCATTCGGATCTGGTCCATAGTTTCGTGTCCAAACCCGGGTACCCATAATTTTTGCATATGAACAAATATTATTTATATATAATTGTTGAACCCAAAGAAAATTAATTAATTTTTTTTTAAAAAGTTATCACATCATCCTCGAGTTGATCCAAAGTCACCCGATCTGAAATGGTAGAAACCAATTAGGCCTGAAACCTCAACAATTTGAAATCTGATCCTATCCGAATAGGACATTGATCCGAATTATATGGTTGAGTGCGATACAATATGATCTGATTTGAAAATGGACCGAAACTTAATTGGTATAAGTGGTCTGGTCCAAAACTGATATTTCTATTCTCGTATTTATGTATTGTCAGACATACTTGGTATTTATGTATTGATCTCATACATAAATCTATATTTCTATTCTCGTTAAAAAAAAATATTACTGACACTAGGGGTGATAGTGATACAATATTACTTGTGAGTTACTCGAAACCAACTCGGCTCGAGATCGAGATGTCAGACGGTCATACATTATATTGGTGAGAAATAACAAATTATAATGACACAATGACAAGTTTCATAACAACAATAGTGTCCTCGAGATCTTAAAATACTGACAATAATCTTTTGATTTTTTTTTAAAAAGAAACCAATAACTTATAATTAAAATAATATGCATGTTAAGTTCACTCATAACAATATCGGGTCATCTTGAATATTTGAACGATTGTCTCGTGTCGGGTTTAATAGGATTTCAGAGAGTATTTTGCTAGGATAGCTCGGCTTTTAAATCATTCAATATAGTATTGTGGTGGATTCAAATATATTGATTGTCGAATATGAACATTATTCGGATTATATTGATTCAAGTTGGATTGATTTCAATTGATCTTATTTTTGAAAAAGTTGGATTGATTTCAAATTAGGATATTATTTATATATTCAAATAATGGGTACGGTGATTAATTTATTGAGGCGGTTGGACTTGTCCTACATGTCGGATCGGATCGGGTTTTGCCACCTCTAGGTATATTTTGCTATTAATTCAAATATTAAGATTTTGTTTTGTTCGTTTTCACAAGAAAGTGAAAATGAGAGAACATTTTTTCTTTTGTGTGTGCCCAATTATACGAAGCAAGAAATGTTAGTTACGTGAATGGAAATCGAATTCACAAAGTAACTACTTTGAAAGTGATCTTTTTTTTTTCTTTTTTCTTGGTTTTGGACAGAATATATTTATTAGAATAGATCCATTTACGCCTGTTTTTTTGAACTTAGTCAGATCAGATCAGATCAGAGCAGACATTATTACTCATTATTATTATTATTATTATTATTATTATTATTATTATTATTATTATTATTATTATTATTATTATTATTATTCTTTCGGCATTGTTTTTCCCTCGTCATTTTCCGACGACGGTTTTCGGACTGACTTTTTCAGCGTTGATTATTCGGCCGACTTTTCCGGCGACGATTTTCGAGACGACTTTTCCGACGACGGTTTTCGGAATGACTTTTCCGGCGATGATTATTCGGTCGACTTTTCCGGCGGTGATTATTCGACCGACTTTTCCGGCGACAATTTTCATGCCGAGTTTTTCGGCGACGGTTTTCGGACTGACTTTTTCCGGCGGTGATTATTTGGCCGAATTTTTCGGCGACGATTTTCAGGCCGCGTTTTTTGGCGACGGTTTTCGGGACGACTTGTCCGACGACGGTTTTCGGAATGACTTTTCCGGCGGTGATTATTCGGTCAACTTTTTCGGTGACGGTTTTGGAGTCAGATTGAATGAAGGGTTTGCAAAGAATGAAAAGTAAAATACTAAAGAGGTGAAATGAAATGAGCTCATTAAATTTTTATCCCTAATAAAAATAAAAATAAAAATAAAAATAAAAATAAAAATAAAAATAAAAATAAAAATAAAAATAAAAATAAAAATAAAAATACAAATACAAATACAAATACAAATAAAAATAAAAATAAAAATAAAAATATAAATATAAATAGAAATAGAAATAAAAATAGAAAAAAAAATAAAAAAAATATAAATATAAATATAAATATAAATATAAATATAAATATAAATATAAATATAAATATAAATATAAATATAAATATAAATATAAATATAAATATAAATATAAATATAAATATAAATATAAATATAAATATAAATATAAATATAAATATAAATATAAATATAAATATAAATATAAATATAAATATAAATATAAATATAAATATAAATATAAATATAAATATAAATATAAATATAATCAAATCAGAAAAACTCAGATCAGATCAGATCAGACAAACTCAAAACAAATCAGATCAGATCAGATCAGTCCTAAAGAACAGAGCCTAAATATCATTGAAATCAATATAAATTCATATTCCTTTTTTTTAATTGTAATTAAATATAATTTCATATTCCATTATGGTTTACTTTAAAGATTGAATAATAAAACAGCTACTATTTGCATAATAATTAATACATTTAAAAATATTTTAGCAAATAAATAAAATCAAAATTTTGAAACAACAAAATCAAAATGAAATATGTGACCAATATTAAGAAAGAAATAGATGATAGTACTTCCTCCGTAGCAGAAAGATTTCAACAAATGTTTTTTCACGCATTTTGAGGAAGTGATTTGAGGGAGTAAATGACCAAATTAATCAAAATAATTTTGATACTAGTAACTTATAATCACATTCTTACTTGTATTAAAATCATTTTGATTAATTTATTCGTTTACATCTTTAAGTCGCTTCCTCAAAATGCGCGAAAAAACAAATGTGAAATATTTATGTTACGGAGAGAGAGTAGTATGACTTTTGTCAAATTTCAATTGGAAAAATAGGAAACAGGGATTGGTCCACTACTTACCCCACGAGTGATAGGTTGAGGAGCCAAGGGAGACATATTTACTGGTTTGGCCGGTCACTTACCACCATGCATGTAGCATTGTAGCCGCGTACACGTGACGCCTCGTCAACTACTTATTTCATTTGTTTGCCTTTGTTTATATCATTACTATCTCAGTTTCTTTTTAAAAAATCTTTTTAATTTATATTAGGTCTGATTAAATTTAATCTCATTTTACTAATTTTTATAAGTTTTTAAATTAAATCAGAAAATTTCAAACGATTATAGCGCAACCTAAACGTAATTATTATTTTTTCTTTCTACTTTATATTAGATTATTGAATTAAAAAAATGGAAGTGTAGTATTATTATTTTAAAAATTGTTCTTATTCTAATAATATCTTTTTATATACAACATTTATCAAAATGAGATCGAAATTCAAGCTATACCAGTAATTTTATTTTTTTTTGCTGTCATTGTAGGTGTTTTTGGTACAATAGTACATGAATGGAGAGGGACTAGTGGTAAAGTCCCTCATATCTGAGACTCCGAGAGTCATCCTTCGGGTTTGATTCTTCACCCCACAACTTTCCTTAATAAATGTAAAAATAATGTCACCGGGTGTTAACATGTGAAAGATGGTCTAGGTAGAGCCTAGTGTAACTTTACCATGCATGTGAAAAAAGGTAAATTACTACATACGAGTATTTTATTTAGTATCATCTGTATTTTGACAATTTTGTCCTTTATCTCAAAATTTCTATATCTTTTAATTACAAATTTGGATTTTATTGGATACTTACACCGACGAACATCTTAAGTATATCGAAAAATGTCAAATTTGACGCAGACACATTTTGAGTATATATAAAGCTTGAAAGATTAATACGGAGTATATATATTGCAGCAAGCATATTGTTAGGTTGTCTGGTAATTTGACGAGCTGAATTTTTGTTAAAAATCATAATATCTTAGCATAAAATTCAAAATTTTTATATAAAGGATAATTAGTTACATAAAGCTGAGAGTTATAATTTTTAGTTATAAGTTTTTAGAAAGTTTCGTATTGATATTAAATAGTTAAATACTATATATGTATGATTTAGTTTAAAAAAATGGCCTGGGATAGCTTTTCAAAAAAAAAAAAAAAAAAAAAAAGGGATAGACGACTAGCAGTCTAGCAGCAGCATAAACATTACATAATGCCTCTATTACAGTTATAAGCTGGCATCATTTAATTAGTTAGTTAATCTAAGTGAACCATTATGTCATATAAATAGACAACCACAGAGTAAATTGTTATTATGTCATATAATAACAATGGATTGGCAGTTAAGATTGACTTTTTGACCAAGTCCATGCTAATTAAACCTTTCCTTTTTTCAAATTTTTATTTACTTTAATTTAAGGTATGACACACCCAGTTAACTGAAGCATACAATCATACATGATATTTCCGGATCCAATCGCTGTTGCACACTAATTAGTTATTGGTAGATAATTAAATCTCCCAATAAATTAAAAGTCACTACATAGATGGCGTTCAAACTAATTAGTGACTTTTAATTTATTGGATTAAATCTATGTAGTGACTTTTAATATGTAATAAATTAAAAGTCACTACATAGATGGCGTTCGAACTAATTAAAAGTCGCTAAATCTCACTACTTATGATCATTTGATCCAATTCTATATTGATCAGCTTTTACTTAAATAAATCAAAAGAGGTGATATACACTTGTTCAAAAGAGGTTAAGAGATAGATAGTAGCTTACATAATCCTATCATTATATTCTGCTTAATGCATGGTTAATGGCATATGGTATTATGGTATCACCACTTCTTTGTTAAGATAATGAATTCACTCCGTTTTACTTTGTTTGTTAAATTTGAGATTTTTTTAGAGAAAAATAGTCAAAGAGTAACAAACAAATTGAACAGATGGAGTATTTTTTGATATACTCTCTATAGCTAGATGCTTGGATAACTTAACATGGTATAGCCAGGACGAGGTTAACTTGACACAACATGAGTCAGGCCCGACACAAACCCATTAGTGGTACGGTTGGCACGAGGCATGTTGATAAGTTGTGGATCGTGCATGGAGATTATTTTAAAATTTGGCATAATTAAATTATCCGGTAAAATTACAACGTGCCAACCCACACATCATGAATAAAATTCATAATATTACAAACAAAACTCTCTTTCTCTCTATGTTCGACACAAACAATAGGATACAAATCATAGGCAAAGTTGTGCATGCATGAGATATGTTTTCTAAAACTTAGCCCTAATCTGACGCGATAAAGGCATGTGACCATCCCAACCGTGAGGTTGCAATTGATTGGGAGGAGCCACAATTGCCGATTGGAATCCAATATACCTTTTCATGTAAAAATAAATGAGAAATATTACAACATAAGTATATTATATTATTGGGTATTTAAGTATGTTGTATTTGTTAAAATAAAGAAATTGATAAATTGAAGGATTAGGCATTGGAACAATTGTTCTAGTGTTACATACCCTAGCAACCATGAGTCCATGAGGTTGCAAATTCATTTCTCATCTCAATAAAATCAATTTTATGCATGATTTTATCATAAATTTTCAAAATTATACCATTTAATTAAAAAATGTAATTAATTCTTATACATAACCCTTAAGAATATATATAACATTAAAATTTTGATATATTATCAAAACTCAAAATTCAACTTCTCTTCGCACAACATTCTAGATTTTGCTCCTCAATTTCAGTTTTGATTGGGTGGATTTGCTTAGTCCTAAATCCTAATTACTTGAGTCAATGATTCTCAAAAGTTAATAAATAAAAAACTTATTTGTCATTGACGTATATCAATCGATCCATTTTGTTAATCCCATTTACCTTGTTAAGTATAATTAAAATAACAAGCTTTTCTCATTTCTTATATGGTATCAGAGCACTACCAAAATTAAAGGATTATAAAAATAGCTAGTCTACACTATATAAGGCACTAAATAAATTAGAATAATATATACACTAAAATAAGAGATAGTGAATGATTATAGTCAAACATGCTAATATATTAAGGAAGCAATTTAGGAGATGAAATCTCCTTAATTGATGTTGCTGCTGATTTCTTCTTATCGTCAATATTAACTATATTTTAATTAAATATATAGCACCGCCTTTTTATTATATAAGAAGATCTAGAACCACAATTGTTTATATAAATGCTTATTCATCAGCATTCCGAAAATGTTTGTTAGCAATATTCTTATTTAAATATCGTGTTTCTTCGATCTATTCTTCCTATTTCTTATATATAGTCTTTTGGATATATATTACAATAATGGTTTCAAGAAATTAAAACATTTAAACCCATAAAAAAGTAACACATACATAAACAAGTAACCCACAAATTTGTGTAAAAAAGCAGATCTAACGTCTATTTTCCAGCACATATTCTCAATAATTAACAATGAGATTAATGGAACCATAAAATGTAGTGATATCCTAGTTATCATCTCTAGATGGTCATGGTTTACGTCGCTAATTTTGTTTTATTTGACTAAGTGCATATTTAACGGCCATTTTTATCTTTTTTATTTATTTTTATTTTTAAGTAATATAAAAAAGGTCCTATGTCATGAACTGAAGGTGTTAGTTTAGCAATATTTTTTTTAAACTGGTTACCACGTTACAATAATATATGGATAGCTTGCTCAGTTTTAAGACAAACAAGGGGGTGTTGACATATGTTGTGAAATATTAATTAATTAATGAATTCATTGGGTGTGTTAATTTGCAATTTTGCATGAATCGATTCACCACCTTCTAATATAAAATACCACCGTAATGTCGAAATTAAATTATATTTTACGTAAAGAAAGAAAAGAATGGGAAAAGAAAATAACGGAATATAATACTCCATAAAATTAAATAATGTTTTTCACACAAAAAAATAAAAAATAAAAAGCAACATCTTATACTAAAAGAAAATAATATGAAATACTAAAAATTAATTAGGAAATAAACCATGACTAAACCCTACTAATAAACCCATTACCCATTAACTCAACTTTGAAGGACTATTTCCAACACGTGATTCATTGGAGGATGAAAAACTCGATCAAAACATGATAACATTAGAGATGTCGACATGTCTTGGAATCAATCCGTACTCGTTTGGATAAACCTATTTATAAGGGTCTGAGTCTAATTTTTTTAAACCTAATGACTCTCGAGACTCTCGAGGTCGAGCTTGTGTCCTAATGAGTCTAGATCAGGTCTGAATATTGCACTTTTAGGGCTCGAAATTGACACCAGCATTTGAAGTAGAATAGATTAACAACCCATAACAAAATCTTTGTTCATTATCTATCTTTTTTGTTTTCAATTTTTGACTAATTTTTGTTTATTAACAACTAACCCATAACAAATTTTTTGTTGATTTGCACATGAGTGATTTATTTGTCCCAAAAATGCACAACAATAATTGACCTAACACTAAAATACGCTGTATTATTTAGATATATATGGCAATTATTTGTTGTTTTTGTGTTGAATTTGACTATTCCTCTTAATTATACATTGGTCTCATTGGGTGATCGGATGAAACAATTAATACGAAGTATTATTTTAACAATGACATGGGATATTGTCATTTGAATACTCCAATTAAAAATAAAATCTCAATTATTGAGCTATACAAATTTAATAACAATTGACAACACACCCCATAGTACGTAGCGATCGAGCGATCGAGTGACGCCCAACGATTCGTGTAGAACCACTATTAAGATCATTATCAGTAAAAATTACAATATATTTAAAGTTCCAGTAATAGTTTAATTGAAAAAAATTTAATTAATTATGCTAAAACAACATTTGTACCTTAATTTTCTTGAGCAAGATAAAAATATACTATTTTGGTGATTTATTTTGTTTTGTTAAGTTTAAGCACGGATATTGTTATCTCACATAACTCAGTTATCTTTTTTTTACTTACTCAACAAACCTTTTGTTTTATCCTTCATTCATTTTAAAAAAATTCTACTGAATATATAGTATAGGTTTGTTTTATTAAAAAACAAGAGATATAAATGTTGTATTATAACATAATAATAATGATAATGATAATAATAATAATAATAATAATAATAATAATAATAATAATAATAATAATAATAATAATAATAATAATAATAATAAAAGTTATACTATTAAAATAAAAGTGTAAAAATGTTGTGTTATAATAATATTTTTTAAAAATTATTATTTAATTGATGTATGTGGTTTATGTTGACCTTCCCCTCTTTTCTGGTTATTGTTCTTGTTAGACTTTTGATACATAAACAAAGTTAATACGTAGTTTGGCAACCTTGTGTTTTTTTCCGCAGCTACTATTCATGTTATTTTTTTAATAAAATATATAGTTCACTTTTTTTTTCTTTTTTTTTAAAGGTAAAATCTCATATCTGAATTCTAAAAAGTGAAAAAACTTACACATGTCATGGGGTTCAAAGTTTTATTTTGTAAAAATAATGTAAAATCTCATATCTAGAGTTTTTTTTTTAATTTAAAAATGAAGTCAATTTGATAATAAGATTGGATACTAGGTCTTGAATCGGGCCGCTCTACTGTGGGTCATCGAACCTAATTTTATCGACACATGCATCTGAAAAGGGACAAATAAGGAATTCCTACAAATGCGTCCGATGAGGTTCGACAAGAAACCATACTCGAGGTTCGTAAGACTTGACCACTAGTTTACTACTTGCAACTTGAGTACACCTAGAGGCACACTAAATGTAACTTCCATTACAAAATTGATCCATTAAAGACGAATACACATTAATGACGGGCTTAAATCCCATTGCAAATGTAGATCTTTTGTGACGACTTTTAAACCTGTCGCTAAAATTTACCTAATACCTAACCGCCCAAACTCTATTAGAAATTAAATGACTCATTTAATTATGATGGGAATGCGATGGGGATAAAAATCATTTACGACCCCTTTTTTTTTGTGACGGAGTCATATTTTTACGACGGGAAAAATCATTTGCGGCCTATTTTTTACGAGGGTATCACATTTTTGCAGCGGGAATTCCCGTCGTAAATAGCATTCTATTCTAGTAGTGTGCTACCTCGTTATTTCACAAACAATGACCAAATTGTCTCATAAAAAACAAGTGATTTCTAATTTTCTTCTGTTACTTTATTAAAATTATAATTATGATGATTCTAATAAGATGGGTGTTTGTTATTCTATTAAATTTCAACAAATGCATGTGTACGTATATTTCTAGCTAGGTGAGTAATTAATCTTGAGTGTAAGTTGGACCTTTAAAAATAACATTGTACTTTCAAAAAAAGCTCATACAATATCCAAGATTAGATATGATGTCATATTTATATGGATATGGAGGAAAAAACAAGGAACTAGATTTGGTTAAATATTGTGTGATAGGTACACATTTTTATTTATACAATAAAATAAGGAACTCTATCAGTTTGACCTAATTAAATTTAGCCTAGTCATGTATGTGTAGGATACTAAAATTACTCACATGTTTTGACTAGTTGGAAGTTTTAGGTACAAAATTGTCCTCATGAATTCAATGGCTAGTTGTTTTTCTTTAATTTCTTTGCTTTGAATTTGATAGTAGGTGAGATTTGAATGAATGTGACTTATCCACAACAAATTGAAGTTTTAACCTAACAAGCCCTACCTCTTTATCATTATCATCCACACCAAATATTAGTAGTTATGCATGAATTTTTTTTTTTAAAAAAAGGTGAAGTAAATTGGATATTTATCGTACGGCTTTGTCATATGAATACAAAGCTGGTGTGCCCTAGAGGGGCAAATTTGCAATCTCGTGGTTGTGGCTTGTATGGGTAGCAATGAAACAATTATTTTTTTATCCTCATTACTTGCGCATAGACTACCTCAGCGTAACCACTTACAGGTTTAATTTGGCTTAATTTTCTCACTTTATATTGGCTAGAGAAATTTGATTAATTAGATCTATTTCAATGAATATGTGTATATCAACTTTGTTCTAGTAAAGATTAATGTACAAGTATATGTAAATAAAGCTTTGATGATCAAATGTGTCCTCTTGAAAACCTTGAAGCAAATGTTCATTATTGTAATGTTGTAATTTTTTTCAAAATGAAATAATTATTATATTTAGAATGAATCTGGAAATTTGGGTACGTACCTCTTAGCTTGATATATAATTTGTCATTGAATTGCTCAATGGTCATGCTATAATTTGGTTCTATCACTATCTTATGCATGCTTATATGATATATCTATGTAAGATGAAAATTCTTTTTTCTTCCAAAGTATATATTTGCTTATACATAATACATTTTTTCTACTCAGACCAATTTCTCACCTCCCTTGTTATCTTTCTCCATTCTTGAAACTTTTTGTTTCTTTTTATTATAAAAAGTGATATTTTACACATTCCATCCAATTCAATAATATTGTTCTATAATAGCAACATATAATTAATTAGTAAAAAACTTTAAATTATTTACGTAAAAAAGCATTTGATAAATTAAAATAAATCTAACGGCCTTTAATTATTTTTTTCTGGCCTTATATATAAATCTTGATTAAATTAAAGTGAACAATGTGAATTGTGTAAAACGGAGAAAGAAAAATTGAATTTGTTATTTTATTTTTTAGGAAATCCATGTTGTATGAAGATTGATTTATGTGTGCTTGGACATACAACATACATAAATGGAGTTTAGGTCCTGCTCTTATGAACTTAATTTCTGAAATCAATTTAATTTCAGAAAAATTTAGTTCAGTTCAGTTCTCAACTACTCATGAGTCTATATGATATAGATCAATTCAATTTAGTTCCATCAAATTCAATTCAATTATTCAGATTAATTGAGTCCAACAGATTAGGGCCATAGTGTGGAACAAACGGAACATAAATGTTGAATCTAAGTATATATATATAGTATACTTTACTTCATGCCACTGATTTTTGCACTCCACTCATTCATTCCTGCACACCACTTATTCATTTTCGTACTCCATGTTCTCTCTCAAAGGAACAATAAATACTAATACCACCAAAATCATCAATCTTAACTTCTCTGGCTCTACTTATTGTGAAAGTTAATTTGCAAGTGGTCAAGCCAAAAAAAAAGAAAAAGGAGACTAATAGTATAAAGTGCATGGAAATGTAACAAGTCAGTGACGACAGTTATCAATTTATCATATATATGCAGTATTGTACGGATTACTATCCATACCACTAGGGCACTAGTATTGTACTGAGTCTTAACCTAATGATTAAGCCGTTGTGAACGACGAGTCTGAGGTCTCGAGTTCAAACCTCACTGTAAGCATTTGCGAAGATTCCTTATCTTTTCCTTTGTGGATGCGTGTGTTGATCAAATTGGATCGGGTGACCAACAACAAGACCCGATTCAAGGCCCATACCACCCACCTTATCCAACTTTAAAAAATGTTCATTCATGTATTGTCAAAAGAAAATAAATTTAACAGGGAGAATATGACAAAGAGATCCTCATCTCTGAAAAAGTGAAAAGGGCACACATAACAAAAGAAAATTCATGCAATCATGCATAGACACGTAAAATTGCTGAATAGTATGTATGCAGTAATGCAGTACGTACATACAATAAGTATGCATGGGCATGAGTGCATGACAAAGAGAAGAGCTCACACACTTTGTTTTATATGTTAGGCTCAATTAAGGTCAACATCTTAAATTTGATTGAATATTAGAAACGGGTCTGGGCAACCCAATACGAAAGAGGAGAGTTATGTCACTTACAAGTCATAGGAGGTTCCATCCTAAAACCAATTGATAATTTAATAGGAGTAACTCTTACACTTATAAGTTAGCCTTCACTAGTGAAGAGCCAGTTTAAAAGAGCCCCACAACCTGGGCTCTGATACCATATTAAATTTGATTGAATATTATAAACTGGCCTAGACAACCCAATATGGAAGAGGAGAGTTAGGTTACTTACAAGTCATAGGAGGTTCCATCCTAAAACCAATTGGTGATAGGAAGAGTAACTCCTAGACTTATAAGTTAGTTTAGTATGTATCTTCTCATTTTCCGATGTTTTTATTATACGTATCTCAAGATATTTTCATTTAAAGATGTGTTTCGAGAGATGAGAAAAAGTAAATGGAACAATCTTTTAGAGACAGATGGAGTATAATCCTAAAGTTCCATATAAAGTGCTAAAAATTATTTAAACTTATTTTTGATCTATATATGGCTTAGGCCCTGTTCTTTTGGACTTAAAAGCTAAAGTAATCAGATTAGATCAGATCAGATCTGATCAGACATTATTACTCTTTATTATTATTATTATTTTCGAGCATCATTTTTCCGCTCGACATTTTCCGACGACGGTTTTCGGACTGACTTTTCCGGCGGTGATTATTCGGCTGACTTTTCCGCCGACGATTTTCAAGCCGAGTTTTTCGGCGACGATTTTCGGGACGACTTTTTCGACAACGATTTTCGGACTGACTTTTCCGGCGGTGATTATTCGGCCGACTTTTCCGGCGACGATTTTCAGGCCAAGTTTTTCGGCGACGGTTTTCGGGATGGCTTTTCCGACGACGGTTTTCGAACTGAATTTTCCGGCGGTGATTATTCGGCCGACTTTTCCGGCGACGATTTTCAGGCCGAGTTTTTCGGCAACGGTTTTCGGACTGACTTTTCCGACGATGATCATTCGGCCAACTTTTCCAGCGACGGTTTTCGGAATGACTTTTCCGGCGGTGATTATTCGGTCGATTTTTTCAGTGACGGTTTGGTCAAAATTTTCGGCGGTGATTATTACTACTACTACTAGTAGTAGTAGTATTAGTATTAATATTATTATTTGAAGTTTTGAAGTTTTGGAGTGAGATTGAATGAAGAGGTGAAATGAAATGGGCTATCATAATAATAATTATAATATTAATACTTATAATAATAATTATTATTATATTAATTATTATTAATAATAATAATTATTATTATTTTAGTAAATATAATCATGTATTACATTTCTTATAAAAAAATAAGTATTACAATTATAAAAATAAAAATAAAAATAAAAAATAAATAAATAAATAAAAATAAAAATAAAAAATAAAAATAAAAATAAAAATAAAAATAAAAATAAAAAATAAAAAATAAAAATAATTCAGATCAGATCAGATCAGTTCAGATCAGATCAGATCAGATCAAATCAGTTCAGATCAGATCTGATCTGATCAGACCAGATCAGTCCTAAGAAACAGAGCCTTAACGGCTATATATGACGAGGGAAGAAGTTATAATTCTCTTTTTTCTTTTTTTAGCCAACCTTTTTTTTTTTTTTTGAAAAGAGCTTTTAGCCAACTTTTTTAGCTTTAATTTGGTCTAGTTTAGCTTATATCAAATTAATTAATTTTACTCGTAATTATTTGAACTTTTTTTTTGAATTATAGTTTTTTGAATTATTTGCATTGGATTGCACTTTTGCACCGGCAAAATAGACAATCTACTGCATATTGTTGAATGTTGACCTATAATTTTTAAACTTAAAACTAATTAGCTATCATAAATAAATAAATAAATAAATTAATTAAAGCTCTTAGTCAAAATTCAGTGTTGGTCTACTTAGCTTATTAATTTATTATTATTAAATTGCAAAGTTTCGTGTGATGATAAAAGTGTTTTTTTACTGTTCTATTCTCACTACAAAAAATGTGTTCAAGAAAGACAATTAAAATTGCCCTATTTGATACAAAATTTGTATTCTTAGGTTATAATGACAATTTTAGTATTGCCCTCATGTTGTCCCTGAAACCTCGTTGTATTAGGTTTCAAAGCCAATTTTAGACGTTTTACCCTCTTTGATTCAGTTCAAAAAGGGCAAACAAAATTGCCTTCATTGATCATCAACAAAGGCAATAAATTTTGCTTTCCTTAATTTAAACATTTTATTTATTATCAAATAGGGCAAAATTTCAAAAGTCTAAGAGGGCAAAATAATCATATTGTCTTCATTGTTAATATCAATGAGTGCAAAAAATAATTGCTCTTGTAGGCATCATTAAGTAAAACAATACTCATATTGTCCTCTTTAATCATGATAAGTTGCCCTCGTTGTGTGAATTTTTTGTAGTGTCTATCCATATTTTTTTTTTTATAATTTGGATTACTATTAAGTTCTTAATCAACCTAATAACTAAAATTAAAATTTTTGTTTTTTAAAAAAATATAAAACTTTTATATATATATGGGTGAAGGAAAGAGAAAAAATGTATGTAGATATTTTTGTTTAAAATATTTGCTTCACTAATTTTTCATAAAAACAAACATAATCTCACGGTTACAACAACGCATTCTATTATTATTTTCAAAACAATCAAACTCAAAATACGCCATTTTCTTTTAAAATAGAATAAATAATATAATGTATTGATTATGACTCAATCAATTTGGACCGTTTAGATAAAAAAAAATTACGTCAAAATTCATTTTCAATATTAATTGAAGACAATGAAAGGGTATTTTGCGTGTCATTAATTACATTTACGTTAACATTTAAAAATTTTGATTTTCAAATATGCACCCCTTTAATAATTATATATTTACTCCTTTAAACTTCACATATACTTTATTTCTTTTTTTCTTTTCTTTTTTGGTTTTCACAATTTTTAGTTGATTCATTTTATTTTTTTACTGGAAACATATATATACGTACGGCACAAAGCTCGTACCTCAGAAAATTTCTTGTGTGTATATATTTTTTTCAAGTATATTTATTTATGTGTGTAGTATGTATGTATGTTTTTCAGTACACCAAAATAAATAATGTACAAGTACTAGTCATTTTCTTCCCATTGTCTTGACCATGTGGTTATGCTTAGAAATTAAAGGTGACAATAAGTTTCTCCAAAATTTCTAAAGAATTCTGGTGGATAAGATGACATAGACATTGGAATGTTACATATATATCCAATATCCATATATACGTTGGACCAAAAAGAAATTAGGATTTATATTCCAAAATGACGGTTTAAAGTTAGAAGTGTGACATGATATAATTATATATCGATCGATCTCATAATAGTTGAGTAGAATTTGTCCAAGTTATAACATAATTAACATGTAATGTCCATTTGAATTTTGAGCAATAGGACTTTTGCACGTGTTGGTTGTTGCCATGTATTTAAGATTGGATTATGTAAAAAGTTGACATATGACCTAATTCAAATTTATTATTAAATTGTAACTTAATTTTTTTTTATAAAAAAAATCTTAACAATATCCATGAGGAAAATTCTTGGATGGTGATCAAAATCAACTATATAATTAGCTACCCTAATTTGGATGGAAAACCCTATGCATATGAGATGTAAAGAGATATTTGGATATTCAAAATATCAACATTATCCATTTTTTATTCAACATTTTAACATGATATTTGGATATCCAAAATATCCGATATTCAAATTTTTTGAATTTTTAATTTAAATCACAAAGTATGTTAGACATTTAGATTGATATCTGAATATCAGTTTTTTGTTCTTTTTTTTTTTGGAATTTCGAATATTCGTATATCGGATGTCCGATTTTTTCGGGCATCCGATATTTGTAAAATCAATATCTATATTGATATTCGATACTCGAGTTTTTTTTATATTCAATTCAGACATCCAATATTTGTAAAATCGGTATTCGAATTGGTATATAATATCTGATTTTTCGGATCATATATCTAAAAAACAGATTTGTTTCGAGTCAGGTTTCGGATTTTTAGATAGTTTATCGTGCCCTAATAGATATGAAGCTAAGCATTGAGATATTACCACAGGCAATACACTGCCACATATTTATGGGTGCAATAGTTTTCAGGACTCAAATATGTTGTCCCATAAGGCCATAATGTATTCCATTTTGTGCCCCACTCTCTTTAATTGACACATTTTCTAATCAAACTTAATTTTACTTAAATGCTTTTAATTGTGTTTAAATAGAAAATGGCCCAATTTCTCAAAAAAAGAAAAAAAAAATAAAAAAATGGCCCAATTATAAGAGGTGGGACACAAAGTGGAACACATAACGTGACAACAGATTTTGGTCCGGGATAAGGGCATATTTCGTACTCCATATATTTCTACCGGCAAAAAGGCAAAGTTATTAATGTTGTTGAGTATAAATTGTAGATAGTTGCCCTAATGTTGTTGTAGTAGAACAACATCCCGACTTTTAGGGCTTCAATTCGGGATTGAACCTCACCTTAAACAATTGTTGGGTTTTCCCCTCCCCCACACCCTTGGTACTTTCTAAGTTTCCAGAGGTAACGTAGGAGTCTTGGATGAGGCCCGTTCACCTTATTTGTAAAAATAAATATAGTCGCCTTGGTTTTATACTTTTATTGTTGATTATGTATTTTATTTTAATCGTTTCTTTTTATGAGTTATATTTTAAATCTTTCGACTTTTGTGATATGTTTGGAATTTGTTTGAATTTCATTGATTGATTAAATAATGTTATCAATAAAACAAATACTATTGGTTATGAATAAATGTGATATGTTGGTTAGTTGGTGTAATAAGAAAAATTCTACCCTTACACATTATGTAACTTACACAATGCTAAATGACCAATAATAACCCATAACATTAATGAATCAGTGGATAACGCTATGAGTTATTATTGATCATTTAACCTTGTGTAAATAAGTTTCGTGTAATTAATAGAAATAAAATGTATAGCATTTAAAGAAAGGTATTGGAAATCAACCAAAAAAAAAAAACGAGTCACGAAGTGTGCTTAGCTTTTCAATAACAATTAAAAGAATCTTGCTCCACTATCATTTATCTTAATTTTTGCTCAAGATTCTAGACATAACTATCAAACACAAACTTGGACTAATAGTGTAAAAAGCAATTCAATTTGTTGGTATTAGTTGCTCCAAATGCGGAAAAGAGTTTTAACATCCATTGACAAAAATTCCACATACTATTCTTGAATTAATATTTGAAAAATCTAATTTGCATCAAATGTATACAATCCTAATCAAATCCAATTTATTATCATCCAATAATCCATGCTAATGTATTCTAATTCTTTCAATTCGTTCTAATCCGTTCCAAAGTTTCCAACCCAATCCTATCCTTTCAATCCATCATATCCCTTAATTCCATTCATGTTCATCCTAATGCCACCCATCTCTCAACCATTATTCAATCCATTTTAGTCCCGCAAGGTGAAAACACAACAGGAATACAATCTCACTCCAATCCATTCTATCCCTTCAATGCATTCCAATTCATTTAAATCAATTCTAATCCAATCCAATTCAACCCAATCAAATTCAATCCAATTCAACCCAATCCATTCTAATCCTGTGAAGAGAACAACGGTACGCCTTAAAGTTACAATAAGTCTTTGGTCAGATAGATCGTCTCAAAATTGTGATGAAACCAGTTCTTCCTAAGAAAAAATTATGAAAAGAATTTGATATATGTATAAAAAGTTCAAGTTGTTTTATACATTTTTAACTATTTATATGTTTTTTTGTAACTTTTACAAATTTTCCTGTTACTCATTCCATTGAGAATTGGTCTTACAGTGAGACAATATATATCACCAAAGAATTTGTATTAATAAAGTTATTCTAAAAATAATAATTAATGGCTACCATTTGATAAAGAAATACTTTATCAGATCAAGAGGTAACTATTAATATAATTTTTTGAGTAACTTTTAATCTGTTGTACAATAATTTAGTATTCAACCTATAATATTCATCTTAAAGTGCGGAGAAATTTATTAAAAGTGATTTTAAAAAATTGGGTCTTAATTACCACTTTAAAAATATAGATCTAGCTAAGACAACTACAAAATTCAAAAAGAGAGATCTAGAAGAGAAGAAATGGAACATAAGGGGGCAAAAATGAAAAGAGCTTTTTTAAAAAACTGAGTGAAGACGCCTAGAGTAGAGAAAACTCTCCCAAGGAAAAAAAAATCCTAGAGTGAGAAACCTAGGAGAAATTGAGAAACCCTAAACTCTTATATTATAGTTTCGTATTAGTTTATCTGCAATAATTGAAAATATATGTAAGAGGTAAAACATTCATTGCTGTAGAAAAAACTGATACTGAAGATTAAAGTGTTAGGCATATTATTTCAAAACCTCTAAAAATAAGAATGTATTTTTATAATAAGGAATAAGGATAGCAATAAGATTATATCTCATCATTATCTCAAGTACATCCTAATTAAAGCTTTAGCGGAGCTAGCTAGCTAGATTAAAATAGCTTAATGTTCCACTAAAAATATGGAATTTAATTCCAAACTAAACATAGCACCCTTGCAAAAATTTCTCCTTAATCTACTGTTAGTTAATTTGGATTATATGCAACATTAAGTTAACCTTAATGACTATACCACACACCATCAAGTCCCACATTATTCGGATCCCAATAATCTTGTCTTCCCATTCCTATACTTGGCGTTTATTGTATTTAATTTACCTTTACCAAATATTCTGTCAGATTGTTAGACGATTTGACAGGATAATATTTTATGTACAATATTAAGCAGTGAAGTAAAAGTTACAATTTTGTTAAAAGTTTTATTAGACTGTTCGAAGATTTGAAAGAGAAAGAGAAATCGTATTTTACTTGGGTTAATTGAAAAATCGAACATTTTTAATTTTCTGTTTTAAAAAAAAAACTTAATTGATGACTTTATTATTAATGGTGTGGTTAGTATTCGGTCATAGAACTTGGTTGTTGCCTAGTATAATCTAAGATTGCTAAATAATCAAACTCTTTGTTCTTGTGATAGAGGCTATGTTTGACTTGTTAACCATTTCTTTGACCGTCTGATCAGGAATTAGTTGAATAAAATTTAGTAAATATTAGAAGAAGAAAATGATAGAAAAACAAAATACTTGGGAAAAAATAGGTAATGAGTTAGTTGGTCTAACGACCGATAGCGATTCACTTTTTGTATAGGGCCTTTTTTAAAAAAAATTATTTAGGTTTTGTATTCTTCATTTCATTCTTGTAGAATAATGTTTATCTCCATCATAAAATATAATTTTATATTCATTTCGGAAATATTTAATATATTCTTCATTATTTTATATTTCTTTGTTAATTTAAATCAGGATTTCACAATTTGATCTCTAATTATCGACCATAAGATGAGGGTTGGTTTTAAGATACTATGGTGAGTCAAATAAAGTTAATTGGAAGCTTTGTTCTGAAAAATTTGAAAGAGAATGGGTATTTTTATATTTCAAAAATAGACCAGTGGTTATTTCTAAAAATACTACGGAGTAATGATTAATTAAATTTATTAACAAAAACCTTTTCAATAGAGGGATGTCCAATATATGAGACAAAAATAACTATACATCCTTAATTTAGACAAATTAATTGCGTACTACATAAAATATACAAATATAAAATTGTAACAAAAAATAATTCAATAAGTTATTAATACGAGTATTATGCTATTTATCATTTATTATATTATTTGAACTACCTACACAAATAACTAGTTAGCAACTAATACAATCAACTAATCGTTATTGTCAAACAATAATGCGAGTGAATTTTCTATTTATGGTCGGCTACTAAACGAATTGTAACAAGGAAAAAAAGGAAAATAATACTGTAATAAAAAAATATATATAAAAAAAAGGGAAAAATGTATGATGAACCAATGAATAGAAAAGCATGTGATATAACGAAAAAGAAATGAAGAATCATAATGAATGCACTGTGAAATCAACATCGAATTTCTTAAAAGAATGAGAGGAGTTCAGAGTAGGCCCGGCCGCCCCATTATCCCTCATTCAATTTAACCGTCGACTATAACCATAACCATAACCTGCTCCAATTCCAATGCTCTCTCTCTCTCTGACAAATCTTACTTCCTCTGTTTCATAATGAGTGCTCCAGTTTGACTAGATGTACTATTTATATGATAACTTTGATTGTGTTTAATTTTATACATACAAGGAAAAACATATTCATGTGGGATTTCGTTTGATTTGTCTTGACATATATTTTTCAAATACACCCTCTGTCCCATAAAAAATGTTTCACTTCTCTTTACCCTAGTTTTTTCTGTGGCCCCCTACAGTTCGTTTTGTAGTGAGTTAATGGCCATGTATTTTAAGTGGTTTAGGGTAACATTGGGTAAAATTAGTAGGGTTGAGATGGAAAAACTTAGTCTACACACCGGGTTGACTACCCACCACTAACAAAAAGCCATTGATAAGGGCATTGATAATAGAGTTTCGCTTAATAAAAGTAATATTATTTAATTGCTCTATTAATAGTAGGTTGTCAACCTGGTGGGTAGGTGTAGCAATGTCCGAGTTAAGATAGGTAAGTGAGGGTAAAAGTGTAGAAAAAATGGTGGGCCATGATACATAAAAAGGAAATGGAGCAAGTATTTTGGGACGGACAAAAAAAAAGTGGAACATTTTTTTTTGGGACGGAGGGAATATATAATTTTTATAATTTTTTGTTAAATATAACTCAAAATATCAATATTTAAAGATGTGTATTGGGTGATGTAAAAAGTAAATGGAGCAGTTATTTTGAAACGGATGGAGGATTTCATATGGAATAATTTACTATACATATATAGGCAGAAAATGCTTCATCCGTTCCAATTTGTTCTTTACGTTTGTTTTTTTTTTTTTTGGAAATACAAGAAGTTAAAAATATGAAAAATCTCCATTATATATAAGAATAATCATATTCATATTGGATCTTGTTAGATTCGTCTAAATGTGAAATTTTTTAATAAGTTTTTTTTAAAGAAATAATCTTTTATAAAGTCTAGTACGTATAAGAATAATAAGAAATTAAAGTTTAAAGATGTCCATTAAAGCTGATCAAAAATAGCCCGACCTGATTTTTTTACCGGCTTTGAACACATATGTTCAGCCCGAATTCAAGCCCGATATGACTTTTTTTCATTTCTTTGTGCGGCTTTGGGCACTTGAATTAATTTTTTTATGGTTCTTTTCTAGGCCCGCCCCGAAAAAACCTGAAAACCCCGCCAAGCCCATACTAATTTTTTGGGATTTGGGCAAGAAAATTGAACCCCGGCCCGTCTAATGAGTTTCATTTTATGCGTTGGGCCCGACCCGACCGACCCATGATCACCTCTATTGTTCCTTAAAAATGTGCAAAAAGTAAAATAAAGAACAAATTGTAACGGAGGGGGTATATAAATACTTTGGACATGTTCGGCATAGTGTTTTTAGTAGATTTTAGAGGTATTACCTAGCCTAATTAATTTAAAAAATATATAAGTTCGGCAAAATAGTGTTTACGTAAGATGTTAATGGTGAATGCCCTAGAATTTCATCCGTACATTAATATAAGTCAGTTCGATCTATTCACGCTATTTTTACTTATTTAAATTTAATTTAGTTTGTTTTGTGAGTGAGAAAAATAACAAGTGTTTTTTTCAACAATTTTTTGCAATATTCAAATTTTGCAATATTATCTCCGCTTCCTATTATTTGCAATAGTTAAATTTTACACTACTTATGTTATGTTATGTATTTGACCAAAATATAAGCTTTACAAAAAATGAAAATTTTGAATTTTCTTTAGATTCGTCTTAACATTAATTTCTTAATAATCATGTTTTGTCCCATAATGCATCAAAAAGTAAAGTGGTGCAAATAACCAACTAGAAAGAGAATATGAATCAGACTTCTAGGCACAATAGTTGAACTTAGAGCTGTCAGTTTGGTTAGAAATTGTTGGTTCAACTGTTAACCTAACTGAACTGAACTGAACTTAACTGAAATAAAATGAACCAAGAATCAAATGACTGATAACTGAAATTCCAACTGAAACAAAATAAACTGAACTTAACTGAACTGAAACTGAACTGATTGATGAACTGAAATCAACTGAACTGAAAAGGTTGATTATATATAACTGTTTTTAACTGATCATAACTGAAAATAACTATAAATTGTTTGGTTTTGTTAGTTTATTATTTAATTTATCTGTTTTTAACTGTTGATCAACGAACCGAAATGACTTATAAATTGTTTGGTTTTGTTAGTTAACTAAACAATTATTAATTGTTGATCAATTGAACCAAAATGACTTAATATTGTTATAATTTAAAGTTAATTGAATTGTTAATTTGTTATACTTCCTCCATAAATGAATTTTTGCAACAAATGTATTTTTGACACTATTTACAATTTTTACTTTGAGTCTTTGATCGTAATTTGTCACTTGTACATACAGAAGATATATAGTCATGTGGGATCCAATTAGATTCATCTTAACTTGTAGTTTTTATTATTTAATGATTATATTTTTTTAAATACATAATTAGATATATTAAGTTTCAAAATTTTTCCTCGGTATACGTGAAAAGTCTTTTGTTGTAAGAATTCATTTACGGAGAAATAATTTAAAACTAAATAATAAAAATTTAATATTTTTATAATTTAGTATTGTTATAATTTAAAGTTAATTGATAAAAATTGTATTTAATCGACCCATTTCATAAGATAATCCATATGAGTATATGACTTAGAAGTATTGAAAAAATTATGAAAACAATCGGAACCGATATATCAACCATTCACAATGAACTAACATCAATTGAAATTGTACGGGTAAAACCGAAGACCAATCATAACGTAAACCGAATACAATCGGAATTGTTATGTCAATCGTTCACAATGAACTGACAACAATTGAAATCGTATGGGTAAAACCATAACTGAACTGATTTGAACTAAAAATAAAAATAACGGGACTGGTTTGGAACTGAAACTGAAAAGTTAAAACTGCATTGGTTAATTTGAAAAAAATTAACTGAAATCAACTGAACTGAAGTCAACGAAACCATTTGGGTCCAAACATAACTGAACTGATTAACTGAATTGACACCTCTAGTTGAACTCTGGAAGTAAATAAATAGGTGTGTTGTTTTGTCACTCAATGTATGACTCAATCACTAATTCACTACACATGGGTTTAGTCAATCTAAACGCACTATAGATTTCAGAAGCTCTTAATGATCAATGTGCGCCCAAACTAGGGAATATTAGGGTGATTATTGAGCTAGCTAGTCAATCTCGAGCTGGGTTGCTCGACTCGTACTCGTTAGGTTTCGAGTTGAGCTCGAATCGATCATGAGTTGTTCATTTAATGTTTTGGTTATATTGAATTTTAGTTTTTAAAAGAAAATTAATGATTATATTCTTTAATCTTTATATAAATTATTTGCAAAAGCTTTTAAAGTTAAATACTGCAAACGATTCAATGATGCAAATTATGGGCGAAGAATGCGTAGTTAAATTAGGATAAAATTATTTGTAGTAATTATATTTTTTTTGTAGTTCGTGTTACACCATCAACGAGCACTTCAATTCGAGTTTTTGATTTAATTTATTTTTGCTTATTTAAATTTATTAGTCCTTTGTGTATTAAGAAAAATATTTTTTTTGCCTGTCGAAATATAACTCACTTTAAAAATTATTGCTCAGTTCATGAACACACATAGTAACAATTATGCATTTAATTAGCACTCGGGTAATTCATATCATACAAGAATAACGATAGTTTGTATATGCGTCTAAGGTATATTCTTTAAACATGATTAATATGAACATATCTAAATTAAACTGAATTCTAAATTTACTGAAAGTCGAGTTAAACTAAATTGAACTGAATTAAACAAAATGAAATTTAAATTAAGTCTAAGAGAGCAATACCTTATGATGAGTATTGTATGTCAATTAATTTTTATAATATGAAGAAAACCTAATAATTAATATTTTAATTGCTAAGATGTATGTGTAAGACAAATAACGATCATTAATCATATGTAATAATAATAACATGATCAAAATCTAAAGTACTGAACACAATTTTATACTATACATAAAATAGGTATTTTAAAATTTAATTAGTAGTAAAAAAATAAAAAAAGAATAAGATTGAAAACAAATGTTACTAAATATAAACAACATGCATGTGAGTGTGTAGAGGGGCCATGTGAAGATCAGTAGTAGTGTGCCTGGCCATTTGAGTAGTAAACCGACAACTTTTCAATGCTATTCAACCAATTTTAGGACCAGTTCGTTGATGCAACAGAATAACTGTTTTTTTTTTCTTTCTTTCTTATATTTGTGTACATCATATCCTACCTTCCTATCACCTTCAACTTTACATTAATACTCCCTCTTTCAACAATTGATTTTGCACGCATTTTGAGGAAGCAATTTAAGGGTGTAAATGAAGGAATTAGTCAATATAATTTTAATATTAGGAACTTATAATCACATTCTTGCTTGCATTAAAAGCATTTTGACTAATTCCTTCGTTTACACCTTTAAATCGCCTCCTTAAAATGCGTGCAAAACAAATTGTTGAAAGTTTTATGTTACGAATGGAGTACATTATCATCATTTTGCATTCAACAATATTAACTACCTAATTTAGTGTACAAGTAAAAATTATTCTATAATTGTTGAAAGTTGCCTTACCTTAGCACATAAATAAATAAAGTAAATAAATTAGGGGCAGGGCCGGATGCAAGGCATATAAATGGAGTCCTTCAATCCCGGTTAAATTTGAAAAAGGAAAAATTTTACCCAAGTATATATAACTTGTCCACTTGATCCCTATAAAATTTATAAATTGTATTTTGACCATACTATATATATTATTCCTGGATCCACTGTAGGTACTACTGATTAGGGTAACTTGTTTTATATGTTTCCCCCGTTCCATTTAGCAGTAACGCATCTTTTTAGAATCTATTTTTAGGAAAAGATTTGAGCATGTAAATAAAAAAATCAAGTAAAATAATTTTATACCATTAGCGTATGGTATCACTACTGTTTATGTTAAAATTATTTTATAAGAGGATTAAAATAGAAAGTTTAATGAAAAATTAAGCAATAATTACATCGATATATGTATAATTTTGTCCTAAATTCCATTTTTTTCCATTTTTGAAAATTTATTTAATGCTTAAATTTCTACATATAACATTACCATTAAAATAATTGAGTACACCTGATGTATATAAGAATTTGTATTTATTTTTAGGGTTATTTTAAAAAAAATTGTATTTATTTTTACTTTTTTGATTTCTAGGGTTAAATCTTGAAAAGGAAAAAGAAAGAAAAATGGATTTGTCAAAGTCGGGTCATGAAAGGCAAAGCCCCCATGTGACTCCAAGTCATGGTAGTTATGGCAGTTGGAGGTCCCAATAAAAACAATATAAACTTGCTAAATTCTATATATGTGCTACTATGCTTCAGTGTATATTTACTACTCTTGGTCTTGGGCATTAATTAATTATATAATAATGCATTATTTATTTAAGTGGCAAGCTTAATTGTTAATTTTAGTGTTTGATGATGGTTTGTCTTCTAATTAGAGTTGTTTAATTTAGGGTTGTCCCACTAAGATTTTTTACGATTATGAGATCATCCAATGTTTATCTCCCTTTATTTTTAATTGGGTCCTACGTACTTAATTTTTTTTTTCCTTTGTCTTAAGTGATTATTTCTAATTTGCATGGTCCCTCAAGATCCATAGTTTTCTTATCATTTTTTTTATAGCTAAAGGTAGTTTTCATTTTTTAGGTTGTGAAAAAAAAAAAAAAACCTTGGCTTTTTTTTTTTTTTTTACGTACTGAAAATATTATTTCAATTTTGAAAATTTATAGCATGTAAAGTACGTTGAATACTAATAACGTTAAACAGACTTCTTCTATCTCTTTTTCTTTACACCGGTGGAATAATTAAAAAAATCTCATAAAAAAGTGGACTATGATGCAGAGAAAAAGGGAATAGTCATTTCATACATCTATTTCGTAATAACACCCCTTTTTTAGGCACCTTTTATGTTAAACTAGGTTAGCCTTGTACGATGTACGACTTTACTAAAAATTATAATAAAATTAATAAAAGGAAGAACATGAACCTGTTAATTTACAACAAAGGAAAAAAATTAATCAAATAATTTTAAAGTGATTATATTTAAAGGGTAAGTAGTAAGAAAGATAAATTTTAGTTAAGGTGATGGAATGAAAGGTAAAATTGTATGGTATTAAATTATGTTTTTTTTTTTTCTTTTTTTGAGGAAGTATTAATTATGGTATTAAATAGAGAAGTAGAAATGTGAGATTAGGAGTGAAATAGTGGTGTGAGTTTTTTAGTTTAAAAAAAGATATTTATTTGTTAGATTATTAATTATTATGATATTAAATAAAGAGAAATAGATTAAGGAGGTAAGAGGAGGGAAAATGTGGAAAATAGGAGGGAAGGGGGGATTTTTTTTAGTGGTAAGAGTTTTAGATTGAATAGATATATATATAGATACCTAGTTTCTCAAAAATTGATATCTTAAAAATAACAAATAATATATATTTCATGAAATTCCATTGAAAATATATTTTAAAAATACTTTCTCTTTTTTCATAATTGGACATATATACCACTAATTTTACTAAAAATTATTTTGTATTATTGCAATTTGAAAATATATGGACAACTAAAATTGATATAGGCACACCTTTTGTGAGATGTGTATAGGGAGATGTGCTCTCGCAATGACGTGTGTTCATATCAATTTTAGTTGTGCCTTTATCAATTCTCATTATATATAAATACTCAATCACTTTCTCTCCACCTCCACGGCTCCACCACATAAAACTTGGGCGTTATAAAAAAAATAAATATATGTGTTAAATAAAATCTTAAAAAGATGGTCAACATGAAACAAGGGATCAAGTATAACGTTGAAGAATCAAGTTTGTGGATATAATGACGTATCATTATATTAATATCCTCGCCCGTGAAAATATACGACTATTTCATATGAATCTTCTCAAATTTGCTTGATCATCATAAAGCACTTCATAATCTTGTATTTGTGACGACTAACCCCACTTAATAATAATAATAATAATAATAATAATAATGAAAATGATATACAACCCTACCTTTTAAAGGACTGAATTTTATTATACCGATTTACACGTATTTTTTCATAAATTCTCATTTTATTTCCATTTGAATAACGTATTTAAGCTTATGTAAAACTCAATAACTATGTACGGACTACGGAGTATACCATTATTGTAATGCTCCATCCATTTCAAAATATTTGCTAAATTTACGTTTTGCATAGATTTCGAGTACATTTTCCACTATAATTTATATAAAAAATATTAAAGTTAATATTTACAAAACTACAAATCTAGAAGAATCTTACAATATCTAATATTATACGAACATAATTAAAATTTATCTTGGATCACAACTATTATTTCAAACTTAACAAACATTCTGAAATAGATTAATAGTATATAATTAAATGAGCAAAAGGGGGTAAAGAAAGACAAAAAAGATGTTGAAAAAAAAAAGAGTGTAAATGCATTATGTAACCCTAAACAACACGCATTTAGATTTTTTTTTTTTATATATATATAAAAAAAAACTGCTATAAGTAAGCATAGTGGAAGGACCACGTAGTCCAAATTGCATTAATCTTCTTGCAAACTAACGCATGTCACAGTTTCATAAAAGTTGGTGGTTACATTGGATTAGGTTGCTTTTTTGTCTCTCATTCTTTTTTATCCTAATTCTTTTTTTTATATATATATATTTTATAGGATAATGTGTGTGATACTAGGTCTTGGAATCGAGCCCTGCTACAGGTCACTCAGCCCAATTTTAGCCAACACACGCATCTGTAAGGAAATAATAAGGAATCCTCGCAAATGCGTGCGGTGAGAATCGAACCCAGGACTTCGTGCCTGAAATTCTAAAGCCCTAACCACTAGGCTGTAACTTTATCCTACCCAATTCTTTTTTATGTCCTTTCATCTTTTGGTATGGTATAACCCATAAGAAAGAAATACCTTATTCGGTTTTTTAGATGTTAGTTGTGATTGTGACACAATTCTGTTTTTTTTTATATTTTATTTTATTTTTACTTAGGGGTTTTCCATGATGATGATATTTTCACACTTTTGCAAAACTTTTACATTTACTAATATAAAATGAAAGTTTCATAACACAGTTTTACCCTTGGTTTAATTTACAAAAGCATGCAATTCAACAGTAGAAATTAAAAAGTTTATGGCTAGCAACAATGAGCTTTAGCTTTGTGTAACTAAGGATTGAGTTTTAGTGCAATAGCGCTAAAGTTATCCTTGCATCTTCTATAGTTCTATGCACTAAATTCGATTTTAACCCAAAACATCCTTCCGATCCCCAGCTCCCGAACAATGCCAGTGTTGTACATTAATTCACTTTTCAAGATTTTACTTCTTTCTATGTCTCTTCTCATCACATGTACTCCCTTCGTAACATAATTCTGGCAACAAGTTATTTTCTACGCATTTCAAGGAAGCAATTTAAGGGTGTAAACGAACAAATTAATCAAAATGGTTTTAATCCAAGTAAGATTGAGATCATAAATTACTAATCTTAAAATTTTTTTTGATCAATTTATTCGTTTACACCCTTAAATCGCTTCCTTGAAATGCGTGGAAAAAACTTGTTGCTAGAATTATGAAAATCAAAAAAATATGTAGTGTTGAAGAATGCACATAAAAATTTAAGGGCGAAAATATTTAGTAATAACTAACATTAATAAAAATTGCGTAATTTTGTCGTTAATTCTTGATATATTAAAACCATTTTTACAAAATATATTTAATACTTATTTTCAACATTTAGGGTTACATATATTACAAACATATTTGTAATATATTGGCATGTCGGCCATAAAAAAACATGCAATTCCTTCAGATATTTTTCGTACGTCTATAATGCTAAGAGTTCTCACAATATTTTAAAGTTGTATCTTTTCATATATTTGACGAAAATTATTCTCATTCAATTGACCTAATGACCTACTATCCACTATAGCAAAGACTTGAGAAATTAAATGACCTCTAATAAAAAGGATTACAAGAAAGGGAAAGGAGAGAAATAAATAAAGCTATGTGAATTGGGAGGTTCACACTAGATTTATTGAATATAAGAGGAATAGGATTGATGAATGAAAAAGTAATGTGAAACAAACACTCTTTTAGGAGGAATGGAACACATCTTATCTTCTTGTAAATGGTATCCTAAATTATACAATCTCCATAAATTAAGGGCATAAATCAATTTTTTTTTTTTTGTACAATATTTTCTCTAAACATTTTTCTAGCAATTAAACATACAATTTCAAGGAATTGGGCACACCTTTGTCTAAATTGTAGGTTGAGTCACTAATTAAGCATTATGCATGTACTTGCTTAATGCATGTGCTTAGGTTATGCAACATTTACTTGCGATAATCTTCTTGCTCCTAAGTTTGGTCTCACCTTTTGACAAATTTGTTGAATGCATTGCTTGGAACAACTAATATACTTCGTGTGATATATTAAAACCCGAGATCAATTTCGTGTATATAACTATAATTACGGCGATCAATAGCTCCAATCCTCCAAAAAAATAAAAAATAATAGAATTATTAGGAAAAGGAAAACCACCAAAATTCTTTTAACCGACAAAATAATTCACATGGACAATTACAAATGAAATCAATTAAAAATCAATTCCATACAAAAATCATAATTTAAAATCCAAATAAACAAACAAACAAATCAGAATTTAAAAAAATAAATTCAATTCCACCTACTCCAATCAGAAGTATATTTTTGAAATTAAAGCATCAACTTGGGACAAATAATTAGGTCATGTGTCTCTTTACGGGTTTATAATCTCAATTCATTCAATTTATTCTAATCCAATCTATTTTCATCCCTTCAATCTTTTCTAAAGTCATGATATCTCATTTGAACTGTGTCGATGTGTATTTTTCGAATATATAATTTTTTTGTTATACATATATAGCTCAAGATATTAATATTTAAAGTTATCCAATTCAATCCCGCGAGAAGAACACACCTCTAGCATTCAATGTGTACTTGATAAGATACAGATTATTGTTTGTTTTCCTGTCTGTAACATATATAACAGAATCCACCCTGGCCCATACATAAAGCAGCCTGAAAAAGGTAGAACTCACCATGGCCCATAATCATATCTATATATTAAAAGGCCCATCTGTACGAAAAGTTTCTTGGCTACATGTTCTTTGGGCCCTCTCCAACGCACCAAAGAAAAACAGTGAAATCTATTGAGGGCCTGTTTCATTACAATCACAAGGCCCGCAAAATCAAATATGATGCAAACTCTTTGGTTGGCATGATATCAAACCAAATCTACAACAATTCTGCCTTTTTTTATGATGCAAAGCGGGCAAAAATTCTTCTTATTGTTCCAGAGTATACTTGTTATATTCCATTTACTTAGGATCTGTTTACTTCAACTAATTACAACTAAACTGAACTGAATACAATTGAAAGTAATATTTTATAAGAAAGGAAATTAAAAGTTGAACTGAACTGAACTAAATTGAATTTAAGCTAAAGTAAACCGGCCCTTAGTGCCAAACAAATATTACAGTTACCATTTTAGACCCTAGAACTGTCTATATGCATGTAATGTTTCTCGATTTGTGCATATTATCTTGCGCATGGGTCATGCTAATCTTTCCTGTATCAATCCAATTTTATCAAATGATTTTGGAGATACATATACAAGTAATTTTAAAAGCACATGTGATGAGGAAAAAGAAAACAAATTAAAAAGAACAATACAAGTGAAGAAGAGAGGTGTGAGAATGATCCCTTTTTCAAGGGATGTGAAAATGATCCTTTTTTAAGGGATGTGAGAATGATCCTTTTTTAAGTAATTTAAAAAATAAAATTTTGCTACTAACCACCTAATAACTACCAAAAGTTGTGAACAACTACCATAATTTTTTTTTTTTAAATTTAACTACCAATTAAGTGCCAAAAAGTTGCAAACCACCACCCATTTTTAACATCGTTAACTTAAATTACAATTAAACCTTAATTAAACAACTTAAATCTTAATTAAACCTTAATTAATCTTAATTAACACTTTTTAACAAAAAAAATAGAACAATAACAAGAAAAAATGGAAAATGTGGGGGAGGGGGAGGGGTGGCCGAGGTTTTTTTTTTTCTTCTAATTTTCCAGTTTTTTTTTAAAATTTTTCTTTTTTTTAAAAATAAAAAGTGTTAATTAAGATTAATTAAGTTTTAATTAAGATTAATTAAGTTTTAATTAAGACTTAAGTGGTTTAATTAAGGTTTAATTGTGAATTAAGTTAACGGTGTTAAAAATGGGTGGTGGTTTGCAACTTTTTGGCACTTAATTGGTAGTTAAATTTTTTAAAAAAAAATTATGGTAGTTGTTCACAAGTTTTAGTACTTATTAGGTGGTTAGTGGCAAAATTTTCTTTAAAAAATTACAATTAATGTACTGAATTGTTAAATACCGCCTAAAATTACTGTATACCGCCTGTATTTATACGAATACTTCCTATATTACCCCTCCACATTTACCCAATCTAACTACACTTACCCCTCCCCATTTACCCAAGTGGTGAAACTTGGCGTCGGGTAGGAGCTGCTGCTGGTGGAGCTTAGTGTCTGATAGGAGTTGCTGGTGTTGGATCTGAGAAAAAATGGAGAGAGAGAAAAAAGATCTTTTTTTTTTCTGAAAGATGCGTGAAATGGAAATTGGAGAAGAGAGAGGGGGTGAAAGATATTAATTGGAGTAAGGATAAAATAGGGAAGGTCTGTCAAAATACGGGCGGTATACGGTAATTTAAGGTCGGTAAATAGTAATACCCTTAATGTATTGTACAACTTTTATAAGATGTATGTTAACTAGTTTAGTTGATTTAAATCTTTAGAGGTGATAATAAAAAAGACATGATAAATTTCCAATCTATAGTTTTTTTTTTTAAAAAAAAAAACAAAAAAAACTTAAGACAAAATTTCAGTCTATATCATTATTCTTTTGGCTCCTTGTGCACATTGCACAATATGAAACGTTGCAAGACTTGAGCAAAAGCACATGGTTATCCAAATTCATTTTTAGTTTTTTTTTTAGTTTTTTTTCGGGAATGAAAAGATGATTGTAAAAACATACGGTTGGAGTGAGTAGCATACTTACATTGCCAAATTGTAAAATATATTCAACATAAAGATTGCAAATTTGCAATACAACAATAACAAAGTTTAAACGTATTGTATTAGCTCAATTTCTTTGAACGCCCTCTTTTATGTCGAGATGAGTAACAATACAAATAATCTTCAATTTTTCATGTCCCAACATTTGTTACATGAAAAATAGAATACTAGATTCACTTGTTGAAAATGGAAATATTCTTCACCTACAACCATTATAAAATTCTCATGGTATTATGGTACAAAATTATTTCACTTAACCAATCAAAATTCACAAAATAATTTTTATTTTTCAAGTTAACCCCAAAAATCTATTGAGAAGATTATACTGCTACACAAGTGCATAAAAAAATTGCTATTAAAACTTAGAATGAAGGCGAAATTATTAATGATTAATGTAATTAAAGAAATAATAAGTTTGAACATACAAATCTTCAATAAAAAAAATAAAATGAACATACAAATCCATCAGGCCTCGTTGATACAAGTTTTGCATTCTCTTTCATTATAGGGAAAACATACATTTTAAACAAATTATATTATCAACCCCTAATACTTATATATACCACCTCTCCCTAGATAATAAATTATGAGAAATAGAAAGAAATTATTTCAGTAAAACATCTATATTGAAGATAATAAATCTATCATACACCGGCGACGTTAAGTGCTTATGGAAAATACAAAAATACTCCGTATATCCCAAGATTAGAGCACAATATTATGCACATTTATATTACAATATTTTGCCTAAGTATATTACAGTATTGTTTAGTAGCATTAATCACAATCAATATTACATTTTTTTTTCAAATTTAACAATAAATTGTAAGATCTTGGAGTTACATTATGTGTACAACAGATAATAATTTAGCCTAACAAATGCACGTGTTTAATTTATTGCTTATTGTCGTTTTGAACTGTGTTCAATGATGTGCACCCCTCCAAATTTGCATGTTGAGGAACATGGATGGCATTATGCACATGTAGATGTGTATTAATTTTCAAATAGAGCATTACATATTTGGACACCAGTAGACCACGCATATTTCAATTTTAGGAATACAAAAAAGAAACAAAAAGGAGAAATAATGATGAATAGATATCCCAAAATGACAGAAAGAGCATGAACATAAGAACCTATTTATCACAACTATTTTAATAAGATCATGACATGCATTATAAGAGTTTGGTGAAACACCACAACCATTTTCATCTAAATTGATACTAGAGTTTCTATATCACTATTGACATTGTCGGAATATTAATCTATGTTTAATTCAACTTATTTAAAACAATTGTTTGCTTATAAAAAAACAAAAACAAATCGGATTAAACAAGATACAAAAAAAGTCTGATAAGATCTTATATGCTTTTATTTATTGCTAAATATCTTTAATTTTATATTAAAATAAATAATAAAGATTACACACTTATAAATTCCTCATCAATACGAATACAATTATACCTCATTTGATAATTTTTGACCCCATGAATTCGTATATAGATAAGGTCAAGTTTAGTTTAAAAAAATTAACAGTATGTCAAAAAAAAAAAATTACATCAGGCCAGAAAAATTCAAATCAGATAAAATCATATTGAGTATACAACCTTAGTTTTATAAGAGGTGGCATAAAGGAAGTTGATCACCTGATTTTGCAACACAAGAATCTGGATTTGCCAAGAATAAATGAAGTAATTTATGTAATCTGATGACAGTTTAGTAGGATAGTGGCTAGCACACATAATAACAAGCAGCTACCCACTAAGCCAGTCTTCCAAACATGTCATTAGAATTTAGAAGTTTCAACCAGCTTTAATAATAATCACACTAAAATCATCTACTCCAAACAGAAGTTTAAGGCAAGATGAAAAATCAGCTGCATCTCACCCACCACCACCACCCTAATCAACAGGGAACTAATCTTTTCAGAAGATTCAACACCAACCAAAAATTATCTATTGCCTTCATCATTCTATCATATGTCATTCTCCTCACTATATCCTACAACTCAGGCTATCATTTCGGCTCATTGTTCACAGTCAAAGACATCACGACTTCTGTAATCTCCAAAACCACATCCGTCTCTCAATACATCATAGTGAGGTCATCTGAGCCTTTGAACAAGGCAGCAACTCTGTGTGGCGAACCAGTGCCCGCTGAATCCATTCGCCAAACCATTATTGATCGGGTTTACAATGGCTGGTCCCCATACGAGGATTTCATCCAAGCAAGAGTTGCTTCGTCATCTCTCCTACCAAAGGGAATCTACGAAAAGGGTCCATATACAGCAGTTTACAAGAGTTTAATCCACAAAGTTCGGCCAACAACCATAGTTAAGTTTAGTAATTCCTTAGGTGTATCTGCAACCTACATGGCTAACCTAACGAGTCAACTAGGGTTAAAGACACAGATCCTCTGCCTAGATGAATTTCCTAGTTGGTCAGTATTTCGAAATATGTTTGATGATGTAGCTATGCCAAATGGTGATACAGTGTCTCTAAATCAGTTTCTCCAAAATGTGATTTCACAAAATGCAACGGAATCCATATTGCCTGTACCCCTTTCAATTGATTCTGCTTCCGAGAGTCTCTGTGAATGGGGTATCTATGGCGAATTGATAGAGGTTGATGCAAGTAGAGATTTCCACTCTGCCTGGTCAAATATCAACAAGGCTTACAAGCTGTTGAGATCAGGTGGAGTTCTGTTTGGTCACAAATATTTCTCAACAGACTCATCCTACTATAACAAAGGTGTCAGACAAGCCATCAGATTATTTGGCCGAGTCAACAAGTTCCGTGTTAAAGCCGGTAAACATCACTGGATGATTAAATCAGCTTGAAGCCTTCAACAGGATGATGACATTGAGTTAAGGAGTCAGAAATCAATTGCAGAAGACATGAAGGGCTATTCTCAAACCTAACAAGGAACTAGAAATCACTGGATGATTAAATCAGCTCAGGCTAGGGCATAATTTAATCATACGAAGCAGCTTGGTGAAGCAATAAGACATCCAGACACATATAAGTCCAATACACACAAAACCTAACAAGGAACTAGAAATTGAATTCATCCCATCTGAAATTTTAAATTTTGTTTATTTATTATTTATTTGGAAAGGGTGCCATCTGATTCAATGGCACTTTATGCAATTTTTCATATTTACTGAGATAGGAATTTGATAGTGCCAAAAGAATTTATGCTCATATCCATGCACATTACTTCTACTTAGTTGTGGAAACAACTTTAGAAGATTCTTCTAGTGCTTTAGTTATGTTAGCAAGATAATACATGGGCACAAATCATCAGGACAAAGGGACCCCGGGCTTCTATTAATTGGTGGTAAACTGGTAACCACAAAACATTTGAAAATTTTAGAAATAAGCCTTCCTTTAAAAAATGCAAGGCCCCGCCCCGCATTAAAAAAAAAGAGTAATTTGTGAGCAACAGGAAATGGTTGGTAACACGTAAAAAGGAATGAAAGATGGTAATAAGAGGGAAAAAATGTCCATCTCAAGGCCCCGTTTGTTTTGGAGGAAAACATTTTCCTCGAAAATAATTCTCCACCTTTCCTTTTTTTCTTTGCTTGTTTTGCTAAGGAAAGAAAAACATTTACTCTAGGGTGGAAAACCATTTTCCTTTTGTAACCAAGGTGTGCCATACTTTCCACTTTACTCATTACTTTCCCTTTGTTCTTTATTCCCATCCTTCCAATTTTTTCCCAACTTCCATTTTTGTTTTCCCATATATTTCTCATGGTCAAACAAACAACGGAAAATGTTTTTGACAATCATGTTTTCCATTGAAAATTATTTTCCATAAGTACCAAAAGTTGTGAACAACTACCATAATTTTCTTTTAAAAATTTAACTACCAATTAAGTGCCAAAAAGTTGCAAACCACCACCTATTGTTAACACCGTTAACTTAAATCAAAATTAAACCTTAATTAAACCACTTAAGTCTTAATTAAACCTTAATTAATCTTAATTAACACTTTTTATTTAAAAAAAAAGAAAAAAAAATCTGGAAAATTAGAAAAGAAAACCCTTAGCCACCCCTCCCCCTCCCCAGATTTTCTTTTTATTTTTCTATTTTTTTAATAAAAAGTTTTAATTAAGATTAATTAAGGTTTAATTAAAATTTAAGTGGTTTAATTAAAGTTTAATTGTGATTTAAGTTAACGGTGTTAAATATGGGTGGTGGTTTGCAACTTTTTGGCACTTAATTGGTAGTTAAATTTAAAATAAAAAAAATTATGGTAGTTGTTCACAACTTTTGGTTCTTATTATGTGGTTAGTGGCAAAATTTTCTTTTTTTATCAAAACAAAAGGAGCCTAAGTTCACATTAAAAAATAAAAAATAAAAAATAATAAAAACGGGGATACTTGGGATTCAAGAAGACATTAGAATAAAATTTTATAAAACAATCACTACAATACATAGTGTTTAATACTTCAACTTTTAAGAAATTCAAAAAAATTGGTTAGTGTTGCATCATTCGAGTCTTCATACTTTGAAATTTCAAAATGTTTAGTGTTGTTTCTAAGAATACACTTTAGAGAGTTAGGGTAAAAAAAAAAAAAAAAAAAAGAAAGAAAAGGAAAACCTAAATTGCTACAGTAAGGAGTACAGCCGTTTCTAATCTCTATAGTTTTCCCATCCCAATTTTGAAAATCCCAATCTCTCATCTTCTCACCAACTCTCACCGTCACGCTTACACTAAAAGGAGAGAAAAAAATCCTAACACCCATCTCATTCAAAAAGACATCGAATAACAAATGGGAAAGTATTTTTTTGGTTTGGATCTCTGTCTTGTCTTCTCACCATCACTCTTAAATTAAGTTTTTTTTTTAACATTTTTTAAACTTCTGATTTTTTTTTTTTTTGGAAAATGGGGGTACAACAGGTACGGTTGTACCCCATGTCCCTTCTTAGGTCTGCCCCTACAGAGGACCAATGCTTGGAGCCTGGGAAAGCCCTCCAAATTTTTGGAGAATTGTAGAGTCCAATGGAATTCCTGAACAATGTGTGTACATGGGCACTGCTAGGTTATTTACTTATTTTAGATAAACAGAGAGCCTTGAGAGACCTCAGGAGGCTACATGGAATCTTTGGAGAGCTCACACTTTCCTCAAGCAAATTGTAGCTTTTTTAGGAGCATAATGGCATTTGGATTACCCCAAATGGGAAGCAAATCCCTCTACAGAGTCCAAAGCCGAATGAAAGAGTGAAGCCTATAAATTGATAGTGTTGCTTCATCTTTTGCAACCTAGAAAGTTGGCAAAGTACAAAGAAAGCAAACCACCATATCATAAGCAATAGAAACCTGAATTAGTAAACCCACCATTCTCAGCCCCCTCCCATATAGTCAACTATATTCCATACTTAGGGCCAACAATTTGAGCAACTAAATTCAGAAAAGGTGGCTGTGTGCTAGCAAAAAAGTTGACGACAACAGCCACACTGGATGTATCCGGCCTCACAAATCCAAATATCAGCTCTTGCACCTAACTCATCTGGCAAGCTGACTCAATAGCAACCAGAAAAAGATTTCACCGACCAAACAGCTAAGAAATGGGAACTTGGAAAATAGAATATTAGAATCTGAAAAGAAATTGAGCAAAAATGATAGATAAAAGGAAAAAGAACCAAGGGCTTGAGACCTTCAGTATGATAAACTTGAGAAACACATGTGGAATTAAACTTTAGCCTTCCCAAATCCTTATCTATAAACACTTGTTTGGTGTAGAAATTTTAGAAGTTAGGAAACGGATTCAACTAAAATGTTTACGTTTCAACTTGTTTGGTGAATGTCAAACACTTTATGTTCCAAGGGGTAACATAATCCCCAAACTTGTTTCCCTTGTGAAACTTGTGGAAACAAATCCCCTTTCCTTCCCCTTAATTGTTCTCATTACACTTTTAAACCAAACAACTAATACGAGGTAACTTCTCAACAAAATCCTTTCCATTTACTGTGCGTTCTCTTCAACTTATTGGACCTGAACTTATCTGAACTGAACTTATTTGAACTTATCTAAACTTATCTGAACTTATCTGACCTGATTTAACTTATTAGACCTTATTTAACTTATTAGACTTTATTGGAACTTATTGGACCTTATTGGAACTTATTAGACCTTATTGGAACTTATTAGACCTTATTGGACCTTATTAGACCTTATTGGACCTTATTAGACCTTATTGGAACTTATTAGGCCTTATTAGAACTTATTAAACCTTATTGGAACTTATTAGACCTTATTGGAACTTATTAAACCTGATTGAAACTTATTGGAACGTATTTTATATGATTGAATAAAATAAATAAATAAATAAATAAATAATAATAATAATAATAATAATAATAATAATAATGATAATATTCTATACATTTGAACTTATATTTTTTTTATTGTTGAATTACGTTCAAGAAGGTAATAATAATTAGTATATCTTTTTTCAAACCCATTATTAATTAATATTATCAATTCCAATAACAACTTGTCAACATATTTAATTTTTCTTAATTCACTTGTAGTAAAATTAACAAATTAGAACGGATTGAATAATAATAATATGGAGGATGGGTAAAGTTTAATTTGGACCAAAATTAGTAATAATAATATGGAGGAAGGGTAAAGTTTAATTTGGACCAATAAATCAAACCCAAAATAAAAAAATAAGTTTTATTGTATAATTTTAAAAAAAAAGTTTAATTCAATCTAACTCTGATTGGTTTCTCTAAAAAAATTATAAAACAAGAATGATAAAATAAAATTGGTTTATGTTGTGTAAGAGTGCTTTAAGTTAATTATTAATTTAATTAATTTTATTTGATCAATAATTAAAAATAATAATTTAGACCTGATTTGAACTTATTAGACCTGATTGGAACTTATTAAACCTTATTGAAACTTATTAGAACTTATTGGACCTTATTGCAACTTATTAGACCTTATTGGAACTTATTAGACCTTATTAGAACTTATTAAACCTGATATAACTTATTGGAACTTATCTGAACTTATCAGAACTTATTAAACCTGAAACTTTTTTTTTTAAGGTGAAGAGAACGCACCCTTAATTTATAAATATCATACCAAACAATCACTTAGATTCCCTTCCTTCACAAGCTTTTCATAACCGAATTATAGAGCATTTCCCATTCTGCCTCTCATTTTGGGCTGATTCCTTGCACAGACCACCACCATAAAAGAATATGTTTTGGCATAGGGTTTATATTTCATGCCAGATATCTCCAGGGATAAATCCCTATGCCAAAACACTTGCCAAGCTTGGTAAGTTCAGGAGAAAGCATTGATAAACATAGCCTCATCATTTCATGTCATATATCAGTAATTGATTATATTTCCCTCCTTGCACCCAGTCATACATCACAGTTGTACGCATGGGAAGTAAAATGGCAATTTTGAAACATAAACATGCTAATTATAGTAATATACCTATATTTCAAGATAAACTTTAAGCTAACAAATAGTTTGGGCTTGACATTAACATGGCAGGCAGCATAATCCCCCTTTAAACATTAGTTGCATATTACCAAATATACCTAAACTTTTAGGACAAAACTGAAAATAACAAATTAAAAAATCTTACCAAAATTTGGTGAGAACAATTCTTACAAAAACAAGACAACAAATGATGGAACCCCCAAAAAGGAAAGCTTGAAGCAATAGTCTTCTTCTTCCAGGATGCATAACAGTTACATAAAAAGAGATCACCTCCAATATAGATTCGCCATCAAGACAGTAGACCTGGTAAAAGAGTAATCAGTTCAGTAACCACAATAATAATATACTGTATGACTTAAAATCAGGTAACAGCATAGAGAAACTACTACCAAAATAAGGATAGAACCAAACTTTATGCATCGACAACAGTTGGCCAATTACAACAGGAAAGTCAGCACCATGCATTTGTAAATAGACTTAACTTGCTATACAATTTTGACTTACAGATATTGGGAAACAACTAGAATACCTTATGATACTTAGGACCATGGCATCAATTACAAAAATATAAAGCTAATTTCACTTCTCTTAAGAATTGCAGCCTTGAACAATGCTCTCCACCCTGGAGCTCATGAAATGAGGTATGTCAACTGTATAACAAGTTTATATAGGGCTCATGCAGTCATGCCGCTCGTCTTTCCCAAAAAAACAAAAAGAGATAAACCAATGTTATTGATTTACTATGCACAACAGATTGAATATAAAGAGAATTTCACTTCTCTTAGGAATTGGAGCAAAAACAATCCTCTCCACCCTGGAGCTCATGAAATGAGGCATGTCAACTGTATAACAAGTTCATAGGGCTCATGCCACTCGGCTTTGCCAAAAAAAAAAAATGAGATAAACCATTTTTATTAATTCACTATGCACAACAGAATTCCCGTCAGTAATGATATAATTTTGGGGCATGCAATCTTCATAATCTAGAAAAACTTTGCATTCCTATAGCATTAGTTGGATCAACAATTTTTAGTGGAAGCACCACATTTTAGGCTTAGCTTTCCAAAAAAAAAAGATATGTAGATAGGAAGAGATAGAATTTTTTAAGTACTAGTAAATGTCAAGACATGCCCTAAAATAATGGATGATTCAAGTAAAACTTGATTGCCAGGGAGCCTACCGGAAGGCTGTTGAGGAGGGCCAAAGCTACAGATACTTGGAAGGTAGAAACCAAAATCTTCTCTAACATATCGGCCAAATAAGCACCAAAAGGAGAAGCGAAACGGGGTTGAAATGATGTCATCCCTACAGAACGTGCCATAGAAATTACATCGCCAACATAAAGGAAAGTCTTATGACAGTCATTCCCAAAATCAGAACTCCCAACATCAGTCAGATTCTGTTCCAGTTTCATGCACTGATGTGAGTAAGGACTTTTATACATGATCTCAACCCACACAACACCAGGAATCTGAACTGGCGACATGCACAACTCATTCTGCAACCAAAAAACAGAAATTCATCAGATGCCATGCAATAAAATTACAAAACACCATATCTACCAGAATAGAGACCACCACATCACATGTGA
Organism: Salicornia ramosissima; assembly: GCA_951394345.1. Classification (NCBI taxonomy): domain Eukaryota; kingdom Viridiplantae; phylum Streptophyta; class Magnoliopsida; order Caryophyllales; family Amaranthaceae; genus Salicornia; species Salicornia ramosissima. The sequence continues at coordinate 3,554,557 of OX596237.1, forward strand.
CATGTCCATTCTAGGCAAGATCAGCAGAGATCAAGATGAAAAATTGGCACATACTCAAATGGTCATACCCAAGGAGAAATAGTTCACATATCATGAACTCTTCAACCAAAAAAAAAACCAAAAAAAACAAAATAAAATAAAATAAAATAAAAAAATAAATATACCTTTGAACATATGCATCTATTCCTATTACTAGTGGTTGTGCCTAAACTTCCACAGCTCTTAAGCATGGCCATGTCAGCAGAATTGAGGCAGTATCCAATATTATTAATCCTCTGAGTATCATAAACCCCTTTACTTGAGTCATAGCAATGAACAGATACAAAAGCAAAGTGCAAATCAGGACAAGCAGATTGGTTACTCATCAAAAGCACAGTTTCACTTTTGCCCACCAAAGAACTCGGAACACAATAAGTTCTCCCGTTAAAGTTTAAAAATTCCTTCATAACCTTGGACTCAGATGCTGCCAACATCTGCTTTTCCAGAGAAATTGCCTTTTCTAACCAATGTTGTGCATTGTGAATCTTGGTTCCATCCAATGACACGATGACATCACCAGGAGACAAGTAACCAGACACAGGTGAGCTTCGAGGGATATTTAATACCTGCAATTAGAAAATAAATCCATCGGAATAAGCAGATCATTATCAAATTGCTTGAGAACAAAGTGACATGTATCTATATCACAAGGTAAATAGCTTAGGATTTGACAATTACCACGGAGCCCTCCCCATATTTGTAAAAAGGAGAGAGGCCTAAAGGCAATAGCAACAATGCTAATCCACAAGCTGCACAAAACTTCACAAAAACTCCAGGTAGTTAGATCTAAGTAAGCACGTAGATTATCGCATGGAATGTCTGACCACACATGCAGGAGCTTCAGAAACAACTCATTATGCAATTTTATTTATAATACCCAAGCAAACTCACCACGGCATTGTGCCAGATACCAGCACAATATATTCGAAGGGCAATAGAGCGTGGCTTAGCTTGCAATTCTTCATAATTAAGTGCGACCAATACCCCTGGAAACAAAACAGCTAGAAATATGGCAATGTACTCAAGTTGTATGCCTTCACTGCTTACCATTAATGTGGTCCCTACAGTAGCAAAAATGAGATACTAGCTCCAGAGAACCGAAATCACAGTAGATTTAACATATGTAGTTTTAGAAATGAGGTATCAAATTAACTTGTTAATGTATAACATCAGTGGATATAGCAACTAAAAAAAAAGTACCATAATAAAACGCTGCAAGAAAAATCCAATCAGTTTTGCAATACAATATAGATTCGCCGTCAAGACAGTCCGACACCCGTACCCGAGTTTGAGCAGCTTAGCAATAGATACACATATATATTGTGTGTTTATGTGTGTGCTTTCTCCAATTCAATTTAATCACAACATTGGTCATTTTAGAAAAATTCATTTAGTTGCAACAACTGTATTCTTTCCTTATTGGGTTGGTGTTTGGGGTGGGTGGTGGTGGTGGTGGTGGTGGGGGGGGGGGGGGGAGCTGACCTTGCAGCAGCAGCAGCATGTCCAACTTCATGCACTGCTACAGATACCACAGTAGAAACTACCAAGAATAAAACATCAATCAATGACATCTTGAAGCCAAAATCCTGCATGCAGAAAAAGTTTGTTAACTGAATCAGTATGATATGACCAAAGGGCAAAATACACGTCTCCACTCTCCTGCATTCCGGAAGCTTCTTTTCAAGACAACATTCCTTGAAATCTTAGGAAGAATTGTAGAATATAAGAGGAAAAGCTCACCAAAGGATAAAACCCAAACATTAAGGAGCTGAACAGATCGCTAATTTTATCGCTTCCATTTGATAGGCATAAAGTAGCTACTACCTCCCAAAGAAGAATCTGCCATGTATAAAACAGACAAAATTATTTAAAATTCATAAAAGGGAAATAAAAGGGTGATCTTCTTTTGTTTCCTAATTTGTTGGATATGTTTCTAACCATGGTAACTCCAAAAAGCACACTTAATGTAAAACCAACTCCCACAGCAAACCAAACTCTCAAAAACCTGTAAAGGCAGTCACCATATAGTTAAGCAATATATAAAGAAAAGACAATACCAAAAAATGCAAAAGATCCTATTACGGAAGATAAAATGAACAAACAAAGAAAAAGCAGAACCCAGAACTACAACAAATGACCGATGTAGATGAAGATTACTAAGAAATAATAGATCACAACAATGCAGCAGAGATAGAGCTTTTAGCCAAAGACCGAAGGCAACAATAACCCAACTACAGCTTGAGCATTCATAATATGATAATAACATCAACTCATGCAGCGGTTACTCGAAAGCTGTGTCGTTATCTACTTACAATATCAACAATCCACTTCCTACTATCTACATTTTTGGTGTTGTTACAGTATTGTGTTGATGATAGTGAAGCAGGCCATAACACATTACCTACTCCCCATGCCCCATGGGAAGATGTAAGTTTAGGGTTCGTTGTTGGTCTCCCTTTGACCCAACGCAATAAGGATTCATTATGGTCGTGGTAGGCAGATTTTCTAAAATGGCTCATTTCATTGCATGTCATACTACTCTTGATGCCTCTTCTATCGCTAACCTCTATTTACATGGCGTTCCTTAGTCAATGATTAGTGATTGAGACACCAAATTCTTAAGTATTTTTTCGCTTACGATTAGGAGGAAAATGAGAACAAAACTAAAGTCCAGCACTTCGAGTCACCCTCACTGACGGTCAGATCGAAGTCACCAACCGGGCTCTAGGTACCTAGTTGAATACGCCTGCTACGAAGAATCCAAAGCATTGGGAAGAAATGCTACCCCATGTGGAGTTCACATACAACAAAGTCCCTAGCAAGATAAGAGGTCAAATCCCATTCAAGGTCGTATAAGGATTCAACCCGTGCACCCCTATTGACCTTGTTCCCATCCCTAGTCCAACAAAGTAAAGTCAAGAGGCAAGTGAGCGAGCAAAAGAGATTCAAGACAAACATGAGAAGGTGAGAAAGAAAACTGTGAAGACAAATGAGAAGGTAAAAGAGTACTATGACAAGAGGAAGAAAGGCGTTCACTGTTCAGCTCAAAGTTGGAGACCTAATGTAGATTCACCTGCAAAAAGAGCACTTCCCTTCGAAGTCTCAATCCAAAATAAGTCCTCGGTGTGATGGACCTTTCCCCGTAGTCATCAAAGAGAATGATAATACCTACACGGTTGAATTTCCAGGAGATTCTAGAGTTTCCAGTCTTTTCAATGTGGCAGTTCTCTCCCCGTATTATGATGAATTTGAAGAATTATCGAGTTTGAGGACAAACTCTTCTAAGGAAGGGAGGATGATGAAGTTGCAAGTGTGAATCTAGTATGAGATGACATACTAATCAAGTCCATGGGTTCTGTGACTTGTCCAATAGCTTTAAATTTATCAGTTTTTAGTTGTTTGTGTCATATACAAAGAAAAGGCACCCATTATCACTTATAAACATCGCAATAAGGGCAAAATGGGAAATGAAGAGTGAAAAGGAAAATCAGAAAAAGTGATCATTTTTGTAATGTGTCCAATAGTAAGCTAAATAATAAGGATGACTAGGGGTTTAAATACAGGATGTTTTTGGTTGTAGTGGTCATTCAGAAAATAGAAGTCTTCTATATTATTTTGCTTTTTTTTTAATCAATCTTTCTGGGATTTTGGGTAGCAACTCGAAGGCTGCCTCTTAATACAAGCATCATTAATCTTGCCTTATTCTCTTTTCAAATATATGTTTACTGTAGCTGTTGCTACTTGATGTCTACCGTTAGTTACTGTTACTTGCTGTGTTAACTGGTTGTTGCTGTGAGTGTGTGTGGTTTGTGCTCAGGTAGGCCATAACATTGTGTTTTGAACAATTAATTAGGTTGTATTGGACAATTTTAATGTTCTTTAGGGTCCGTTTCTTTGTTAAGACTTTAGGCGCTAGTGTGTAGCCGTGTAGGTATTATGCAATAAATGCATGTTTACATGATGAAGAGAAGGTTCTCCAAAGAGCCCCAAGTCTGGCGTGACAGCAGCAGTGACACATCTAGACAAAGGCACGTGTTTGGAGTTATTTTCTTTTATGAAACCATTAATCCCAAAGCATCCTAAACACCATTTACTACACTTCAACAGGGCTGGATGGAATGCAATTAAACAGCAATTAAGGAGAAGAATTAAAAGCCCAAAGGTTCATAACACCCCCCATAAACACGCTGATGTGGCATGTATTTAAGTGCTCTCCTCCATTTTTATGACAATTGTCATGAACTCGTGAATAGGAAATTATAAAGGGAGTAATTAGGAGCATTTAATGTGGGAAAGCATCCCATGCTCTCCCCGAGCGACCAAGCCTATAAATTTGTGTGTAAATTGGCTGTGTAAGCAAACTTGAAATCTATATCTATATCTGTACTAAGTATATTAAAACTCTCACCCAAACACAGACATGACACATCATCTCCTAAAGCACTCCTCACACATCACTCCCCCTTCCTCTCAATGATACATCATTCATCTTCCTCTCAATGACACATCATCTCCATTATGCCTCTTTTTCTTACTTTTAAGTTTTAGAGTTTGTGCCCCGTGTTCCTTTTTGATTTTTCCTTTCCCTTCATTGATTGTAGTATTGAAGTTACATAACTAAAAGAGATTAATTACAAAAGGTTTTTTCACCATATTAAATTTCTTACGGGCGGCATTCTTATTTAAACTTTATTTTTTGTATAATTTTGGAAATATTGAATAAAATGACATGGAAAATAAGAACGACTAATTGTGGGTAAAATAATAAAGGAAAAACAATTGTTCTCTAAAAATTGTCACGTGTCTTTTAACTAAAGCTAAAAATGGGTGATGGATCAAATTTTTTTAAATGGATAGAAAACCCAATTTAAATGGATGGAAAGCGGGTGGTAGGTGAGAAAATTTTCACCCATCATTCATTCAACTTGTAACTCGTCACCAATTTATTAATTTTTACATTAACCTTATTATTTTATTATGTGATAAAAATATTTAATAGAATATCATAAATTTCAATGAGAAAATACCTGTTGGATGATGGATGGATGGAGCGGGTGGGTGTCGGTGGCTGATGTGGGTGGTCGATGCTCCATCCGCCTTGAATCCAATCCATTTTCATCTCCTTTTAACATGAACGATGATGTTTTCCTACGTGTCATGTCTTTGTTGATTTAAAGAGGTGAATGATTTTGTTTTGATTTCGTTCCTCCTTTTAAAATACTAAGTATAGCTTTGTATCAATATAGACTTAGTCTGGGTCGAATATATTATTGTAGATATTATAATGATATGCCTGATAAAAGGAAGATGAAGGGATAAACTTAAAGATACTAATAAGGACAATGAGTAGATTATGAATTAGATATTCCAAAAGATTAAGCAAGCGAATAGAATTGAATTTAGGAGGGATAATCGAAGATGACGTGTCAATGAAAGAAAGTAAATGACTTGTCAATGAAAGAAAGTAAATGACGTGTCATTGCGAGAATGAGGGAGTGATTTATTTGTGAGAAATGTGATTATAAGAGGCCATGTGCCAATTTTGTGTTTAGGGGGAGAGTTTTAATATATTAGGTATAGATTATCTGTATTCATTAATCTCCATCATAAACAATTGTGAAATCATTGTGCTCACTTAATCATACCCTCCAAATCTCTTTTGGAAGGCTTGATTTCAAGTCTATAGAAATTAAAAATAATTATTTTATTAGGTTTAATTTTTTCTTTTTTTTTTTATCCTGAACTATTTTTCAAGAAGACATGGTTTGATCCTACAATCAACAAATTTAATTATGGAAGGTAAAAGTTCAAATTTTAATTTTCTTTGAATTGTTTGAGTTGCATTTTCTCATATTCCTTACATAGATTGAATATTATTTGAGTTTTCTTTTGCATCAATGCCCAACCGCGCTATAATGGAGAGTGAATAGTAAGACTTGATGCTCCATCAAATACTTCATTGTGACCATATATGGGGGCATTTTTATAAAAATAAAAAAATAAAAAAATACCATTTATACATACTCATTGTTAAAAGTTACTCCCTCCGTAACGAATTAGTAGCAACATTTGGACTAGCACGGACTCCTAGATGAAATAGGGTAATTGTGGTATTAGGTAGTATATGTAAGATAGAAAAAAGTAAGAGAAGGAAAAATAAATGGGTATGATGATAAAAGTAAGAGAGAGAAAAGTAAGTGGGATATTGTATTGTTTTTTTTGCCAAAAAAGGAATAAAATGAAATTGGAAAAAATTGTTGCAAGTATTTTGTTACACCTAAAAATGGAAATTGTTGCTAGTAATTCGTTACGGAGGGAGTAATTAGATACACAATATAAATATTTGTACATATTTCTTACTTTTATTAATGTTGTTAGGGTTATTATGGAATTTAAAAGTGCTCATATATTACTAACTATTAATTATTATTTTTCTTAGGATAAATTATATTGATCTTACAGCAATAACGACAATACAAGATACATTAGAAAAATTATTACACTATTAATAGACAAAAAATTTGTGCAATACACGGACTAAAGACTAGTTTGATTAATGAAATATTCTCTCTCTAAAGCTTTGCATGTGAGTTTTCCTCCTGGATTTTAAGTTCTTTTCGTGAATTTTAGGATTGTCTTGCATAATCCTATTCGATTAGAGATCATATCTTTTTTTTTAATATATATTTTGCAATTGTTTGAGTTGTTCATCACCACTTCCCACCTCCCTATTCTCAATCTATTTTCTTGATTTTATTTTTAGCTTGTATACCTGAACGGTTCGTTCAAATATACAACATTGGGTGGCCCATGCATGCCGTTCCTAATTAGAATGCCTTTGTTGTACGGTTGTACCCATTACCATACCCCCTGTGGTTTTTCATACATAAAAGTTTGAGACCTGCATGGGCCACCAAATGTTATATATCTATAGAAGCTATAAATATATATTCCCTCTATATCAGTTTATCTGCAACATTTCTACTACCTCCGTATCGCAATACTCGCAACTTTTGTCATTTTAGGTTGTAACACAATACTCGCAACAAATATTTTTTTAATATATTTAGTGAAAAAATTACCCATGTGAAGTTTTATTTAACTTTACTTTTGTTGTGGGCCCACTTAATTATTCATTTTTCACTATATCTCTCTCTTTAAATCCATTTTTTTGCCTAGGAGTCCGTATCGCATACTTATGTAGCGAGTATTGCAATACGGAGGTAGTAAATAAGGTTGTAACACAATAACTGCAACAATTCATATTTTTCCAAACTGAGTAAAATTTTACTATTTTAGACATAAAATGACAAGAATACCCATAACTTTAAAACTTAAACAAACATTATACCCTCCTAAATCTTACACATTCTCCAAAAGTACTTTACACATCATTTTTTTCTCTCTTACTTCACTCTTCAACATTCTCCTAACCTTACTTTAAGAAAAAGTCCATAAGGAACCGCGTTAACCCATTTGTCGCAATTAAACCGATACGAAGGGAATACAAGCTAAAACAAAGATCAAGAAGATATAGAATGAGAATAAAGAGATGGGATGGGAAATGCCATGTGAAATGGTGAAAAAACTCAAACAATTCCAAATTGAAAACATATGTTCTCTTATCCAAGATCAGAATACAAGTCAATCCTGAAACTCACAAAAGAACTTCGAAACCACGAAGAAACAAGATTTTTTGAGTTTCTTCTTGGATTCGAAGTTCTTTTATGAGTTTTCAGGATTGGCTCAAGATGTTCTGTTGGATTAGAGAACATATCTTTTAATTTGCAATTGCTTGAGTTTTTCTTCACTATTTCACACACCATTTCAAAGCTCTCTTTTCCTGGATCACTTTTCTTGATTTTATTTTTAGGTTGTAGTGTTCGTGCATATATATTATATACAAGAATTAGGGATGAAAAGGTATAGTTACCACAGTTAGGGCCAATATAAAGCAATAAGGCGATTACTTAAGGGTAAAATTTCGTCGATTCAAATTCAAAAGTAGTGACTCATAAGATGGGAAAGGATGTTGAAGGTAATTTCAAATCAAAATAAGGCTAATTTGTAACTAAACACCTGTTTTGAAATAACCACATTTATCAAAACTTTTATTTGAATAAACATCTTATGGTTCAATTTTTGTCAGATTTTAACACCTTGTTAGGGATTTTGCCTTAAAACTCGTTTTTATAGTCTCAAAGTTTATGATTTTTTAGCGCTTTTTAGGATCTTTTCACTAATACAAACAAACAAAACAGGTAAAAGCTTGTAGGTTGTGAACTCACAAACGATCTTTTTAAGCAAAAGCCTTACCCATTTGGTGAAATCTAACAAAAAGTGAACCAGGGTAGGTTATTTAAAAAAAAATTAAAAAAATTTGATACAGCGGTTATTTCAAAATTATGGAAAACACAAGAGGGTTACCCTTAAAATAAAGTTGCTTAAAGAGTGTTGCTGAAAATTATACCTTAAAATCAATTCGTAGTTCCTCTTAGTTATAGGGAAGCAATTGTTGTTGCATGACACCTTTATCAAGTAAATATAAGTAATATGATCATATAGTAAGTGGCTATGAACCACAGTGTTGGGGCTCAAATCCCAAAGGGAAAGGCCTTGCTTCTTTGGGAGTTGGAAAATCATGATTGGGAAAGCGGACTAAAACTTAGGTGTAGGTCCTTGTCGAAGTGGGATGGGCCTTACTTTTTTTCCTCACGTGTTGTCTTTTATCGTGGATATAGTATGCCCCTTTCACTTGCATATTTGGCATAGCTAATATGCAATCCTCGTCAAGTCATTATTATAATAATAATATTTTTATAGTAGCTCAAGGAAATGGTAGCCTCCTTGAAGAATCAACAACTACATCTTTTAATGCTCTACTAATATATCCGAGAATCCTTAATTGGCTACTCGTAAATAGCCTAAAGAGTATGGAACAAAAGATTATCTGGATCTACACCAAGGTATTCACAGACCTAAAACCATAATTTTGAATGCTTTGCAATTGCCTCAATTCTCCTCTTTAGGAAAGACTAGTTCACTTTGATCTTAAATACATTTGGATGCCTTATTTGTCAATATAGATATGCTATACTAGCCTAGCATGTATCAGGATAAAGTTTCAAGGAAAGTGATTGGAGCTTGGAAGACTATCGGTGTAAAACCTTCACAACCTGTGTCCTCTTAATTTAGGATCTCCTTTCAGCACCAAATAACCATGTGAACAAGCTCAAACACTGTTTAGATTGTCACAAAGCAGTAGCATAGAGAAAATTCCTAATACATCTCCGAGTGTATTTACCAAATACATCTCCTGACTCAACATATTATAATATTAATATTAATAATGTTGAATAATTATTATTATAATGATGTGTTGAGTGAGGAGATGTATTTGCCAAATACATCTCCGAGATGAATTAGGCATCCCTCGATAAATAGCTTAATCTTAATGTCAAACAGCAATATTTATAATATATGAACATCACCTAGGACTGCAGGAAACTGCTAAGATCCTTCGATGAAATATATGGATCCAACTTGCTAACTGTTTAGCTCGACATCAAGTCATCAACATAACTAGGATACTTCCCCCACCCCCTGGTGATTGTTTGAAAGGCTATATTTCGGATTATAATAGGCTTCATGCTAACTCTTAGTTAAGTAATTTAATTTCAATCGAAAAAAAGAGGCAATAGTAATCTACTCCATTATCCTTTCTCAAATTCTCATGGAAATTTTAAATAAATAAAAAATAAAAAAATAAAAACAGCGAACATGATATCAGGTAAAGTAAACAGCATAATATTAATAACATACAAAATTGTATACAATGATGTGAAGAGATTAAAATCAAGCAAAATATGAAATAACCTGGAGTATTTCTGGCCAAAATTGTAAAGGATTTCGTTGAACCGAGAAATCTTAAGATCACAGTACCTGAAAACGAAGAAATTTAAATTGGAATTAGTGGAAATTAATTGCAAATAACTAATTAACAACAACAAAGGAAAGAAGATTACCAGCAAGAGATGGTGTTTGAGAGACGAGTAGACCGCAGAGGTAAAAGAGTACTGCCTCGATGTCTTGGTTGGCGCCTCCACCGTCTTCCTTCCATTGATTAATTCCTCAACTTCTCTTGCTAATACAATTGCAGTATAGAGGATAAATACTTGAAATATACTCCGTAGTTTTTTTTTATCAATACATATACTTCGTAGTATTGCAAACTCAACCGACTAGAGTTGGAGCTTTTGGCCGGAATGAACAACTGAACAAGGCGCTCAACCGACGTTTGCTGATCTAAACATTTTTTTCGGATGTTTGGAAAGGTTTGAGGGAGAAAGAGCTTAAGTGAGGTTTGATCAACTTAAAAACCGACTACCCTTAGCCTAATAATTTTAACATTTTGCGATTTAAGGGTGTAAACAAAGAAAGTAAGGTTTGTTTACTTCAGATTATATTCAGTTCAGTTAATCTCTATTCAGCTCAGTTCAGTTCATCTCTATTTAGTTCAATTAATATATTTCTATTCAGTTCAGTCTAGTTCATCTATATTAAGTTTAGTTCAGTTCAGCTTTATTCAACTAATGTAAACGAGCCCTGATTCCCTGAATCAAAATGGTTTTAATACGAGCAAAAATATGATTATACGTTATTAATATCAAAATTCTTTTGATTAATTTGGTCGTTTACTCCCTTAAATCGCTTTCTCAAAATATATGAAAAAACATTTGTTGAAATCTTTATATTACGGAGGTTTTAAGGAGAGTTTTGGGTAAAAAACCTTTTTGGAGATGGTATATATCTTTACTCTGAAATAGGTAACAGATATTTACCAAATAGTTTTACACAAATCAATCATCAATCATCAATCAATCAATCAATCATATATATACTAAAAGAGAAGCACATAAAAGAACATCTTGCCACCTGTCATGCTCTCATTAAAAAATTTCTCGCCCCTTTTCCATTAAATCTACGTGTCCTTTTTTAAGGGCTCTAATCGATTTATTTTTTAACGGGTTGTAACGGGTTTATACAAAATAAAAATAAGGTTTATACAAAATAATCAAAATTCATGGCTTATTGTTTATTTTTATTTTTTAAGTCGTGAATTTTTCATGTTTAATATTAAATCTATTTCATAAAAAAAAAAAACACTCATAATGTATATAAAAGTAATTTTATTATTGTATATCAAAACTATCCCTTAAAAATTAATGACTAGCTTTTGATGACTATCATTGCGGGTTAAAATTGTTTAAAGTTGGCCCAAACATGTTCATGTTACCTAAAAAAATGTGACCATTTTATATTAAATTTAATTTAATGTAACACCATACACTATATTTTTTATGTTGATTTCGTTTACTTTTCGCACAATTTTTTTTAATACATATATTACAATAATTTGAAGAAAACAAAAATTAATAATCTTTTATTACTTATTTATCAGCATTGATCTTGTTTTCTAAATTATATTAAGCATAACTATTATTGAATTGAATTTCAATCAAAATATTACTAAGAAGTATCATTAATATTTTAAAATTTTGTAACGATCATCGTTTAATAAGAATTGTATACTATATCATTGCACGAGCACATATATTAGATCATAACCATGAATACCAAAGGTCTTAGAAGTTTATAACTTTATATGTGATTGAAAATGTGTTAGCAAGAACTACACACTTATAAAATGGAGGCAAATTGTGTTTTTCATAGGAGATTGGTAAAGATGAAGATTAAAAAGTTTAATTTATCACTTAAAAAATAGGGTGTTAAAAATTAATATATTTTCCTTACAATAATTATTTGTCAAAATTCACGATGATTTTTAAAAATATATGGTGAATGATGGAAATTTACTAGAGTAGGACAAAGGAGACAATCGATAAGTTTTTTTTTTTTTTTTAAATTTTCAGCTTTTTACGAAATATATGTAATAGTCGGTGGTGTTATTTAAAACAATCTATCTTATATGATAGGATCACATGTATAACACAAACTTCTTTTAAAATTTTATGAAATATATACAAATTATATGAAGTTTTATTTAATATTAGAAAAATTTATTAGACAACACCTTTTAAAAAATTGAACGTGACTTTTTTTCTTCTTATATTTTATTATGATTGAAAACACGTGAATGAACCGACAACTACTTTCTTGTATGTGCGGCTGTAGTGATAAAGTAAGATTTTAATTTTCAACTATATTATTGATAATATTTTAATGTTTAAGATTTAAATCTTGTATTTTATTTTATAAAAAATGAAATATTTCACATAATTAATGAATTATGTAAAATTTTACAGTAGTATTTACATAGTTAATATTAAGATTTCTATAAGCCGTGCATCGCACGGGTGCTATGCTAGTGACTAATATAATCAATTATCATAATCAGCTAGTCAAAACAACTAACTTAATCTTTTTTTTTTCTAATTTAATATGAACTATTTAGACTAAATTTTGACCATGATTATATGTTAAACTATAAATAAAAGATATATCAATTGAGATCTTATTTACTGGATTATTCTCATTGGTATACTTGGGAATTAGCGTATTCTCAGTGGTATACTTAAGTTTTAAAAAATCCCAGTGGTATACCTAAATTACTAATTCAATTCAATAACCACATTTAAAGGTTGTTTCAGGTCATTAACAACCACAAACACCACCATACTTAGGAGTTCAGGCATAGAAAAATAATTTTGGCTTGACCATGCTTTTAAGCACAGTTAACAAAATAAAAACAAAAAACCAAATTAGTGATTGTTAATGGCTTGAAACAACATTTAAAATTGGTTATTAAATTCCATTAGTAATTTAGGTATACCACTAGAATTTTATAAAACTTAGGTAATATCACTGAAAATACGGTAATTCCTATGTATACCAATGAGAATAATCTTATTTTATTTGTATTAATCAACAATTTTCAAATATATAATTTTTATATAAAAAAATTGTTACAGAATCATAAATACTTAAGATTTAAAAATATCAAATAAAATTAATAAGTTCCATCTGATTTTATTTGTTCTGGTTTGAAATAAATGATAATCATAGGCTAACCAACCTTGGATTCAACTGAATAGGTTGTGAAGAAACTGAATTTACAAACTAAATCCAAAAGAACTGGGCATTTATCCTTACACTTTGATATATGCTATTGGCGATTTTTACTGAAATTTTTACAAAAGAGTTGAGGGTATTTTCACAATTTACCTCAGGCATGTTAAGTATTGAGTCACAAACAATGGTAAATAGGGATGAATTTGAATATAATTTTGCAAGAAATAATAATATCTATCTTATTAGTGCGATTTTCTCCTCATTTTCTTCTTAGTTTTAATTCTTATTTAATACCACATTTTCAAGTAGTAATGATTGATATTGAAAATATGAAAGAGATAAAAATTTTAAACTGAGATTATGTTTCAAAGGAGAGTGTAATAAAGTATATTTAAAAAAAATATTAACTTTAACTTCAAATATATATATATATATATATTCACTTTACCAAAATTTATTACCAACTATTAAACAAATTGTTGTCTAAATTTTCTTTAGAGCATATGCATAACCCATGAATTGTTCGTCCAAATGCACATTGAGCATTATGCACCTACGATTAAACTAGAATATTTTTTTTATCTTATACATCAATAACAATTATGTTATGCCCTTAAAATAGGGAAATTCTCAGTGGTATACCCGAGCTTTTTCGAAATCCCACTTATATACCCGAGTTTATTTTAATCCCAGTGGTATACTTGAAATTATGTCTAATTCCCATCGGTTACATTTAGAAGGTATATTCCGTTAAATGTAATGGAATATATCTATTTTAAAGTTAGATTTAAATTTGGTTAACAATTTTTTTAATTTTCTTTAAAAAAATAAAATTTAAAACTAATAATATATTAAATTAATGAGTTTTTGCAAACAATGATCCGATTGCCCCCAATTTGCGTTCCCGATTCGCATCGATTTGCGCGCATTGATCTATGTGGGAAAAAATAGTCCGTTCATGGTTTTACGGGTCATTATTTTAAGTTTTTAACCTTAAGGGATCCGATTTGAGGTTTGATTTTGCAAAAAATAATCCGATTGCCCCCAATTTGCGTTCCCGATTCGCCTCGTTTTGCGCGCATTGATTTACGTGAAAAAATAGTCCGCTCAAAGTTTTACAGGTCATTTTTATCCTTAAGAGTTCCGAATTGAGGTCGGATTTTGCAAAAAATGATCCGATTGCACCCAATTTGCGGTTGTTTTTCCTTTATTTATTATTTTTTTCCAATTTATTAACCATGGTTAGTGTTTTTAACGATTTTTAATCAAAAAGGCTACTTTTGGGAATTATGTTTAACATTAGGTACACCACTAAGATTTAAAAAAACTCATATACCAGTGGAATTTCCAAAAAGTTTGGGTATACCACTGGGAATTTCCCCTTAAAATATGGTAGAAAAATATTCCCTTTTTCTTCCTTAAATACTTTCTCTCCAATGGCAGAAAATAATTGCCCAAAACATACCAAGCCCACATCATCAACCTCTTAAATGATGCTCTCTTATCCCACTCCTACTACTCCAGTCCAGCTATAATGGGCCAGACAAACAAGGCCCAAAGTTCTCAAAGCCCATCTCATTTGGTCCCCACATCATCCACTCAGATAATGCATCCAACAAGCCCACAAAATCTCACAATTCCCAATTACTATCTCCAAATAATTCATCAGCTCCTCTCTGAACAAATAAGTCAACCTGGAACCAATTCTCAACCCCACAAGATTAATTACAGCTCATCTCACGTGGATCATTATCCCATGATCCAATCTCGATCTAGTCCACCTAACGTGATAAACCCAGCCCACTTAGCCTCCAGTACAGTCTGCAATCTTCAGGCCCACTCCCAACCAATGCGGTCCACACATTTAGGCCCTATTCTTTTGGACTTAAAAGCTACAGTAATCAGATCAGATCAGTTCATATCAGATTAGATCAGATCAGTCCAGCTTTGTTTTAATATTATACTCTCATAAAATAATACCCCACCTAATCAGATCAGTTCAGATCAGATCAGTCCTAAAGAACAAGACCTTAATGGTTGCATGGTCCAAACATGCAACGGGTCGGATGTCCGTAGAGGTATATATGCATCAAATATGTTTTATTACTCATTTAAAATTTAAAATGAGCAAAAAGACTATAAAATGAACAAAATTTTCCTTGAATGTACCATAGATCCGGGTGTATATAAGAATTTCTATCAAATGTGGGATTTCAACCTATGCAGTCCATTTAATCAGCTTTTTTTTTTTGGCAAAGATCAGTTTGATGTTAAAGCTGCATTAATGCAAGGAAACTTATATGAGACGTTTTATATGCATAAGCCAATGAAATTCAAGGACTTCACCTCTCATTCGGAATATGTTTGTCTACTTTAAAAAATTATATAATCTTTAAATAGACTTCTCATAAATGGTACCAAAAGTTTGTTGAATAAGTATTTGTCGTTGGATTTTATCACAATGAATGTGATCATTCTCTTGCACCAAAAAAAATAATGATTGATTAGACTGTTTATATAATGCTTTATGTTGATGGCATTATTCTTATTTCTTTGCATTGTCGTATAATGACTATTCTTAGTTTAATATTTGCTATGAACAATTTGGGTCCTCTGAGTTATTTTCTAGGCAATTTTTGTGATTAGACATTGTAATAGCCTATTCTTTCATAAAAGAAGTATGCTGAAAAAAAAATACTTTCTAGGTATGTCATCTTCTTTTTTATACATAGGTGTGGACACTGAAACTTTACACCATCAAAATCTTAGTCACAAATGTGATTCAGAAAGTATACTTGTTGCCCAACTTACTATCCAAACTTCTATACAAGTGATTCAAAATTCCAAAATCATGCCAAAAAAGAGAGGGGGAATTTGGGTCTAGGGATTGTGTCTAGTAATTTATTCTCTCTGTCCACATGTTAGAGAACCATCTCAACTAAAAACTTAAGCTAATAGTTGAGGCCCAAGAATATGTTATATACTCTATCATTCCCCCTCACATAAAAGGTCATTTGTGCTTGAAATGTGGACGCAGCATAGACCCCACCATACCTGGCGCGAATTAATTCCACTTAGAAGGGAGAGGGAGGAGAGATTCGAACCCGTGACCTATGCCTCACGTTGGCTCTTGATACCATGTTAGAGGACCATCTCAACCAAAAGCTTAAGCTAATGGTTAGGCACAGGAATATGTTATGCTCCGAGACAAATCAAACAAGATTCCACATGACTATACTTTTCATTACCTATATCAAATTAAACAAGGTCAAAGTAACGGTGTAAATAGTATCAAAGTCAATTTGGAGCAATTAAATGTAGACGGAAGGAGTAAATTTTTGCATTTGTCTTCTTCTGCAATGGTCAATTACGAAATGTTGATCTATACACGTGTCAATTATGAAATGTTAATGAATAAATTATGAAATAAAAAAAAACTTCACCAACTCAGCAGAGTAGTTTGCTTTAAGCAAAGTAAAACATGAAAGCAGATTAGGCTTGTAATTGCCATCATTATATGGTACTTTGTCTCAATTATATCAAGTATTAGGCCAATAATCAATAAGAATATAAAGCTTGATCAAGGCCAGCATAAACAAAACACTCACTTTATATATAGCTACTTTACAGAAAGGGATTCATTACATTACATTAAATTAATATACATATCAATAAGCTAATTAGATCAAAAGTTCAAAACCCATGTGATGTGATCAAGTGATACAACTGATGGCTCAACATTAAAAAAAAAAAAAGAAAAAAAAAAAGAAGACAAAATTCCCTCCACAAAATCTCTGATATAAAAACAATAATGAAGAATAAATACAACTACAATTCCTAAATACTACTAGAATTATATTATACTCTATGTAATAATAATAAAAACTAATGTTATGTGCTTAAGACTGAAATCATTGTTAGATCTTCAGTTTTTGCAAATAACAGATCCCCTTTTGCTCAAAAAAACAGATAAAGTATAAAATGACAGGTTATGTCTGCTTTGAGTACTCCTACTATCCTACACACTCTTGAAATACATCATACATCAATATCCTTTTCCTCAAAGGGGAATGATGTACACCCACACACCCACAAAAAAAAAAAAAAAAAAAACCTAGCCCCACAAAAAAATTGGGATTTTACATTTACTTTGGACAGAACAAAAGCAGAAACAAGAAAAGGGAAAAAGATGGATCATGAAACCTTGATTTTTCTTTACTAATCTTTTTTTTTTGGGGGGTTGCATAACCAAGAAAGAACCTCCTTCACCATTTAGGGGTCCTTCACTGAATTCTAGATGACAAAAGTTTGTTCTTCTTTTGCTGTGTCTTTCATTATTCCCATAGAATGAGACTTTTTGACTGATATAGTGGCAAGACTGAACTTTGAAGATGAGAATCTGCATTTACAAGAGGAATACAAATTGTTACACTATAGTTATATATCAGTATACAATATACAAGTGATAGGGCTGCTGAGAGATATGTGTAATGTAATACTAAGGCAAATAACATTGAGTGACATCAACTTAGCACACTTCTAAAAGTGAAGTTAACTTAGCATTATTATACTCCGTATTATTTTTAACATCAACTTGGCATGCGTGGTAGAGCGTCATTAATGTCAGAAATAATCAAGTCACTTCGAATTTGTGTTAAAAATCATTTAACCACATTAAGTTGGTGACATTTTTAGAAGTGTGCCAAGTTGGTATCACTGATTGCAAACTCCTTTAAAGGTTGTGTCAAACATTGTAATTTTGCCTAATACTAATCCCTTCTTTGTTTATTCTTGTTTGAAATCTTGCAACAATTTAAACTCAAAGAAAATTTCTAAAATTTATTCAATCTCAACTCATAAAGAAAAACATAGTCATGTGTGTCGACACCAAAAATTTACCATTGTTGGTGTCAAATTCATCCAATTAGGAGAATAATATCTTTAAGTGGTTATTTGCTGATATTCTAGAATCTTAAGAGAAGATTATCTTTGTAGTTTGTTATCTTTGTAGTTTGTAGTTTGTTATTTGCTGATATTATTCTAGGGTTTTCAAATGGCTCAGAAGGAACAAGTCGTATCAAAACTCCATAACCTTCTTACCACCAAATTGTAAGTACATAGTTTAGAATAAGTTGACGTACAAGACCCTATGGTTAAAAATAAAATAAAATAAAACCCCTATGCGTTAGAGAGAGGAAAGGGTGGTATCAGAGCTAAGGTTTTATAAGGGATGTCTAATCTTCATTTCATGGCATTAGTATGGTTAGGGCACTGGTAATAGACAAACCCATTCAAGGTTTGTCAATATGACACATCATTAACTTACAAACATCTCAGCAACAATAGACAAACCTATTCAAGTATCTATATCTGGGACCCACTAGAATAAATATACAACATATAAACCTAGGTTACTATTTAGTAATTATTACAATAGTAACTTTTGGTAGCAATAGAGAGGTTTCTTCATAAACCTTAAAAAGTAAACTCAAACCTCTCAAGAAACCTCTTGTTGCTAATGCCCTTAGTGAGTGATAAGATGTCACAATGAGTTGGCATGAGGCCATTATGCGCACTAGGCTGAGAAGAGGATGTTAGAGTGTCGATAGTTCAATAACGACTATGAAAACTTGAGCTCGTAGTCAATCAATAATGAAATTTTAGGCTATAGGAGCTAGAAAAGAAAAGATGAGTGATCACTACAAGAAAGAGTCTAAGAATATGGATGGATGTGAATGTCTAGAATTATTGCATAATATTTGCGGAAATGCTTCGATTTTGTAATTGAAATGAAGGTAAACACACGAAATGCACTAATGTAAGATAAGGAATGGATATGTTAAGGTGAAAAGAATTAGCGATATTAAGCGTGACATGAATTGTAAGGCCATATTTTCTTACCTCTATATTAATTTTATTTGATTCATATCATTTTTTTTGTATAGTTTTAACTAAACATAAAGAAACAGAGCGAGTAATTATTACCTGATTTGCGTTGTATGTTGTGCACAAATTTGTGTGTTACTTTCTGAACGTAGTTTTTCAAGTTTGTAGGAAACTAACAGCAAATGAAGCAGCAGCACCAGATTTCATTCACTTCACACAGAAACACAATGATCCATGTTCTTTATGGCTTGAAGTTCCACACTCTTCAAATCACGCAAATGCTGCAGTATCTCTTGAAGAAGATCCAACCCTTTATCCCCTTTCCTCAATGACCCAATACAATGTTTCAAGAACTCTCTATCAGCTTCTAGTGCTTGTAACCTCTCATAAACATGATCAACTTCCTCTTCTAGTGCAAATCTCTTCTTCTCCATCTCCATCTTCGCAATATCAAACAATCCATCTTCATCCATGGAGGAATCCAATGATTCTGCTGCATCAAACAATGGCAGAAGAAGCTTCTTCGGCATTGAACCATTCATCTTCCTCTCTCCTCCATTGACATGAACAAATCCATTACCATCACCTCCATTACTGCAATTTTCTTCATAGAATTGCTCAATCGGCAGATTCTCTTCTTCATCTTCTTCTTCTGCGAGAGTAAATAGCTTTTCCTCTAATCCTTTAAGCTGCTCTAGAATCGCTTGTCGCTCATCTTCAAACCCTAGAAATGTATCTCGTAAACAGAGAACTGCATCCGTTGGTGTGTTTTGATGTCCGTTTTCTTCTTGATGATGATGATGATGATTATCTTCTTCTTGATCTTTTTCCTGATTCAAATCAATTGATACTCCATCGCTTTCTTCTCCATAACTCCACGAAGCAGAGGAATTCCTGCTTCTTCTCCTCGATAACAATCTCAATCTCTCTCTTTCTTCGTAATCCATCACTTTCTTTCGGTAAACTTCTAGATCCTTCTCGAGTTCTTGCTTCTCTTTCTCTCTCTTCACCACGAGCTCGTTCATCATCTGCAGTGCTTCCTGATCGTACTCTGACTGTTCTTCCATCATTCTTTGGTACTGCAAAGCTTCCATCTGCATTGTTGCTTTCTCTTCCTGAATCCTTGTTATCATTGCCATTGTTTGGTTTGCTGCAATTGCTGAGGCATTCCTCTCTTCTTCTAGTTCTTTGTATACTTCCTTCAACTTCTTCTTCTCAGTAATTAGGTATTCTTTTAGCTTCTCTATTGTTTCCCCTGCATTCCCTTGCTCACTTCTATCCACTGATTCCTCAGTTGCTGATTCCCTTTTTCCTAGAACCAAAAATTTCTTTTGCAGGCCTTCTGAAGAAGTTGGTGTATCAGGAACTTTCTCTTCTTCTACCTCATTTTGGCTTTCTTCAACAATTTCACCATCTGAATTCAGAACAATATCATCAGGAGTTTTTTTATTGGATGAAAAATTGTTTTTTTATTTTACATTGTTTGGTCAATGCCTGAAAATTAAATTAAAATTTCAGGGTAAAAATTTATTTTATAACCAGTCGAAAGCATTTTCTCCGTAAATTTGAAGATAATGTTATCATTTTGATCTAGGTTTAAACTTTTTTGGATACTGAAAAATTTTCATTTTCGCTGCAACGACCAATCCAAAATTCCCATGAGTTTTCCATTAATTTTTAACCGGTTTCAATTGAAAATGTTTCCTCCAAAATAAAGAAAATGTTTTCATTCTGTTCCTAGCTTTAAACCCTTTTTTGGGTTCCATTTCAATTCAAAGAAAAGCCAGTTTCAATCAAAAACGTTTTAGACTCAGCCAAACCGAGCCTAGATGTGAAGGCCAATAAAACATAAAAGCAATATAAAATGCATAAACCAAGAATTCATATCCATTACCATGAGGACAACTGGTAGAGACCTCAGAGATGCCATTGTCAGTAAAACTGTAACTTTCTTTTCTGCTAGGTGTTGGGGGTTCATCCACTTCAATGAATAACTCAGGTGTTGAGTTTTGGTCCCTTTCAGTCTCAATTTCAATATTCTTCAAATTTAATGCAATATCTTCCTTGTACTTGTCAATCAATGGCTTATCTGTTGGATTCTGATACTCTTCTTTAAGTACAATTTCAATACTCTTCAAATGAGATGCATTATCCTCCTCAGAGACTGATCAGAATAGGTATTTATTAATTTAGTTTGACTCTGAAATATAATACTCCACAACTCCACCCCCCCCCCCCAAACAAAATAATGAATTAATCAATTAATCTGAAGTGAACTGAATTGAATTTGTACCGAAACTAAACTGAATTAAACTAAATTTTATACTCGGCATGATATAAGCTGAACTGAACTTAAATTCCGGAAATTAAGTCCAAAATAACAGGGCTAGGAGTTGGAACAAACAAGTCTATTACTCTATTAGTACATTACATACCTGAAGTAGTGACATCTTCTGTGGCTTGATGAGCTCTCTCTTGCTCATTATCCAAAATGGGAGTATTCTCAGGAGTTGTAGTCTTCTCTTGCTCTTCTAAAAGAAGTGATTCTTTTAATTCACATTCCTCTTCTTCTGTAGGCAAATTTTTAGTATCCATCTTATCACACACATTATTGACAAGTTCATTTCCTTCAAACAACAACTCAATATTATTTTCTAAACCAAACTTCATTTTTTCATCATTCTGAGCTTCACTAATTATAGCAAGAAGACTATCATCTTCAAAATGCAGCTCAAAATCCTCTAAACCATCAATCTTTTCCCTTTCCTCATCTTCAAGAATTTGCAAATTCTGGGTCTCACAATCGTCATTAAGATCATCATCTTCTTCTTGTTCAAAATCCAGCTCAAAATTTTTCTCATTTTTGGGTGTTTGTAAAATCTCAAATATGCTTTCTTCCTCTTCTTCCTGTATACTAGGCAAATTCTTAGGAGTACTAACCAGACACCCAGGAAGAACAAGTTCATCTCCTTCAAAAACCAACTCAAATGAAGTTTTCTTAATTATGCTAGTTTCTTCAACTTTAATTGAATCACCACCCAACTCAACTGGGATCAATCTATAATCATCATGATCAATATAAAACTCTAAATGTTGTGGAAGCATATCAGGGCATAAATTCTGAGCAATAACACTAACAGTCTCAGTCTCAGTCTCTTTTTCCTGACCATTATTATCATCATTATTACTAAGAAGAGGCTCCTTCTCTGCTTCAAATACAATCATATCTTTTGGTTCATTCTTCTCATCATCTTCATCTTCATCTTCTTCAGTGTCATCACCCAGAATCTGATACTCGAAATTCGGTCGATCATCAGACTGATCAGAACCTACCTGCACATTTTGATCTGATAAACAACCACCCAATAATTCTCTTTCTTTGATCACAAAATCCAAGGAAGAAGAAGAAGCTTTGGGAATTTTTTTGATCACTCCATTACAACAACAACAAGACTTGTTTGTAACTTCATCCTCTGCATCATCATCATCATCAGTTTTAACTATACCAATCTCTGTCATCCATTGAAAGAGTTCAGGATCATGTGATGAAGAAGATGATGATGATGATGGTGAGCAGTTTTCACACATATTCTTTGATTCGACGAGCTTTCGATGATTGGAGCAATACCCAGCCTTGGATATCTCAGCAGCATGTTGCTCACAAATGGTGTCAGTGAAGGAGGAGAAGCTGGATTTTTTGTTCTTTTCTTTTCTGTGAGAATCTAATAAATGATCAAGCCTTGAACATAAGAAACAAGGGGGTTTAAGGCCGAAATATAGCGCGTATTTAAGAATGAAGTAGGAAAATAAGGAGTTTAGGAGGAGAAGAAAGATTAGAGTCCATTCAAGAAAAGCATAAATGAGAACTCTAGTGATTTTGTTGCTTCTTCTGTGTAACATGGTTGAAATTTTGTTGGGTGCCATATATTTTAGTTGAAGAGTTTGTTAATGGTTGGATATAATTATGTACAGTAGAAACTAGGGAAGAAGAGATGTGAGAATCAGAAAATAATGATTGATTGTTTGAGTAAGGAAGGAAGGAAGAAGAAGAAGAGTGATATAAGAGAGATTTGAGAGAAGTGTTTAGAGTTTTAGAATAAGTGGGGGAAAGTGTGGTTTGAATGGTGAGGGAGCCAAAACAAGAAAAGCAGTTAGGGGCCCAAATAAAAGGCAGGCTTGTCTCTTGAGTTGGGGGAAATTATACCTTAAAAGAATTTCAGTAAAATGTGCATGAAGTGGAATTGGCTATTCTGAAAATGATTTTTTTGGGGTAATACCGTTCAACAAAGCATCAGTTTTTTTTCCCCTAACCATTTGAAGAAAGCATTAGATTTGTGTACCAACAAAAAAAAATAAAAATATTTAACGTACACAATCTCAGATCAAGTCCGGACTAATAAGTTCCAATCAGGTTTTATTAAGATTTATTGAGGTCAAACAGTTCAGATCTAATAAGATTTCATTAAGGTTATTTAGAGCTTATAAGGACTTATTAAGCTATAAGAACTTATTAGATTTTATCATTTTAAAACAGGCCTTATAAAATCAGTTTTCATAAGATAAAGAAATGCTCCATTAGTGTTTTAGCTATTGATGTATTCTCGTTACATTATGGAGTATATAATTTGCAAGTATGTTTACGCTTAGCCATTGTAGCATAAATCATTCAAATAAATAGGATGAGATTTTGGGTTTGAATCTCACAACACGCATTTTAGAGCAGAGCAAAATTATCTGAATATCCGAAAATCTGATCCGCATCCGATCCGAAATTTTGGATATCTTATCCGAAATCAGATTTCGGATATCGGATATCCGATCCGAAATTTCGGATACGGATTCGGATATTGAGTATAAAATTTTCGGATATCTGAATATCCGAAAATAAGATATCCGAAAGTATAGAAGTAATAAGTAGCAACTCATCTAAACTAAAAAAAATACATGGGCCAAGCCCAAAGTATTAAACTAAAAAAAAAGCTAAGCATCCTAATTCCTAAAGACCTAAACCATAAAACCTTACCTCTCATTTCAATTTATCAGTTTACTGAGTTTCTCTCATTTCAATTTCTCACTTATTCTCTCAAAGTTTCAAGCATGAAGATCTGAAGACCTGACTCTTGTCTTTCTCTCTCAAAGCCTCAACCCTCAAGTCTCATTGTCTCAAAGCCTGAGCCCTCAAATCATTGTCTCAAGTATTTGGGTTCTTTAATTTGTTTCATGATTTTTTTTTTGCTCAAAATACTTGGATTTGTTCGAAATTATGTAGATTTGTTCGAAATCTTGCACTCTGCAATTTTTTTGTTCGAACTCTTGAAATAGTGCGAAATCTTGTACTGTTCGACATTGTTTTTTGAAGGGTGTTGTTGGACATCTTGACAATCTTGATCTTGTAGTTTTTTTTTGTTCGAAAGCTTTATAATTCAAATTTGTTCGAAATCATATTTGTAATGTAAAAGCTTTATAATACTGTGCAATTTAATATTTTACTACCATAAGTCCAACACAAAGGTAAACAAGCAAGTAAACTACATATTTTTTTTGGAAAAAAAATCAAGAATATTTTACAATTTTCGGATATCCGCAATATCCGATCCGAAAATTTTCGGATATCAAATATCGGATATCCGAAGCTTTCGGATACGGATACAGATATCGAATATCCTAATTTTCGGATATCGGATATCCGATCCGTGCTCAGCACTAACGCATTTGTAACTTGGAATGATCTCATATTCTTCCGTCTCAAGATGGGTGTATTGACTAAATTGATTCGAGTGAATTGGACAATCTCTGGCTCAAGCTAGCATTACCCAAGAAGCCAAACTTATCAATTAAGAAAATTGCAATTATGCCATTAAAAAATTTAATACTTGAATTGGTGATGAGGAAGGCTATAATTCAGAGCAATTTGATAAAATGCAAAATCCAGAAGCTTCAGTCAAACAGTATTATCCTGCAATTGCCATGCTTTGATGCTTATAAAATCTTAGTATTTAAAAAGGGATTTGGTTTAAATATTAAAAAAATTACCAAGTAATATTTGATTGAAATCAGTAGAGAACTACCACATTTTAAAAATAAAATAAAATAAAAATGGGTTGGTGACTAATTACAATTTTGTTAGTAGAGAATGGTCAACTTTTGGCAATTTCTGAACGCTCCACTTCAATGTTAATTGTTGTTTAGAGGTGTGAAACGTGTCGTGTCGTGTCGTATCGAGTTTGTGTTGTGTCATTTAATTAAACAGGTTCATACCTCTCAATTCTAACCTGATCTGTTTAATAAACGGGTCGTGTTGTGTCAACCCATTTATATTAAATGTGCCGAAATTATTGACCCGAACCCGTTTATTTTGTGTCGAGTTCGGGTCGTGTTGGCGGGTTATGTAGTTTTTTAATGCTAAAGTTGAAAATCAAGTAAAACCGTGTCGAGACGGGTTGATCCGTTTAATTAAATGAGTTGAACTCCCTTGACCCAACCCGTTTATTAAACGTGTCGTGTCGTGTCAACCCTTTTAATTTAAACGGATTGACATCGTCGACCCAAACCCGTTAATAACGGGTCGATTTCGTGTCAAGTTAGCGGGTCGTGTCAAGATTTTCCACATCTGATCTATTGTTGTTTTTGGGCAGGAAATTAGAATTGGCCCACCAAACTTTAGAAATGAGCTGGTGGACCATAAATATACTTTTCATTATTAATAAAGTAATTATTAGCCCGTATTATTATTATTATTATTATTATTATTATTATTTATTATTAATCTAATAAAGCAGCTAAATAAGGGCCCCTTTGAGATGCTTTAGATGTTGGGTCTAATAATGTGTTTTCTCAATCAGGCCCCCTAATTATTCACTCCATCTGTCTGCTTTTCATACATCATCATGATTTAGTTAATGGATACTCTAAACAAATTGCAAATATTGCATCTATATAATTCCCAATTAATATAAGTATATATCATGTTGATATATACTAAAAAAAGGGAATATCTTTAACTTTAAGCACAAGTTTATTATATAAGTATCTTAGATCAATGTATGATCTGAACCGATTTTTATTTTGGTACTAAATATTGTAGTATATTATGAGTATTACACATTATCTAAATTCTCAAATTTTGACGGTTAATTTAAGAGATTATTCGAAATACTAGTATCAAGATAGAAGTTTTTTCCCTTCCGGCCTCCGCTTCTTTATCTCTGGTCCCCTTTATCTTTTTATGTAAATCAGAATAATATTTGTTTGGTTTTTCTTTGAAAAAATATAGTTAAATAGATAAAATATGACATGATATGTTATTACTCTGTATAAGACGTCCTATAAGTAGAATAAATAAACCGTCTTCTAAATAAATAAAAATCCTAATATAAATCTTGGAATATTTAATTCTCAAATATTTTACAGCATATTCAATTCCAAATTACAATACATTATTAGAGTATCCTCAAATAAAATCTATATCTTTACAATAGCTTTTAGTACAGTCTTTTTTTGCCCAAGGAAAGAGCATTAAAACTTTGGTCCATCTAAGTCCAAAGAATGTAATAAGTTCCACATTACTAAGTCATCACATTCTCTTTAGTCTTTATTATACTAGTTGAAAATAATTATTTTTCTTCATCAAAAGTCTTTCTCCTAAACTATTGTTATACTGTTTATACAAGTATGTAACAAAATTCTACTTTAGGGTTTTGTGTCATATAAAATCCCTAAAGAGTAAGTGAAGAATATTTGTTGATTTTATGAGCATGCTGGAAGATTCTATCTTTTGGAATAAATTAATGAAATAAAGAAAACAAACATGTAATGATAAAAAAATAAAATAAAATAAATATTTATTGTTGTATCATTGAGTTAGGACTTAGGAGTTTAGGACTCTCTAAATTGGGATCCTTAGGGGTAGATGGTAATCAAGGAAAGACAAAGAATTTAGGGATAGGGACGACACCAATTTTCTTATCAAACAACATGTATGTGGTTGGATGAACGAACATTATACTGAACACCAATGAACATTAAATTATTGCTTGGGTTTCGATATTGTATCATTTTTTGTTTTCCCTTTTGCAATCATCATGAGAAGATCGGTTTAAGGGAAGTTATTCGTGGAAACTGCATATATATATTGTCTTTGAAATTGGTTTTTGCAATTCTTAAAAATCACCATTTTCTATCCGTCTCTTTTTCTTGCCATGTTTTTATTAAATTGCTTGATTAATATTGTTAAATGTATAATATCATGATGGCAATGAACAATATTGAAATTTTGAAGTTTGAACTTTAATTTCGAAACCGCCATTTTCCTCTAAACCTCAATTTTCAACATGATGTGGTGAATCCGAATGAATATTCCTCATACTTTACGCTTAAAATAAAGTACACTATCATGATCACATTGAACATCATTAATTTTTCGAATTTTGAATTAAAAATTCAAAAAACGCCCTTTTGCAGACAATTAAATATACATTACCATGATTGCAAAGGACTTTGTTAAAATTTTGAAATTTGAACTAGAAACTCAATTGCCACTCTTTTTCCTCCGAAATATGATTTCCAATGCGATAAACAATTGGTCAATTTGAATGAACTTCACTCATATATTTTAATGTACACTATCACAATTGCAATAATCCTCTTTATGAATTCGAATTTTCAACTAAAAATTCAAAAACTCTTTTACCTCCATAACGTAATTTTTAACGTGATAAACACTAGGTCAAGTTGAATGAATAACACTCATCATTTACTTACTACTAAAATAATAACCAAATATGACATGTTAATTTTTCCTTAAGAAAATTCCCTGAAAAAGTTTTTTTGTCTCTCTTTTTTAAAAAATAAATAAATCTAGCTATCATGTAATTCATGGGAAAAAATAACTTCTAATTATCATATAATCCATGTTATCTTAAAAGCTCATTTCAAAACCTAATTGTAGCCTAACAACAAAATTTTAAGACTTCAACTTTTTCATACTTATTTCAATGAACACCTCAAACATATATTGAAAAATGTCAGACCCAACGCGGATAATGCCCCAAAAGTAAGTAATGTCGTAATTAAAAATGAATGTGACACCTAAAAAATCACCGTCTTAACTTAGGTAGGGATGTTTAAAATAGGCACCTTGACCTAGGTAAGGGCGCCTAACACAAATGTCCTCACCTAGGCGCCCAACTTATTTTTATGATGGTACTTGGCATTGTTTGTGATGGACCTGACATTTTCCGATACACTTAGTGATTGTCTATCAATTCAATAAAACCTGAGTGAATAATTAGTTCAAGTTAGTGCAAAAGAACGAAAGTTACATAGTAAGAGTAAAATTGTCATCAGTGTGTTGTGTTTAAGC
Source organism: Salicornia ramosissima (assembly GCA_951394345.1). Taxonomy (NCBI): domain Eukaryota; kingdom Viridiplantae; phylum Streptophyta; class Magnoliopsida; order Caryophyllales; family Amaranthaceae; genus Salicornia; species Salicornia ramosissima. Next base: position 3,582,935 of record OX596237.1, read on the forward strand.
CTCACTTTAATAGGCCCATGGGCCGCTTAATGGACTGTGTACAGTCTTTCTCAGTTATATACTTATATCTCTTATCTCAGTCTCTCTCACTTTCTCTAAAAATTACAATACATAATATAATTTGCCATTTTGCCGCTTTTTTCTGACTTAATTACTAAGCAGAATTAACTGGAAATTTCAAATTTCTGCAGAAGCAAACCACAATTATCCATTACTGGGAAAAATTTCCCGGAAGGTATGATATCTGTGATTTTACAGTTCAAATAAATATTCATAGAATATAAAAAAAATTACAGTAGCATTTATTTTGAAACTTAGTTTCAGCTTAACTCTTGTGAATTTTTACTACTATAAACTTTGATTACTTTCAGCAGTATTGCTTTCTATATTTGACTTCAAAGAAGAAATGAAGTAAATTGCATATTCAACTTGGGACTTTTTAGGATCACACCTCTAAATATAAGCACATACATATATTTATATATTACAAATTAAAGTAGGGTTTAGCAGGGATTTGAATGGTGAGATATTCCATATGCAATTAGCTTGAGTTTGTATGTAAACTGCTCAATTGAAAGGTGGCATGAGAAATTTAAAATTTAAGTGTCAAAATTCTCTTAGTTAGTGTTTGGATATGTGATTCATTTCAAATTGATCGAATTCAATTTCTGAAATTAAAATGTTATAATTCAATGACAATTATTTATTTGATTGTTTTTATAATTTGAAATGACATGATTTTGTTAATTATTTGAAATATACAATATTTGTTTGTTTGTGCTTATTTGGAGGGTTTATTCCCTACCTTAATCCACTCCCTCCCCGGTTCGTAATCCTATTACCTAACCTTGAATTTTTAATTTAATTCTGCTCCTTATTACCAAAAAAAAAGAATTGTTTGTTAAGCATTTGAGTTGGAAATTGGGCCAAATCCAATTCCAAATTTTTTTACTTGCCAAACATGTAATTTGATCCAAATCTATCATTTCAAATGAAATATTTGTAGCCAAATATAACATAATTTGGTCTTTTTGATCTATATCTATATGCATTAAGTAATGAGCTTGTTGGTTTATTTCTGACATTTACACTATATTTGGATAGCAAAAATAAAATAGAAAGAGATCAGGAATGGGAGGGAAAAGAGAAGGAGAGGGAAGTGGAGCTCCATTGTCCCGCCAAATTTCTTAAATTTTGGCGGGCTTCTCTTTCTTAACGAGGGAGGGAAAATGGTTCATTCTCTCTCCCTCCTCTTCGTTCCCCAAATCCCTTATCCAAACAAGAGACTATTTTCTCCTCCCTTTCCATGTCCTTTCTCCCTCTCTATTTCCTCTTATCCAAACAATGTGTTACATTATGAATGCATTGATTATTTAGGAGTATATGAATGAACAAATTATGATTTAGAAGCTTGCACTTTATTTAAGTAAAAAATAACACTGCTGGTATGCTTTGCTGTTAGTAGGATTGACCTACACAGTAGGTTATCTTGGTACCATGGAACCTATGTTACTTGGACTCATCAGTCTCATCATTTTATTTCAAGTACTTGTATCGAGTCCTTGACACTCATACATGTGTACGACACTCGGACACTTCATTTTGGATCAAAATCATTGAAACAAAATAGCTGAGTTGGGCACATGGGCACGTACCCGTGTCGAATATGACTAACCGAGTCCGAGTAACATAGTAGTGAACTACTACTTGTCTTTCTTTTTATTTGCAATAAATGAGCTTGTATGGGCCCCTATGCAAAATTTGTTTGTGAGATGCAAGTGATGAGGAGGGAAATAGAGAGAAATGACGTCTTAAAAAGAAGGGAAAAAAAAGAGAGACATTTTTTGCATCTAATTTGAAGCTTCGTTTTTTTTCCCTCAAAAGTTGCAAATAAAAAGAAGCAGAGGTAGTATATGTTTACTTTCCCTGCTTTCAACATATTATGCAAAATTCCTTTTCTGGGTGATTCATGAAATCTTTTCTCTGAGCTGAGACTGGGACTTTTTTTGTTTGAAATTTTTCCTGTTAGGCTGCTTCTGCAGATATCAGGTAATGAATAATGTAACAGCTTGTACTAGTTGGATTGGTATTAGTACTGTATTTTTGGATGAATTAAAGATCTTAGTAATTAATTTCATAAATGAATTATAATTGTTAAAGGATCATCCTAACCAAAAGCTTAAGCTGATAGTTGAGGTCCAGGAATATGTTATATACTCTATCAATAATAATAGCAAGTTGGTCCAATTAATCAACAAGAGGGCTAATAGGCTAATAGTTTTGATTTCATAGTGAAGTGTAGAAGGTTCATGTCTTGACTCTGCCTCTGGAGTGCATTAGGAGCATCTAATGTCATAGTTGATTTTCATTTAATTAGCAGTTAGCACCTTTAGCTGGTGTGCTCCCAGCAAATAATATATAGGACAAATTATCTATTATTTTGATCCTATTTGACTATAAAATATCTACAGTTACCTTACCACCAAATGAATATTTAGTCCTCTGATCTGATGTATGTATTTTTATTTTCTTTTTTTTTTTAATTAGGAGAAGAGTTCGACTATCCTCTGTCAAAGGGATAGCATAAAGCATCTTTCCTTAAGATAACGGAAAGAGCTAAATCCACAGGGTGAAACCAACAAGTAAGATTCCGATATTGATGACCTAGATGTGTTAAATATATTCTGCATGCAGCACGTATAACTTTTAACTAAAAAATTATAACTTTTTCTCAAATTGTAATATATTCTGACCCACCATGTAAGATACTTGGATACTTCAAAAAAATTATAACTTTTTTCTCAAATTAGCCGAGTCGGATAATTGGACACCCATATCCGAGTAAACAATTTATCTGTGTCTAAGTAACATAGTGTATGTCTATTAAGTGCATTTGGTATTGGAGGATTTACAGCTTGTATGGCTGGTACTCTGGTAGCCTGGTAGGTATATAAGCTGATGTTCATGTTTAATATATGGTATAAAAATCTAATATTGCTGATCTATCAACTGCATTAATCACAAAGGCCTGCATTGCAAAAAAGGGAGAGGTTTGGTGAAAGGAAAAACTAATTTTCAATATAATGCCTGAGGGGCATTCCGAGAATCGAACTCGGGACCTCTCGCACCCGAAGCGAGAATCATACCACTAGACCAAATGCCCTATTGTTGCCTCTATGTGCACATGAGTATTATTTCTTCATAAAGTAATTAAATGGACCAGAACTTAATATCCAAATATTTTCAGTTTTTATTTCTCTTATTTTATATTTTTATGTTTGTCAATGATGGATTAACCCACTAGAATTTGATCTTTTGGGGGGGTGGGGGGGAAGGAAAAATCATTGAGTTAGATGGGTCATTCCAAGAATCCTATTGACTTTTTGGCTTAGCTTTACCATATTAAGATCTGGGATTTATTTTCTTGGAGAAAAGGGCTTCTGAGGGCCTTAAAAATAGTGAATTGATTTGGGGAAAAAAAAGGAAAAAAGCAGTTTAAAATGGGGCATTCCGAGAATCGAACTCGGGACCTCTCGCACCCAAAGCGAGAATCATACCACTAGACCAAATGCCCACTGTTTGATCAATAATATCTTCATAATATATATATATATATATATGTTGTTTTTTATCGTAGCAAAAAGTTACAAATAAAAACATGAATTCTTGGTAGTGGGGGCATTCCGAGAATAGAACTCGGGACCTCTCACACCCAAAGCGAGACCAAATGCCCTATTATTTGTTAATTTCTTTGTTTGTTTATATAATAATAATGCTTGGATCATGATCAAGTTTGCTCTCTGTTATCCCATTCTTGGATTTAGGTCAAACCTAGTTTATATCCCACTCTGGTTCATTTTATTTTCCATTAGAGCTATCTATGTTTGTGTCACATAATTGATCATTACAATTGTCGAATAGAAATTCTTATATACATTCGGATGTATAGTGTATCGAATGGTAATTTTGCTCATTTTAAAATATAAAATGAACAAAAATACTTAAAATGAGTAATAAAACACATTGAATGTACATAGCTTTACGTGCATCCGGATATATAGTAGATCTGTTACATTCCAAATGTTATAGCATTGAGTTGTTTTCAGATTTACTGTTGACTTTACAAATATTCAATTCTCCTCACATTTATGTGGGTTTTCATTGGTTAAAATTATATTAAAATATTAGTTTTATTCATTTTCCTCTCTAATTTAATTTATACGTAGGGAGTAAAAAAATTGGGGCATTCCGAGAATCGAACTCGGGACCTCTCGCACCCAAAGCGAGAATCATACCACTAGACCAATTGGTTCATTTTATTTTCCATTAGAGCTATCTATGTTTGTGTCACATAATTGATCATTACAATTGTCGAATAGAAATTCTTATATACATTCGGATGTATAGTGTATCGAATGGTAATTTTGCTCATTTTAAAATATAAAATGAACAAAAATACTTAAAATGAGTAATAAAACACATTGAATGTACATAGCTTTACGTGCATCCGGATATATAGTAGATCTGTTACATTCCAAATGTTATAGCATTGAGTTGTTTTCAGATTTACTGTTGACTTTACAAATATTCAATTCTCCTCACATTTATGTGGGTTTTCATTGGTTAAAATTATATTAAAATATTAGTTTTATTCATTTTCCTCTCTAATTTAATTTATACGTAGGGAGTAAAAAAATTGGGGCATTCCGAGAATCGAACTCGGGACCTCTCGCACCCAAAGCGAGAATCATACCACTAGACCAAATGCCCTCTTATTGAACAAATAATTTTTTTAATTATATTTATAAAGTTCTTTTTTAAGCATAGATGTTTGCATGTCCCTCTTAACTACCATGAGGCCTGAGTCTTTCATTAATAATGAAAAAGAATCTGAGACGTACGGATTAGTTTATGTAAGTCTGATAAAAAAAAGGCTGATAAAAATTGCTTATGCTATGAAAAAGATAAAACATATGGGGCATTCCGAGAATTGAACTCGGGACCTCTCGCACCCTAAGCGAGAATCATACTACTAGACCAAATGCCCTATTGTTATATTATTTTTCCTTTTGTCATTTTTTTTTTTTTGTTTCTTGCTTTAATTTCAATCATTTCTACCATTTTATCATTTTATGTACTGGTTTGAACTTTTAAGATGTCATTGGAGTTTGTTTGACATGGTACTAGAATAGTAGAAGAGAATGAATTAAAAAAAACAGGTATGGGGCATTCCGAGAATTGAACTCGGGACCTCTCGCACCCTAAGCGAGAATCATACCACTAGACCAAATGCCCTTTTAGTGGTGGCAAATGTAGATGTGTCTATATTTTCTATTCTTGCATTGCTTTTCTGACAAACATGTAAGAATTCAGACTTATTTTTTAAAATAGAGAAAGGAAATATGAAGTCGGTATTAGGTGAAATTTTCACCAAGATAATGCTAGTGGCCAAAATATTTACAAGTTTATGTTGGAATTTAAAATAATTTACGAAAATACTGTTCTCATAGGATCGGAGAAGAACTTGTTGTTGACAATAGCAATTTATTCTATTAAATCACTATCATCAATAGCGATTTTACTTAAGTACCAAAATATGGTACCTTCCCTCGTCTAAAGGCAATACGATTCAAACATAAAGGCTAAATCACTACTGACAATAGTGATTTATTAGGCTAAAGTAGCGATTTATCAAGTAAAATCCCTATTATCAGTAGCGAATGATAGGCCCAGGCCTTGCGCCCTTAGGAAAGTCATGATGATTCATTTCCTCTTTGGCATTCCACTTTCGAGCTAAAACCGCTAAATCGCTATTGTCGGTAATGATTTACAGCTGAGCATATAAATAGGAATCTATCTTCGATCCTATGTGGACAGTTTGTAAGTAATTAATTAATTTTGGTTAATTGATTCCAACGCGAACTCGTAAATATTTTGGCCCTTAGCATTATCTAGGTAAAAAAATCGTGTTGGGTGGGAATATGCGTGTGCATACTTGTTTGTTCATGATTGAACAATTGATGGAGTATATATTTTGCCAAGGTGTACTAGAGGTATTAGGATGTTCTCCATTTCTATTTCTCAATTTCTTATTCTAAGATTATAACACCTCATTTATAATTAGAATAAAAATCCCCTTATTTTTCCCCTTAGTACATCCTTAACCATTAATGGGGAAAATTGGGAAAAGGACTATCAATTTATTATAAGAAATGGAGAAGATGTGGACTCATACTAGAGTACTTACTTGTTTCATGTAGGGGTGGATTTACGATAGTAAATAATTTAATAATAATAATAATAATAAGGAATTCCGAGTCGGGACACCTTGCTCCTGAAGCAAGTATCATACCACTAGACCAAATGCCCATCTAATGCGACTCGCTTTTGCACCATGAATACACCTTTGCTCAACCCTCTTATTTATCATCCCGGAGAAGGCATCTGCCACAATAATTAATAAATAGGACGATAGGGGATCACTTTGTTGAAGTCCCTTGGTAGAGGTAACAGCCCCACAAACATCTCCACTAGTAATGCAGGAGTATCGAACCATAAACACACAATCCATCACCAAATTGACCCATATGCCATCAAAATCCATTTTAAGTAGCAGGGTTTGCACAAAAAAAAAAAAAAACCCTATTCAATTATGTCATATGCTTTGCTCATGTCCAATTTAATAGCCACAAAAGTGACAAAACCCCTCCTTCCCTTATTTCTTTTTGTCGTTGTACGGAATAATTCCAATGCATTGAGAGACTTATCAGTGATAAGTCGACCTAGGACAAAAGCACTTTGATTTCCAAAAAATAATTTCAGCCAAAATATCTTTTAGACGCATAAAAATGCATTTTGAGGCCAGTTTGTAAAGCACATTACACAGACTAATAGGCCTAAAATCAGTAGTATATGAGGGTTGTTTAATTTTTGGAATAAGATCAATATTAGTGTTATTCACTAGACTTTGGGGAGATTTATCCGTGCAATAAGTTACAAACAAATTTCGTTACATCTCTACCAAACATGCTGATTTCTTTTATAAAACTTAGCATGCATACCGGCGGGTCCTGGTGCTTTATTTGGGTGCATTTGATTTAGAGATGCGCAAATCTCGTCCCAATTTTTTTTTTTTAAAAAAACCTCGTCCCAAATAAAAGGCCATAGAAGTTGTTCGTTCATCCTCTCAGAAATGATGGAGTCCACACAGTCCAACACTCCGTTAAAATTCAAGCTGCTTAGGGATTTAAAGAGAAAACCTGATTGAAATAAAAAAATAAAATCTTCTCAATATCCTTATCATATGTAGTTCAACTCTCATCTACCTTAAAGAGACCCTTGATTTCATTCCTTTTCCTTCTTTGTGAGGCTTTATGGTGAAAGTACTAGCAACAAACAAATTTTTTAATACTCACAAATAATATCATTTGTTGCGAGTATTATGATACGGATGTAGTATTTAGTGTTTCTATCACCATTCTTAAGTCTTAACGGGGCTTAACCTCCACCGCTCACGACCGAATATACCAATATTTTTTATCCGAGAACCAAAAAAAAACTATCTAACCGCTTCGGAATATGCAAAGCACCCTGCTGACCCAGTTGCCATGTGTACCGCTTCACAAAAATTTGCAACCTACACCCTCTGTCCCCTTTTGTTTGCAACATTTATTTTTCACATCTCCAATCCCAACAGACAACTTTAAATGAAAATATATTTAAATATATATAATAAAAAGTTATAAAAATTATATGGTAACAAAGTACACATTGTGCCGAATCAAATGACATACAATTTGACTATATTTTTTTTATATGTATAAATTAAAAAGAGTCAAAATTACCCAATAATCAGTAGGAAATGTCAAAAGGTTGTAAAAAAGGGAACGGAGGGAGTATCTTCTAAGATCATCACTGCCCTCCTTCTTTCCCTCCATTGCTAAGATTCATTAAAGATTCAAAACAAAGTTTGTTATTAAGTTTCCACATATTAGCCTTCTCCTCGGTTTTCGTCCACCCGTAAGTTCCTACGAACCTTTATGCCACAAAATATATTACTACATCCGTCGAAAAATAAGTGCTCCATTTTGATCAAAATTGTGAGAGCTTTTTGGTCAAAATAGAGCTCTTAATAGGATAGAGGGATAGTTGATTTAAACTCAAAATTCCAAAAAATAAAAAAACATATTAAAGGAAAGTGAAAAACGATAACCGAAAATTGTTTTAAGTTTTTATAAACAAAAAATCGGAAAACCAAATTGATGCTGAACAAAACAATAAAATTAATGTTGTTTCAAACGAAAGGAAAAAAGAAAAACATATTCCCTCTGTCCAAAAAAAATGTTCCATTTGTTTTACGCATCTCTCAAATACATAATTTTAAAAATTTAAATAGTGAATTGCTAATTATATATAACAAAAAATTATATATTTAAAAAGTATATTTCTTAACGAATCAAACGAGATGATTTTTTTAAGCAGTGTCTTGGGATGGAGGGAGTAATTCTTTGTACTCCCTCCGTAACAAATTAATTTCAGTATTTGTTTTTTCACGCATTTTGAGAAAGCGATTTAAGGGTGTAAACGAAGGAATTAATCAAAATGGTTTTAGGGTGCGTTCTCTTCAACTTATTGGACCTGAACTTATCTGAACTGAACTTATCAGACTTGATTTAACTTATTAGACCTTATTTAACTTATTAGACCTTATTGGACCTTATTAAACCTTATTGGAACTTATTGGAACTTATTAGACCTTATTAGAACTTATTAGACCTTATTAGAACTTATTAGACCTTATTGGAACTTATTAAACCTGATTGAAACTTATTGGAACGTATTTTATATGAGTGAATAAAATAAATAATAATAATAATAATAATAATAATAATAATAATAATGATGATGATGATAATATTCTATACATTTGAACCTATATTTTTTTTTATTGTTGAATTACGTTCAAGAAGGTAATAATAATTAGTATATCTTTTTTCAAACCCATTATTAATTAATATTATCAATTCCAATAATAACTTGTCAACATATTTAATTTTTCTTAATTCACTTGTAGTAAAATTAACAAATTAGAACGGATTGAATAATAATAATATGAAGGATGGGTAAAGTTTAATTTGGATCAAAATTAGTAATAATAATATGGAGGATGGGTAAAGTTTAATTTGGACCAATAAATCAAACCCAAATTAAAAAAATAAGTTTTATTTTATAATATAAAAAAATAGTTTAATTCAATCTAACTCTGATTGGTTTCTCTAAAAAAATTATAAAACAAGAATGATAAAATAAAATTGGTTTATGTTGTGTAAGAGTGCTTTAAGTTAATTATTAATTTAATTAATTTTATTTGATCAATAATTAAAAATAATAATTTAGACCTGATTTGAACTTATTAGACCTGATTGGAACTTATTAGAACTTATTAGACCTGATTGGAACTTATTAAACCTTATTGAAACTTATTAGAACTTATTGGACCTTATTGCAACTTATTAAACCTTATTGGAACTTATTAGAACTTATTGCAACTTATTAGACCTTATTGAACTTATCTGAACTTATTAAACCTGAAACTTATTTTTTTTTTTTAAGGTGAAGAGAACGAACCCTAAGTACAAGCAAGAATGTGATTATAAGTTACTAATATCAAAATTATTTTGATTAATTTAGTCGTTTACACCCTTAAATAATTTTCTCAAAATGCATGAAAAAATAAATGGTGAAATTAATTCGTTACGGAAGATTAGATCTTTTAAAAATTAGTTTTTGCAAGATAATAGTTGTATTTTTTGCAAAATGGTTAGTTCTAAAAAGTTATCTTCTTGCAAATTCTTTTTTAAAAAATTACATCCGACAAAAAAAATCCAAAAGCATTAGAATAGTAGGTTGAAGAGAAGATTGGGGGGAAAAATGGCAGGAAGGAAGGTAGGAAGCATCTTTGTTGACTAACTCAATTGCGTCAGTTGACTGCGCCATTAGATAGTGATTATGAGGTACGGAATCTAAGCTCAGCACTGATGTTATATGTTCGTTTTACTACAATTAACTGTATGGTTCTCTAAATTTTGGTTCAGTTGCTGAATCGCACCACTAACAATTGAATTTCGAAACCCTAGATTATTCAATTGTGGACATTTTTACTAGCGTTGATTTCCTATGATTTCTGAGTGAATATGCTATCAATCCTCATTTATATCACTTCTTAGACCGAGCTAAATGATTGTAGTAGCTGTCTGTGATTATTTAGCATTATTTTCAATTGGACGTGCCAGGATGTGCAAGGAATTATCTGTTCTAATTCATATAATATGGATTTTGTGTGATCATTCTCATCTTTGTTAAATTATTAATATTTTTTCTTGGATATTGTAACATTACAATCAACGTGCTAGAATATGGTTGAAATGGGAGTCAATTCTTTAGTTTATAATTCATTCAGTAGTTGTAATATGTGTTACATGATGAACACTGAACAGGGGAAGAACTTGAAAGGATTATTACTGCTTTAATGGAGGACGTTGACGGTTAGAACTGAAGTGATTTATTGTGTGTTTTACTGCAGTTATATGTTTACTTTTAGATGGTGTTATGATGTCTTTAAGTAGCTTTGAGTTAGTGGCTTGGTCTCATGTTAAGCGAGAGGAAACTTTGTAGCGCATCACCTTGGTAGGTTGTTGTTAGATAGGGAGGTGTCTATTTGGTATAATCGTGTTTTGGATGACATAAACCCTTATGTTCTCATGGACAATTTGCCCATGATTAGTTTAGTTCCCTCTTGGTTTTCCTTTTAAAAAAAAATCTGCTAAATAACTGAATTAATTTGTGCTTCAACTCAATTTGTTGCAAAAAAAAAAAATAAACCAAAAATAAAGAACCCCATTCCTTACTCTTTTACTGCACCTAATAGGCTAATACTTAGCAAACAATGTATAACCACTTTTAATAAGAGACCTCATGTGACATATAACTGCGTTGTTGATTTATTTGTTCTTTGTTTTCATGTTAGTTGATTCTTCAAGGTGTTGTAGGGATATAGTAAAAATTGAACTAAGGTGGGAGTGTGGGACGACCTGAGAATCATCTATCTGACTGAGATAATCAAATCACTAGAACAAATTACAAAGCATTGATGTTAATTCTTTAGTCTCACCAGTCAACATAATATGTAAGCAAATCCTGCTTTTGATATTTGAATCTGTATGTCAACACATTTTAGAGCCTGGTAGCTGGTAGGTGATGAAAAGATTAAAGAATAAAGCATGAAATGGGGCATTCCGAGAATTGAACTCGGGACCTCTCGCACCCAAAGCGAGAATCATACCACTAGACCAAATGCCCTATTGTTGCTTCTGTGCGCACCAATTTTCATTTCCTTGTACCAGGATATAATAGTTATGTTTAGTATGAGCTAGAATTTGGATGCTGCACATAGCTGCAAGTTTAACTTTCTGGCTATCTCTTTTATTTTTTTTTAGAGAAATAGTAGGTAGTGAGCTTTAGTGTAGAACTGTAGAACAATTGATCAGAATGACATCTAACAAAAAACAATAATGTTCAGTATTATTCGTATTGATCAGGGACGTTCCAAGAATTGAACTCAGGACCTCTCGCACCCAAAACGAGAATCATACCACTAGGCCCGACGCCCTAATCCATTGGATTATTCTGTCAATCTTACTGTTTAGGGGCATTCTGAGTGTCAAACTTGGGACTTCTCGCACCCAAAGTGAGAGCATGCTTCTAGACCAAATGCCCAATTGTTAATGTTTAGCTTCATAATTGTTGTGCACTGTCTTCAATTTCTATTTTTATTTGGAAAGGAAGTCTACTAGCTTAGCCCTGTTTGGTAATTAGAGTTTAGAGTTTACAGGTTAGAGTTTAGAGTTTAGAGTTTACAGGTTATAGTTTAGAGTTTGTGGTTAGATGATTATTTTTTTTGTTCACAGAATTTGACTGCTGATTTGATTTTTTGTTGTGTAAAGGTGTTTGGTAATACTTAGCTGATTGATTAGAGTATTATACTTTAATGTTATGTAAAATGACATTTATGGACATTTATTTTATATTAAAATAATTTGTTAGATGTAATTATATGGATAAAATAGACATTTATTTATTCTCACTCTAAAACTCTAAACAAAAAGCTCCTTACCCTAGCATTTTCAAATGAGAGTTTTGATGAGAGTTTTTGGTACAAAACGCTCTTTGAAGCTCTCTCCTACCAAACAACCAAATTTGAGTTTTGACTAGTCAAAACTCTAAACTCTCTCCAAAAGTCTAAATTCTACTCTAAACTCTCTCAAGCAACAAGGCCAAAGGGTTACTAACATATAGAAATGTAAAACTAATAGTCTCTTACAATAAGGGGGAGGGGGATAAAGGGTCCTTATGTAAGTGTTGAGGTTTGATCTCTCACCACTTGGGTGAGAGATGTAGTAACCTTATCACTAAGCTACTAGCATATCCTCGCACTGTCTTCAACTATTGTACTACAACAATTTTATTCTTTTTAAATGCTTGATTACATTAGTAGATAATTGAAATATGAATTCCAAAAAATAAAGTGGGGCATTCCGTGAATTGAACTGGGGACCTCTCTCATCCAAAGCGAGAATCATAGTGCTAGGATATACTGGTTATGTTCAGGATGAGCTAGGTTTTGGATGCTGCACTTTGCTACAAGTTTAATTTTCTGGCTTTCATTTAAAATTTCGTCTGAAATAGTAGTTAGTAAGCCTAGTGTAGAATTTAGATCACTGCATCAAAATGGCATTTTAAAAAAAAGAGAGATTCAATATCTTTGTGATTGATCAGGGGCATTTCCAGAATTGAAATAGGGACCTCTCGCACCCAAAGCGAGAATCATACCACTAGACCAAATTCCTTGTTATTGTTGCTATATGGATTGAATTCATATCCCCCCCTCCCCCCCCTTTTTTTTTAATATACCTAGACATATGATCAATAATTATGATTCTTGATAATGTAGTCTAGTTTCTCCTGATGCTCTCCTATACTCTTGTTGTGATTGTAGGCATATATGTAAGTTAGTTCTCTGGCTGTTTCTTTGAACTTTTAGCATTAAAAAAGTAGGCAGTGGGTTTCATGTTGACTACTAGATTAGTCTGTCAATCTCATAAAAATAATAACTTTAAAATTATGCTGATTGACAGTGGCATTCTGAGAATCGAACTCGAGACCTTTCGTACTCAATCCGAGAATCATACCACTAGACCAAATGCCCAACTGTTAATGTTTAGTTTCTCGTAATAATTCAATACTGTCTTCAATTCTGTTAGTATGAGCTTTTAATTTATCATTTAAACCAAAAAATGAAGTGAATACTTTCGTTTTCACTTCTCTGTTTTTTCCTTTTTTGAATGCTTGATTGAGACTAGAGTAACTACGTAATAATTGGTTTTAGGGAAAAAAATATTAAAATCCTTATAAATAGTAACTTTAAAAAACTTTGAATGAAGATATTTAATATTATCTAGAAAATAAACGTAATGATGTGTTGTGGAAAATTTATTGACATCAATAATTGAATATTTGTAATTAATTACAGTTTACATGTGAGCTTTGGGTTGGATTTTTAGAATTGTAGGAGGTTTGAGGAGGGAAAAAGAATTGTGTTTAAGTAGTATTATGAAATAGAGGGAGCAATTTTTATTTTAAAATAAAATGTTACTTACAAAAAAAACAAAAAAAAAATGTAGAAATTAATGTGGGATGGATGAAAACAAAATTTTATGTACAAATGTGAACATTGGTTATTGAGAAGTATTTAATATTTACATGTGAATTTTAGATAGGGTTGGAAGTAGGTTTAAGGAAGGAGAAAAGAAGTTTTTGGAGGGAAAAAAAAACTCCTTTAGCATAGTATATAGATATAGATAGATAATTAAGGGGTAAATTCCAAAAAAGATGTTGGGGCATTCCGAGAATCGAACTCGGGACCTCTCGCACCCAAAGCGAGAATCATACCACTAGACCAAATGCCCTGATGTTGCTTTTATGTGCAATTAAATTATTATTTTCTTGTACATGATATATTAGACATGCTCAGGATGACCTGGTATCTAATGTTGCACATAGGTACAAGTTTATTTTTCTGGATATGTCTTTTGACTTTTTGTCTGAATATACACATTTTAGATATTGATCTTACAGTATAAACCATTAGATCAGAATGATATTCAAAAAATCAATTTATATTTAGCTACATTCTGATTGACCAGGGGATAGGGGCATTCCAAGAACTGAACTTGGGACCTCTTGCATACCACTAGACCAAATGCCCTGTTCTTGCTGCTTTATGCATTGAATTTTTATACTCTATGTTTGGATATGCCTGGACTTATGCTCAATACTTTCGATTCTTGATAATCTAGTCTAGTTTCTCTTGACGATCTTCTGTAATTTTGCTATGGTTCTGAACTTCTGATCATAACTAGCTGCAATGCTGCATGTTTGTTCATTGTTCCTTGAAGTTTTGGTAGCAATTTCCCTGTTATTGCTGCTATATGCATTGAATATTTGTCCCTATATTTGGATATACCTTGTGATTCTGCAAGTTAGTTGTCTGGATATTTCTTTGAACCTGATATGAAAATGGTAGGTTGTAAATTGTCATGCTGACAACTAGATTATTATGTCAACCAGTTAAAAAAATGTAGTTTAAAATTTATCCGGATTTTTCAGGGGCATTCCGAGAATCGAACTCGGGACCTCTCGCACCCAAAGCGAGAATCATACCACTAGACCAAATGCCCATCTGTTGATAATTAACTTCTTCATAATAGTTGACTATTGTTTTCAACTCCTGTACTATAAAAAAATTATTACTACTTACATTACTCGTGCCAAACTAAAAAAAGGAAAAAAAATATGTTACTTAAGCCAAAAACTAAATAATACAAGCCATGAGGATTGAATATTTTCTTTGTTGCTTCTCTCTCTCTCTCTCTTTTTGTTGTTGGTAAATGCTTGATTGCATTAATAGATAATTAAAATTTAAATTCCACAAAATAAGTGGGGCATTCAGAGAATTGAAGTCAGGACCTCTCGCACCCAAAGCGAGAATCATACCACTAGACCAAATGCCCTATTGTTGCTTCTGTGTTCATTGAATTGTACTAGGATATACTGGACATGTTTAAGGTGAGCTATAATATGCATGCTTCCTATAGCACTATGTTTATTTTTCCGGCTATGTCTTGTCTTTTGGTCTGAAAATAATAGCTAGTGAGCTTTGATAAAAGACCATTACATCCGAATGAATTTAGAAATTGAATATAGATTCTGTATTCATTGGATTGATCAGGGGCATTCTGAGAATTTTGGGACCTCTCGCACCCAATGCAAGATTCATACCACTAGACTAAATGCCGTGTTATTTCTGCTGTATGAGTTGAATTTTTATACTTTATGCTTGGATATACCCGCTTTACTCTCAATTCTTGATGATCTAGTCTAGTTTCTCTTGATGCTCGCCTGTACATATTTTGTGGTTCTGATTATAACTAGCTCCATGTTAGTTCTCTGTTCTTTGAAGTTTTGGTACCAATTGGCCTGTTATTGCTGCTGTATGCATTGATTTTTTACCCCTATATCTGGATATACCTGTTCATGTGCTTAATAATCTTGATCTTGATGATCTGGTCTAGTTTCTTTTGATGCTCTCCTGTCATTCTTCTGTGATTCTGCTCAAGTGCTCATAGCTGCAAGTCAGCTGTCTGAATATTTTTTTGAACCTGTCATCAAAATGGTAGGCTGTAAGTTGAGAAAAAGGTTGTAGTTTAAAACATATCCTGACGTTTCAGGGCGAGAATTGAACTCGGGACCTCTCGCACCCAAAGTGAGAATATACCACTAGACCAAATGCTCATCTGTTGATAATTAACTTCTAATAGTTGAATGTTGTCTTCAAATCCGGTACTATAACGTATAGTACTTGTGCCAAACAAAAAAAAAAGGCAAACAAATTATGTTACTTAAGCCAAAAAATAAAAATAATGCAAACAACGCCATTAGGATTGAATACTTTCTTTGTTGCTTCTCTCTTCTTTTCTTTCTTTTTCTTTTTTTGTCGGTAAATGCTTGATTGCATTAGTAGATAATTAAAATTTAAATTCCACAAAAAAATGGGGCATTCCGAGAATTGAACTCGGGACCTCTCGCACCCAAAGCGAGAATCATACCACTAGACCAAATGCCCATCTGTTGATAATCAACTTCTTCATAATAGTTGAATATTGTCTTCAACTCCGGTACCATAAAAAAAAATTATTACTACGTATAGTACTTGTGCTAAACCAAAATAAAAAAGGAAAACAAATATGTTACTTGTTACTTAAGCCAGAAAAATTTAAACAATACAAACAAACCCATTAGGATTGAATACTTTCTTCGTTGCTTCTGTTTCCTTTTCTTATTCTTTGTTTTTTTTGTTGGTAAATGCTTGATTGCATTAGTAGATAATTAAAATTTAAATTCCACAAAATAAAGTGGGGCATTCCAAGAATTGAACTCGGGACCTCTCGCACCCAAAGCGAGAATCATACCACTAGACCAAATAAATTTAGATTCAGTATTAATCTGATTCATCAGGTGCATTCTGAGAATATTGGGACCTCTCGCACACAATGCAAGAATCATAAATTCATAATAGAGTAAATGACGTGTTTTTTTTTGCTATATGAGTTGAATTTTTATACTTTATGTTTCGATATACCCGATGTACTTTCAATTCTTGATGATCTAGTCTAGTTTCTCTTGTTGATCACCTGTAATTTTGCTGTAGTTCTGATCATAACTAGCTCCAAGTTAGTTCTCTGTTCTTTGAAATTTGGAACCAATTGCCCTGTTATTGCTGCTATATGCATCGAATTTTTATCCCTATATCTGGATATACCTGTTCATGTGCATAATAATTTTGATTCTTGATGATCTGGTCTAGTTTCTCTTGATGCTCTCCTGTCATTCTGCTGTGATTTTGCTTGGCTTTAAGTCTGCTGTCTGAATATTTCTTTGAACCTGGAATC